>CM039721.1:19905687-20285687 GCA_022539455.1 Dendrobium nobile | reverse complement strand
GATATGGTTGAGCTTTTAGAATGTCCATGTATAATTCCCTAGTTGAAACCTCAACCAAACAAGCTATGGATCATCATGAATCAACCTTGGAATATTTATGGCCTCGGGTAGCTGGAGATCTCGCCACCGCCAGCTTTGACCAATAGGATTTCACTTGGGAGAGGTGGAGGGAGTCTAAGAGAGCTCTCACACAAAATCTCATGGGCTAAGGGGGCTTGTAGAGAGAGCAATTTCAAAAGTCCCTCCTAAGGAGCCCTAATTCATCTATTTAAAGCCTTAGACCTATAATCAAAGGACTAGAACTATCCTATGGTTAATTATGAGGGAAAAAGGGATAATTTAGCCATAGTTTGAGTCCAAGGATCATTAGGAAAGTATTAAAGGCTTTAAATGGGTTTGATTTGGCTTTAATAGGACAAATTTGACCATGGAAGACTTGGGTTGACCAAGTCAATGGTTGACTTGGTCAACTTTATCAATTTGACACAAGTGGGTGAGGGGTTGTGCCTAAGGAATGGTTTGAATGAATCACGACTCAATAAAATTTCATTTAGGCTAATTAGGTCATCCTAGGTTAACTTGGTCAACTAGGTTGATCTAAGGCATGGGTCTAGGCTCAATAGGTCAGGTTAGGCCAACTAAACTCAAGGGAGATGGGGGATTGAGCCAAGAAAGCTTTTAGAATTGATTTGAATCAAATAAAGGTGATTTAAGTTAATTGGGTCAACTTAGTTTGACCTAGTCAACTTGGTTTACCTAGGGCCTAAGCCTAGGCTCCATAGACCAGGATTTACCCATTGAGCTCAATGGAATAGGTCTTGGGGCTTAGCTTAGTCAATTTGGTGAGGTCAACCCCCTTTAACCCAGCTAGGGTGAAAATCAAGGTCAATATTTTTTAAATTACCAATTAACCCCTCCTCTTGGTTAGCTTTGGGACAAATTTAATAGGTATAACAACCTAACTTTCACTCCACACTCCCTTGAAACCCACATGGATCTTCTCCATCTCAAACTCCACCCTTTCCTCTCTCCCTTTCAAGGCTCTCTCTTCAAGTTTTTTCTAAAAGAACGAAGACTCAATGCATGACAAAGAAACTTGCAATGTCTTTAGAGAAAGCTTAAATAGAGAGTTTTAAAAAAACCTAAAAGTTCAATTATGGAAGCAAAGATCATCTAGTACGATCGCTTGATCATCTAATACGATGTGTATAATTTAATCTGATAGTCCTGGATGATCTCTAGATATTCCTGAATGACCAGTTCAAATTTGTACAGATCGCCCAATATGATATTGGAGATTGTCCTGGATAATTAGAAGAAAAATTATGGTATTTTATCTTGTACGATTGAGTATCATTCCATGTATCTCTTTGGTCATCTAGTATAATCTGTTAAGATAGTTGCTATTTGCATGCTTTATATTTTTGCAAATTGTATAGTTTTGATGATTCCAAACATTATTGTTCAAATGTGTAGTTATCTCCTAACAATTTTAGAAGATTTGTATTTGCTCTTGTGTGTACTAACATTTCAGGAAAATCGAACTCCAGACTACGAAGACTTCAAATCAAATTCAACATGAGATACTTTGTGAATTTGAAGCTTGTACTTTTCTTTGAATTAAATTTGAAAGGGAGTGATTGTAATTGAGTGAATAAAAATATACACACACACATAAGGAGATCATATAAAATTTATATTGATCGTACGGGATGATATCAAATCGTACGAGACGATCAGACAGTTATCTCCTATTGAGCACATGGAACGAATAGGAACTGGCTTGAAAAATTTTCCAAGTCCTATTCGTCTGGGACGAAATTAAATATCGTCCGGGACGATTTTCTCTCTGTAAGAATTTTGTCTAGACGAAAATAATTATCATCAAAAAATGATTTGCTCTCTGTAAAATTTTCGCCCAGATGAAATTAATTATCGTCCGGGACGATCTGGTCTCTGTAAAAATTTTGTCCAGACGAACCCATTTTCGTCCAGATGATACAACCAACTTAGGACGGTTTTTCTGCAGTTTCTAGAACCGACCTTGTAATAACCGTTCGTACCGGACGAAATTAGTTCTTACGGGACGATCAGCTTGTACGAAGACATTTCGTACACATATACAAATAGGGTCATTTCAAAGCTTTTAAGTAATATCGTCCAGGACGATCCACGATCGTACGGGACGATGCAATGCGTACAGAATTGAATACTTACAGTTTTTGGGCGGTTTTTCTTGTCTTTTGTATAAATAGTCCAAATTAGACTACCACCAAATCTTTTTGTCATTTGATCTTCGTGCCTCATGAGAGAATAGCCAAGGAGAGAGTGTGAGAATGCTTTCAAAGGAGGATTACTACCACTGGAGCGTGAAGGCTTCACTTGGAGTTCAAAGGTAAGAATCTCTACTTGTGAATTGGGATTACTTCACTCTTTTCCTTCTTCCTTCTAGATTTCTTGTGAGAAGATCTGTCAAGGAAATCCGGTTCGCTGCCGACACTTGGAGAGTGTGAATAGCTGAAAGGTTCGCTGCCTACACTTGGAGAGTGTGAATAGCTGTAGGGTTCTCTGCCCACACTAAGAAAGTGTGAATGGACGGAAGGGTTCTCTACCCACACTAGGAGAGTGTGAACAGCCGAAGGGTTCTCCGCCCATACTAGGAGAGTGTGAAAGGACGGACGGTTCTCTGACAACACTGGGGATTGTGTAAAAGGATGACAGTTCTCTGCCGTACTGGGTAGTGGTGAAAAGAGTGTTTTGTAAAGGCTTCTCTGCCTTGCTGTGGGTTCAAAAGGAGAGTCACTATTGGTATTAGTGCAATACTCAGAGGGTGCCTCTGGGAGTGGATGTAGGTCTTGTTTAGACCGAACCACTATAAATCTGGTGTCATTTCCTTTACTGTTTTTATTTTTCTGCATTTTATTTCTGGTTTAAAAAAAATAACTCTGTGGTTGAAAAACGTTTTCTACAAAAAACTTAATTAAAATTTTCATTTCGGTTCAACCTAAATTTCAAAGAGGGTAAATTTTTTAAAAATACCAATTCACCCCCCCTCTTGGTAGCCTTGAGACATTAACTTAGGTCTAACAACCTATTTACTAGACTCAACAAGTGGTATCAGAGCTTCATTTCAAAATCATAAGTTTGAACTACTTTTTGATTAATGTAGATGGCTACATTCGGAAACCGAAACACACCTGAGGGTTACTCTATTACTAGACCTCCACTCTATGACAATATTCCTTTTGATTTTTGGAAAACACGCATGTCTACTTTCTTACCGTCACTTGATTATCATATGTGGATTCTAGTCCAAGAAGGTTACACAAAACCAACTAGATTAGTTGATGGAGTTAGGGTAGAAACACCTTTTGCAGATTGGACTATAGAAGAACGTGACTTAGCACAATTAAATGCCAAATGTCTAAACAGTTTCTTTTGTGCTTTAAAATCTGAAGACTACATGCGGGTTTCCACTTGCAAAAGTGGAAAGGACATATGGGATAGACTTTGTATAACTTATGAAGGGACAAATGAGGTTAAGCAATCAAGACTCAATATCTTGTTACATGACTATGAATTATTTCGCATGAAACCTAATGAATCTATTTCTGACATATACACAAGATTCACACAAATTGTCACTTCTTTGCATGCACTTGGTAGGGAATTAACTAATGCTGAAATTGTTAATAAGATTCTTCGATGTTTACCTACTACTTATGATGCAAAAATTACTGCAATTACAGAGTCTAAAGATCTAAACATTTATTCTATTAACAATCTTCTTGGTTCACTCATTGCTTATGAGCAAGGAGTAAGTCAAAGAAAGATTGATGCAGGTGAACCACGAAAGGAGAAGAATATTGCACTGAAAGTGGAAGAGTCAGAGAGTGAATGCTCACAACCTGAGGATGAAGACGATATTACATTAATGACTAGACAATTCAGAAGCTTTTTAAAGAGGAAGAAGAAGAGACGCCAACAATGGAATAGAGGTAAGTTTAACATAAATGGCAAAGTTTCTAATGAAATGATTTATTATGAATGCAGGAAACCAGGTCATATCAAGACTGAATGCCAAAAACTCAAAGCCACTCCTAGCAAGGAGATGGTAGAGGAGAAACCAATGGTAAAGAAGGGCAAGAAGAAGTTTCAAAGAGCTTTCTGGGCGGACTCAGCTTCAGACTCATCTGAGACAGAAAAAGAAGAAGAAGTCAACAACCTTTATTTGATGGCAGACAATGTTGATCACTCGGATCAAGAAGAGGATTGCTCTCACACAAGACCTCGTGGGAGCATATGGTACCTGGACAGCGAATGTTCAAAGCATATGACTGGTGATACTGCTCAATTCAAAACGCTGGAAGCCAGGAATGGAGGCAAGGTTATACTTGGAGATAATACCACAAAGAAAGTGGTTGGATCAGGTATGATTGGAAATTTGATAAACTTTTTCATAGACAATGTGTTATTGGTTGAAGGCTTAAAACATAATCTGTTAAGTATAAGTCAGCTATGTAATAAGGGCTATAATGTAAAATTTTAACCTACTAGCTACATATTAAGCCTTAATGGGAAAGAAGTTTTAAATGGAAAAAGGGTAAACAATGTTTACATACTAGATTTGAATCCTATTCAAACTCCTACTACTTTTTGTTTGAAAACTGTTTCTGATGAATCATAGCTTTGGCATAGGAGACTTTGTCATTCTAGTATGAAAAACCTTAGGAGAATTACCTAGAAGAACTTAGTGAGAGGTATACCAAAACTAGACTTTACTAAGGACCACCTTTGTGATGCATGTCAATTACGAAAACAAGTGAAGTCCTCTTTTAAGTCCAATAAGGATCTTAGGGCAAGTAAACTTTTGGAAATTCTTCACATGGATCTTTTTGGACAAGTAGGAACTGTAAGTCTAGGAGGGAAGGTATACGGATTTGTTATAGTGGATGATTTCTCAAGATTCACTTGGATTAGATTTCTTTTTCATAAGAATGAATCATTTGAGGAATTCAGAAATTTTTCAATTTAGATTCAAAGAAAACTAGGATGTGAAATAATTTCTTTACAAAGTGATCATGGAGGAGAATTTAAAAATGAAAGATTTGAAAATTTTTATAAAGAAAAAGAGATTGATCACAATTTTTCTGCACCTAGAACCCCTCAACAAAATGGGGTAGTTGAAAAGAAAAACAGAACATTAATAGAAGCCGCCCGAGCAATATTGGCAGAATACTCACTTCCTAGATATTTTTGGGCTGAGGCGGTTAGCACTACATGCTATGTTCTGAATAGGGTGAATGTGAGATTGAATTTAAATAAAACACCCTATGAGTTGCTAAAAGGTAGAACACCTATTTTGTCTCATTTACATGTTTTTGGTTGCAAGGTGTTCATTCATAATAATGGAAAATCTGCCTTAGGAAAATTTGATCCAAAATCAGATGAAGGAATTTTTGTTGGATATTCAAGTGTTGGAAAATCTTATTGGGTATTCAACAAAAGAACTTTAGTCATTGAAGAAACCACACATGTTATATTTGATGAATCTGGAAATTTGGAAGAGCCAAATGTTATTAAAGATGAGATTGAAGAAAACTCCCAAAAGATTGATAGAATAAATTTGGAAGAAAATGTGGAAGAGAATTTGGAAAGAGAGAACCCTTTGCCTAGAGATTTGAGATTTTCTAAAAATCACCCAAGAGAATTGATTATAGGTGAACCTAATGAGGGTATTAGAACTTGGCGTGGATTAAACAAGGAAGTCAATCATTCAGCCTTTATTTCAATAATAGAACCCACTAATATTGATCAAGCACTTTCTGATGAATTTTGGATATTGGCCATGTAAGAAGAGTTGAATCAATTTGTAAGAAATAAAGTTTAGGAATTAACTACAAGGCCAAAAGATCAAAGTGTTGTTGGAACCAAGTGGGTGTTCAAAAATAAAATGAATGACTTAGGAGTAGTCATTAGAAATAAGGCTAGATTAGTTGCTAAGGGGTATAATCAAATTGAAGGAATTGATTTTGAGGAGAATTTTGCCCCTGTAGCTAGTCTTGAAGCAATTAGGGTTTTACTTGCCTTTGCCTGTTTTAAAGGTTTTAAATTGTTTCAAATGGATGTCAAGAGTGCCTTTTTAAATGGGGTAATTGAAGAAGATATTTTTGTAGAACAACCTCCAGGTTTTGAAAATTCTAAATACCCAAATCATATTTTCAAGTTAAAAAAGGCATTATATGGATTGAAACAGGCACCTAAGGCTTGGTATGAGAGGCTAAGCACCTTCCTACTTGAAAGATATTTTGAAAAAGGAAGTGTGGATACAACTCTCTTTTTAAAGAAATTTAGAAAGGATATACTCATTGTTCAAATTTATGTAGATGATATCATTTTTGGATCTTCAAATAAGAAAATTTGTGATGATTTTTCTAAAATAATTAGTGAATTTGAAATGAGTCTAATGGGAGATTTAAATTACTTTCTACGATTTAGCATTAAGCAACTTGAGGAATGTACATTTCTTAGTCAAACTAAATATATTACGGACATCCTCAAAAAATATGAAATAGACAATGCTAAACCTGTAAGTACACCAATGAGTTTTTCAGTTCAGTTGGATAAGGACCTTAAGGGAAAATCTATTGATCAAAAGAAATATAGAGGGATTATTGGATCTTTACTTTACTTGACAGCTAGTCGACCAGATATTATGTTCAGTATTTGCTTATGTGCTAGATTTCAATCAGATCCAAAAGAATCACATTTGACAGCAGTGAAAAGGATTTTAAGATATTTACTAGGAACTCAAAACTTAGGAATTTGGTATCCTAAGTTTAGCTCTTCATTTGAAATTGTTGGTTATTCAGATTCTGACTTTGCAGGCTGTAGAGTGGATAGGAAAAGTACTTCTGGAACATGTCAATTTATTAGAAATTCATTAGTTTCTTGGTCCAGTAGAAAAAAAAATTCTGTAGCCCTATCTACTGTAGAAGAAAAATACATTGCATTAGGAAGTTGTGTGGCACAAGTACTTTGGTTAAAACAACAGTTGATTGATTTAGGATTAACCATAGACACTATTCCAATTTATTATGACAATACTAGTGCTATTTGCATTTCCAAAAATCCTATTCAACATTCTAGAACAAACACATTGACATAAGGCATCATTTCATAAAGGATCATGTATCCAAGGGAGAAATTGAACTTACTCATGTTTCAACTGAAAATCAACTTGCAGACATTTTTACAAAACATTTAGCCTTTGATACCTTCGGTACATTAAAAATAAGGCTTGGTGTAATTGATTTGAATGCTTAAATAAAAATGTTTTTGCAATAATGATATTTATGTTTTCGTAGTTTATTTTGTTTTGTTTTGTTTTTGTGATTTTTGACTATTTTTGAGTGATTTCATTTTAGAGTCTGTGGATTTGTCATTGTTTTCTATGATTTGTATGTTTAGTTTGTTCTTGTTTGATAAAAATTCAAAAAATAAAAAAATGTGGAAATCATCCGGGATGAAATTTTTCGTACTGGACGATGTGTGTAAAATTCAGTTTGCGCGATATGAAACGTCTTGAGAGAAGTTTTTAATGTTATTCGTCTGTACGATCTGATGATCGTCCAAGACGAAATATTTTTTCTCAAATGTCGGGACGATTAAATGCAACAGTTGAGTGGATAAGGCAGTTTTAATTGTGAAGTTCGTCCGTACGAACTTTTGGTTTGTCTAGACGAACAGACATCGATTCATAGGCGGGGACAGTTTTCAACTGACATTAAAACGAATTAACTTTTGATCGTCTGTACAAATTTTTTTTGTCTGTACGATCGGTCAAGTCAAAAAGTCTGTATGAAAGGACGTATCGTAAATTGTGTTGATTACGAAAAGCCGTTACATTTTGGACGAATTGGATCGTCTGTACAAAATTTTTCATCCAGATGAATGATAATTTTCGTCCAAGAAGAACTATTTTTGTCCAAGACGAACGTATCATTTTCTTTAAATAAGAAGGCTTTCTAACTCAACAATCACATCTCCAAACTTCACTTTCAATCCCTTTCAACTTCAAATTGACAATGGCCTCCTCAAGCTAGAGACAAAAGGTGTTGGCGAAGAAACCCCACAGGAATTCCTCTGAAAACTTCCTTTCAAAAGTAAATGAGGAATCCTTTCCTCGTTTTGCATCTGCTAAAATCACACCTTCTCGCATTTTGATTCAAAGCGAGATAAACTTCAAGGTAATGCACCTTTTTGCTTCCACCCAGTTTGGATTCATTCTTTCTCTCGTGCACCTCTACAACAAACAAACCTTTCTCTATTTCCTAGCCAATATGAGTTTAAATTCTGACCACTCCTGTATAAGTTCTTTTATTTTCAAATAAAAAGTTGAAATCACTAAGCACGACTTAGGTGCCTTTCTAAACTTAAGAACTGAAGGTTATAGAGCCCACACCCTTATGAATGAAAACACTTTCAAATGGTATGAAGTCAATAGGTGATTAGAGAAAATGGCCTAACATATCATATTGCTAGAGTTTCAGGAATGACAAAAAATGCTTGAATCATACAACACATTCTTCGATCTTCAATTATTCCTAAAGCTGGTGATATGATCAATATTACCCCACTCCTTTCTGTTGTGACTTTTTTAATAATGGATCGTAAGCCTATCGATGAAGCCCAACTTCTCTTAGACCATCTTTATGGGCTTTCAGAAATAGGGCATGCTGAACAGAAAAGGAAAAGGAATATTTCATTAGGACACTTAGTTACTTATGTTTTGGAAAAGAAATACATTCTAGTGCATCCTGATGATGAATATGAAGAGCCCATCTACTACAATGATGCTTCTTTCAGAGCAATTTTTTAGGAGGAAAAAGGGAAAGCACATGCCAGTGCTTCTGAAGAAGAAGAAGAAGGAGAGCAAACTTCTACACCTCAATCAAATTATCAGAATAGAGAATGAGTGATGATTTTTTTTATGTTTGTTGTATTTGTGTTTGTATTAGTGTTTGTTCTAGTATTTCTTTTAGTTGTGTTTGTTTGTGTTAAGTTTTAAAAGTTCAGTGTATTTTTTTTGTTTTTGTATTGATATTATGAAATGATCTTGTAATCTTTTTCATCAATATCAATATATATTGTAGTTGATTTAAATTTCGATTGTTTTTGAAATGTGTTTAGTTTTTATGAATTTCATTAGTCTTTTTAATCTTAATTGTGCTTAAATTAAATTGTAATTTAAGATTAATTTCATTAGAAAATCTAGTCTTTCTAAATTTAAAATTTGTTTATAACTTGTTATAATTAGAATTTTTAATTTCATGTCTATTCATTTAGACTACATAAAAATTAATATTATTATTGCAATTTAGATGTGTTCTTATTTTCTATTTCTTTGCTCAAGTGATATTTATGCACTTAGAAAAATTTAAAATTTTAGATTATTGATCTTAGAAAGAATTGGTTTCAATTACTCTTGAAAAATTGTACAAAGAGTACAAAAATCAAAAGGAATGCGCAAAGGTTCGCAAATGTGAAAAAGAGGCACAAAATAAGCCCAATGTAAAAAGATGAACAAAAATGTGCCTAAAATTTTAAAAAGATGCGCAAAGCGCCACATGTGGTAATTCTCTTCTTTCCAGATTCTTTTAATCTCTTAATTTAAATTGATCTTATGTTCATTTATATTTCTATTGAACTTTGAAATATAGAATTTTTATTCATCTCTCTTGTAATGATTTTCTTTATAAAAAATGTCTAAATTGAATCATGTCTTTGATAAATTCTTCTTACTTACAATGTTATATCACTTCTTAAATTCTATGAATTTCTATGATTTTACTAATGTTATTAGTTTTAGATTGCATGCCTTATGTCAATCACTCTTTAGATTAAATTTTCAAATGGATTTCATATAATTACTTACATTTCTTATCTATTTCTTCTTCACTTTTTGTTGTTGTCAAAAAGGGGGAGAAATTATTGTGCTTGTATGCTTGTATTTTGTGTATACTTGTATTTTGATTTTATGTCTTTTGACTTGTAGTCTTGTCAAATCTTGTCTTGGTCTTTTTTAATTTTTTGTTAAAAATTTTTGAAAAATAAAAAATTATGTTCTTTGGTTCAAAATATCTCATTATTTTTATATATTCATCAATTCAGGGGGAGTTTAGGAGATTTGTTTAAATTGAAATCATACAAACAATAATTGTTTTGCCATCATCAAAAAAGGGGAGATTGTTAAGATAGTTGCTATTTGCATGCTTTATATTTTTGCAACTTGTATAGTTTTGATGATTCCAAACATTATTGTTTAAATATGTAGTTATCTCCTAAAAATTTTAGAAGATTTGTATTTGCTCTTGTATGTACTAACATTTCAGGAAAATCGAACTCCAGACTACAAAGACTTCAAATCAAATTCAACATGAGATACTTTATGAATTTGAAGCTTGTACTTTTCTTTGAATTAAATTTAAAAGGGAGTGATTGTAATTGAGTGAATAAAAAAATACACACACACATAAGGAGATCATATAAAATTTATACTAATCGTATGGGTCGATATCAGATCGTACGGGATGATCAGATAGTTATCTCCTATTGAGCACATGGAACGAATAGGAACTGGCTTGAAAAATTTTCTAAGTCCTATTCGTCCGGGACGAAATTAAATATTGTTCGGAACGATTTTCTCTCTGTAAGAATTTAATCCAGACAAAAATAATTATCATCTGAAAACAATTTGCTCTCTGTAAAATTTTCGTTCAGATGAAATTAATTATCGTCCGGGACGATCTGGTCTCTGTAAAAATTTCGTCCAGATGAACCAATTTTCGTCCAGATGATACAACCGACTTAGGATGGTTTTTCTGCAGTTTTTAGAACCGACCTTGTAATAACTGTTCGTACCGGACGAAATTAGTTCGTACGGGACGATCAACTTGTACGAAGACATTTCGTACACATATACAAATAGGGTCGTTTCAAAGCTTTTAAGTAATATCATCCAAGACAATCCACGATCGTACGTGATGATCCACTGCGTATAGAATTGAATACTTGCAGTTTTTGGGCGGTTTTTCTTGTCTTTTGTATAAATAGTCCAAATTAGACTGCCACCCAATCTTTTTGTCATTTGATATTCGTGCCTCTTGAGAGAATAGCAAAGGAGAGAGTGTGAGAGGGCATTCAAAGGAGGATTCCTACCACTGGAGCGTGAAGGCTTCACTTGGAGTTCAAAGGTAAGAATCTCTACTTGTGAATTGGGATTACTTCACTCTTTTCCTTCTTCCTTCTAGATTTCTTGTGAGAAGATCTGTCAAGGAGATCCGGTTCGCTGCCGACACTTGGAGAGTGTGAATAGCCGAAAGATTTGCTGCCTACACTTGGAGAGTGTGAACAGCTGTAGGGTTCTCTGCCCACACTAGGAGAGTGTGAAAGGACGGAAGGGTTCTCTGCCCACACTAGGAGAGTGTGAACAGCCGAAGGGTTCTCTGCCCACACTAGGAGAGTGTGAAAGGACATACGGTTCTCTGCCAACACTGGGGATTATGTAAAAGGACGACGGTTCTCTACCGCACCGGGTAGTGGTGAAAAGAGTGTTTTGTAAAGGCTTCTCCGCCTTGTTGTGGGTGCAAAAGGAGAGTTACTATTGGTATTAGTACAATACTCAGAGGGTGCCTCTGGGGAGTGGATGTAGGTCTGGTTTAAACCGAACCACTATAAATCTGGTGTCATTTTCTTTACTGTTTTTATTTTTCTGTATTTTATTTCTGGTTTAAAAAAAAACTGTGGTTGAAAAACGTTTTCTACAAAAACTTAATAAAAATTTTCATTTCAGTTCAACCTAAATTTCAAAGAGGGTAAATTTTTTAAAAATACCAATTCACCCCCCCTCTTGGTAGCCTTGGGACATTAACTTAGGTCTAACAACCTATTTACTAGACTCAACATAATCTTTATTATTCATCCTAGAAGATTAGATTGAAAAAATTAATCATAATTAGTACCCTAGTCATATAATTAATTTAAGCATGATTTTCATTATTCTTTTAGTACGATGTACATCAACCTAAATGATTAGAATAAAATATGAAATTGAAAATCTTGCCTAAATTATGATTGGCAGCTATTTTTCATGATCATAACTACTTATTATGGATGATCTAAATCATCCAGTATAATTAGTTAGATGTACTGATCATACAATATGATAAAAATTATACATTATGTTTAGTTTAAAATTTGAACGTCTGGTTTTGACTCAATCTCAATCACCTTGAGTGTGTGTGTGTATGGTCACTAACCTAGCATACACTATTACATGACTTAACTCAAGAAATAAAAATATATAAGTGAATTTTAAAAAATTCTTTACAGCATAATCTATTATACCCAATCTTGAACCATGAATCTTCATTGGATAGTACATGATGTTCCAGAAATGTTAGTACACATATAAATAAAAATATATTATAAAATACAAGTTGACATAAGGATGTGCGCCTCAATATTTGTTATCATAAGAAATATAAACTCATGAGCATGAGTTGTAATAATTTCCATTTTTTAATGACGGTAAATATTACTGGTTGAAATTGCAAAATTAAAAATATTTTCTACTAATCTTCCCCTCACTAAGATAATTATATAAAAAATCGGAGAAATCAAAAAAGTTTTTTGCATAAAAGTAAATAAAAAAAAAACTTTTAGAACCTAAATAATTTATAAACTAATGCAAAAATAAGATGAACATATGTATCTTAAATATAAATATTATCATTTAAACACATTCTTCCCCTTTGATATTATAGAAAAGAAGAGAAGCACAAAAAAAAAAATAGAACACATATGACAAACTAAGGATCATATGAACCCTGATCTAGTGTAGGTGGTGGTGATGTTGAAGAAGAATAAATTATTTTCAATAAATTTTCCTGAAATGAGAAAGTTACCTCTTGGTTTTTTTCAAAAGCTTTATAAGAAATGAATTGACTACACTATGATTCAAAAAGGTTTGAGAATATGAATTTCATCAACCCTAGCTCAAGCTCCTTATAGGTCAATATTCTTTTTAAACAAAAACCTAATTTAGAAAAGAAATTATTTAGAAAAAGTGATCATTTCAAACTTTATTTCAAAAATAATATATGATATAAGAATATTGCAAAGTAATCAACAAAAAATTATGATTTTTAAATTCACGTGTTTTAAGATATCAAGTGGAACATATATTTTTCTAATATTTAAATATTTGAAAGAGAATGAAGCTTATTTCTTTATGAGCTCATTTTGTGCCTCTTTTTTAGTTATTTGCTGAACTTTGCACATTTTTTAATTTTTGATAAACTTTGTGTATCTTATAATTATTTGGCATTAATTATGCATCTTTTCAATTTTGGGCCCTTTTTGTGCCTCTTGTCATTTTTGTGAGCATGCTTCCTTTCAAAATCTTTAAAGACTCTCAATTCTGAGATTATCTTCCAGTTATAAGAGTAGAAAAACTCACTTTCTTATATAAGGAAGAGTAAACCACAAAATAGAGTCATATCCACATAATAAATTCAATAACCAGATTAAGAAAACTTGAAAGTGATTCATTGACTTGGAACATTATTCATATGAGATAGATTATTGTTGGAAGATGGAATATATTTCTATTTCTTGGTCTAAGTTTTAATTTGAAATAATTTTTTATTCAAAAAGAAATTACACCACTAAAGGAGTTAAAATAAGAGGGATAATCATAAATTTTTCTTCTTTTAACTATTTAAAGAAGTTGATAATCACTTACCAAATATTTTAAGAAAAATAAAGGTAAATTTCTTATTTTTTTTAAAAATATGTGATTAGAGAGAAGTGATTAATTCTCTATTGAAAATATAATGTGAGATATGATTTGTGTGTGATGATCAAAGGGTGTTCTCAAAAATATACATTGAAAATAAAATAAAATATAATAAAACAATTACAAACATAAATATATTACTATAAAACAAAACACTAAAACAACAAATAAATATTCATGGACAACAAAAACAAAACAAAATATATATACGCACATAATAACTATAACATAGATATAAACATAAATAAAACTTTATACCTCATCATCTTGCTCCTAATCTGATGATTTATAAGCTATGTCTGCCCAATAGATCTTTTGCTATTTATTATTTTCCCTAATTACAATTGGCTTTTTTTACCCTTTTCTTTTGAATGAAGTATTTTTATATAAAGGGTACTAATTTTTCAAATTTTCGGGTTTCCTAAACCTAAAATAAATAACATCAAAAAAAAATTTTAACATTCAAACCATATTTACTATTGTTGCAAATCTGAGTTTATGGATTAGACTTTTGATGATAGCAAACATTCATGATTTTCTACAACTATATTGCCTACTAACTTTTCAGGTCCACATGATCGAATGCAACTCAAGCCAGCTCAACATTGAGTAGATTTAGGTTGAGTCAGTCTGTGATGTTTTTTTTTCTTGAGTAAATTATAAAAGTGGTTCCTGTTACTAAGTAACCGTACACATACACACTTGAGGGGTTTTTTAAGTTTTTCTGTTTTGAGTACATCGGCCTGGATGATGTTCATATTGTCCAGGATGATCCGACTAAAAACAAAACCCTAATTAGGGATCCTAGTTAAGAAACTGTCATTAAGCAAATCATCCTGGATGATCCTTGTATCTGCTAAGACGATAGGTTCAAATAAGAAAGAATCAGCCGCCTTGATCAATTTACATATTCTTTATTTTAGTACATCAGCCAAGATAATCTCAATATCGTCCTGAACGGTGCAGCATAATTATGCCTAAATTAATCTGATAATTATAGAAATCAATTAAGGTGGATTGGTATGATCACATCGTCTGGGACGATGTCTTGAATGATTGACATCGGCCAGCATCTATTCCGGGCGATGTTTAGGAAGATTGTAATAAGATTTGAACTAATAAGCTAGGATGATATTGTATCGGTCTAGACGATGTAACCAATTTTCTTCTAATCATCCCAAATCATCCCGGCTGATTGAGCTTATTTTATACTAATCAACCCCTATCATCCAGGATGATAATGTCGATTCTTGAAATTCTATTTAAAGGATCCAAAAATTTCTCATGTAAAGAGACCTTTAGCTATTGTCTTGACCTGAGATAGCCAAGAGGAGAGGGAGATAGAGGGAGAGAGAGGGAGGAACTTATGAGGGGGAGTTTATGAGAGGGATTCACAAAGGTTGCTCCAAGAAAGGTTCCAAAGTGTCTTCTCCAGTCTTTGTCCTTCATCCTTGGGGTTTCAAGGGAGGTAAGCTTCAGCAATTGGTCGAGGTTCTCTGCCTGCTTCAGGAGAAAGCAAAAGGAGTCGAGGTTCTCTGTCTGCTTCAGGAGAAAGTAAAAGGAGTTGAGGTTCTCTACTTACTTCAGGATGAAGCAAAAGGAGTTGGGTTCTCTGCCTGCTTCAGGAGGAAGCAAAAGGAGTTAGGTTCTCTGCCTGCTATAGGAGGAAGTAAAAGGAGTCGGGTTCTCTACCTCGTCAGGGTTGGCGAAAAGGAGTTTTTTTTAGGGCTTATCGGTCTTGCTGTGGGAGTAAAAGGAGAGTCACTTTTGTAGTGCAATACTCGGAGGGCACCTCTAGGGAGTGGATATAGGTCGAGTTGACTGAACTACTATAAATCTAGTGTGATCTTTCTTTATTTTGATTTCTACATTTATTGCTCCACACTTTGATTTCTATGGTGATTTTAGTTTAAGTTTTGTTCTTTGATTATAAGAAATTTTTTTTTTAAAATATCAATTCACCCTCCTTTTTTGTTAGCCTTGGGCCAGTTCTAAAGGGCTTAACATCCCTAATGAACTTTCAAGTGGTATTAGAGCGGCATTCATAAAAATTAAGTTTAAAAACTTTTTGGATTTTTGATCCATGCCTAACAATGATAATCGTAATGCAACTGAAGGATATTCTATAACACGACCACCTTTATTTGATAATCTTCCTTTTGATTTTTGGAAAACTCGCATGTCTACTTTTTAACAATCGATTGACTATCGTATGTGGATGCTTATTAAAGAAGGATATTCTCCACCTTCTCGTAAACTTAATGGAATTTAAATAGAAGTACCTTTTACTGAATGGACTTTTAATGAAAGAGATTTAGCACAACTTAATGTAAAGTGTGTTTCTTCTTGCTCTATTGGAAAAGAAATTTGGGATAAATCGTGTATCACCTATGAAGGAACTAATGAAGTTAAGCAATCTCATTTGAATATTTTATTGCATGATTACAAACTTTTTTGTATGAAACCTAATGAAATGATTTCTAAAATGTATACAAAGTTTACTCAGATTGTTACTTCATTGCATGTTTTAGGAAGAGAATTTACTAATTATAAAAAAGTAAATAAAATTTTAAGATGTTTGCCTTCCTCTTTTGATGCTAAAATCACTACAATTTTTGAGTCTAAAGATTTAAATACCTATTCGATTGATAATTTACTTGGTTCACTCATTGCTTATGAGCAAGGGGTGAACCAAAGAAATCTTGATGCAAGTGAGAGGAAGAAGGAAAAAATAGTGGCACTTAAGGTGAGCAACTCAGACACTGACTCCTCTGGGTCTGAAAGTGATGAAGTTTCCTTCATCACTAGAAAATTCAAAAAATTTCTAAGAGTCACAAGCATCATCAGAATTGGAGAAAAGGTAAGGATAACAAAAATTTTAAAGGTTCTTCTGATGTTGTTTGTTTTGAATGCAGGAAGCCTGGACATGTCAGAGCTGATTATCCTACACTTCAAGATCACTCAAACAAAGAAAAGAATAAGGAGAAACGTAAGTTCAGAAAGGATAAGAAGTGAGCCCAAAAAGCTTTCTGGGCAGATTCTGCATCTGACTCATCTGAGATTGAGCCTAAAGAGGAGAAAATAAACTTGTGCTTAATGGCTGAAAATTTTGAACTATCTAACCAAGAAGAGGTATGCCAACCAACCTATGGCCAATTGCTTAAAATATATGAGAAAATTCAGGCATCATATAGAAAACTTAAGAAAACTTATGCTAGTTTGAAATTGGAGTTTTTGAATTTATAAAAAGAGCATGAAATTTTGAGTAAAGATCACTTTCAAATTGATAGCAATCACATGTCTCTACTTGATTAATTTGATGATTTAAATAAAAAGCATTTTAAATTAATAATT
Source organism: Dendrobium nobile (assembly GCA_022539455.1). Taxonomy (NCBI): domain Eukaryota; kingdom Viridiplantae; phylum Streptophyta; class Magnoliopsida; order Asparagales; family Orchidaceae; genus Dendrobium; species Dendrobium nobile. The sequence goes on along the minus strand of CM039721.1, from coordinate 20,268,472 downwards.
GAGCATGATTCTTTGAAAGCTTTCTACACCTTTCTTGAATCTAATTTTAAAGCTTCTACTAAAGAATATGAGCACAAAAAGAACTGTTTGGAGATTGATTTAGAAAATGCTCACTTGAGGTTTGAAGCTAAATTGGAAGCACGTAAGAAAAATTGGATGACACCCACATTTGATCCAAAGCCAATAACTAAGAAGAGGCATTATAACCCGAACCGATTAAGAAATTCTTTTCCTAGAGTTAAATGTTTTTCATGTGGCATGTTAGGACACATAGCATATACTTCAACCATTCACCGTAGTACATATTGGGTATGGAGACCCAAATTACATAATTCACTGCATAACACTCATGCATCACATTCTTCTTTTCATAAGGGGGGACCCAAACCTATTTGGGTTCCTAAATCTAACATTTGATGATTTTGCAGGTGTTCTCTCACTAAAGACCTCATGAGAGCATATGATACTTGGACAAGAAATGGCTCGCGGCTCATAAATTGCTTAAACTTGCTGCTAAATAAAATTTTGATTTGCATGCTTACTACTATATAGAGTGTTATTATTTTCTTCCTTAATTTGTGTTAGCTTTTCATATTTGCTGTTATAGTTGCTTTTACTTTGATTTCTTTTTGCTTTATGATATTTTCTCCTTTTTTTTTATTTTTTAGAGACTTATAGTCAATGTTTTAACATCTCTAAATTAGTTAAAGGAAGAAACATCGTTGATGGTTTCCCTCCCTCTAACTTCTTTTAGTGGTATAATTTTCTTTTCTAAACAAAATTCTATCTCAAATTAACAACTCATTTTTGAAATTAAGATCTTTTCTATCTTGCTATAATATTCTACCTTATATTTATAATATTCAAAGTTTTTATATATCTTTCAAGTTATTTGAAATCTTGTCATTGCATTTATCATATAATTACTAAAGTCTGCTTTGTGGTCTATTCTTCCTTATATTAGAGAGTGAGTTTCTCTTCTCTAATATTTGGAAGATCTACACACAACTAAATATATTTTAAGAGTTTTTGAAAAGTGATCTAGCTTGCAAGAACAAAAAATAAAAAGGCCAATGACACCAAAAACAAAAAGATGCGTAATAACACCGAATTGAAAAATATACACAAAAAGTGTATCAAAAATCAAAAGATGCACAAAAAACGCCATTCAAATTGACAAGAGGCATAAAATGAGCCCACAAAAGATAAGCTTACCCTTCTTTCAAACTTTTAAAATTTTAGAAGAATTCATGGGTTACTTGATATTTTCAATGGCTTGATTTCAAATTTCATGATTGAGACAAATTGCTTTGGTATATTATTCTATAAGATATTTTCTTTGGAGCAAATTTTGAACGGATCTTTTTTTTACCCAATTAGTTAGTTCTGAGTTAGGTCTTTTGTTTTTAAAAGATGATTTTTACCCTAAAAGAAGTCCGAGCTAAGGTTAACAAGATCGGATATTCTACCATTTTCAGATTTCTACTTTATTAACTCATTGATCTTACAAATCTTTAAAATTTAATTATTTGGAGCATTTATTATATGCATGCCCTACTAATTAAAAAAAAACTTATTTCATTGCTAGTTTTTATGCATTTTTTGTGTTTTAGCACTATTGTTCTTAGTTGATTTTATTATTTTTGGGCCTTCTCTGATCATCTCCATCCTTCCTTTGAGTTCAAAAATTTTTCACATCATCATGGCCGATACCTTTATCATCTTGGATGATATGTTCTTTTTTTCATCAAAAACTCCATCTGCTGAATATTCTGACTTTTCTGCTCTCATCATTCTAGAAGATACTTTATCATCCTGGACGATATGATCATCCTCTGCTACAAGCATCTTGATCATCCTGGCCGATACTGTTTTCATCTTGGATGATGCATTTATTGGTTATCATCCTGGCTGATCCACTGGGGATAAACTATATACCCTCATTTCTGATCCTGATTTTAACTGGGCTACAGCCAATCACTTTCTTCTTCGCACCAATGCCCCTTTCATGTTGGAGAGACTTGCTCTTTACTTAAAGATGCTAGGACGATCCAACATGTCCTTTGCACCTCTATGATTCCCAAAGCTAGCGACCGTATCCATATCACTCCCCTTCTTTCACTCACCACTTTTTACGTAATGGCCAATCATGAATTCAATGCAACTGACCTGATCTTTTGCTACATCGAACATTTGACTACAATTCGAGATTCAGGTCATAGAAGGAAGCCCAATCTTGCTCTAGGACATATCATTACATTTGTTCTAGAATCCAAATACAACCTTCAATATCCTGCTCCTCCCAACCTTCAGCTACCCTTCTACTCAAACAATTCCTTCAACATCCTTCATAGTACCCGTCTCCATCCAGGGGATGGGGAAGCTTAGGGGGCCGAGGATGAGGAGGCTCCCACTCCTATTCCTGAACATGTTCCTCTCTGCCAGCACTCTCAGCTGGATCAGTTGGTGGAGAGATTTGATCAATGGGAGACATACTTTGAGGCCTATGTTGTTGCACAGGAGCAGTAACTTACTAAGGACATCATCCGCATACAGCACTAGCACAACCAGGACATGGCCTTGTTTGGATCTCAGTTTGCCACTTTGACTAGTAACTTTTCACCACCACCTCCTCCGTCTGATGATCAGGGTCCCTCCTTTCTTTAGTGTTCTTTGTTTTGTTATTTTTCTGTAGTTTGTTTTCCTTATGGTTGTTTTAGTTTCTGTTTTTTATTTTTTTTATGGTTGTTTTAGTTTCTGCTTTTTAGTTTCCTCCTCCTTTTTGTGATGTCGAAAGGGGGAGTAGTCTGATGTATCATGTAATTTAATTCTGGAACTTAGTGAATTGCTTTTTCATTACACTATTTTTATTAAACTTTCATAACTGCTTGAAATTTTTTGGGTGTGTTTCCCATCATCAAAAAGGGGGAGATTGTTACAAATCTGAATGCATTGCCTGCTAACATTTCAGGTCCACATGATCAAATGCAACTCAAGATAGCTAAAGATTGGGTAGATTTAGGTTGAGTCAGTCTGTGATGTTTTTCTTTTTCTTGAGTAAATTATAAAAGTGATTCCTGATGCTAAGTAACCTTACATACACACACACTTGAGGGGTTTTCTACGTTTTTATAATTTGAGTACATCGACCTGGGCGATGTTCATATCGACCTGTACGATCCAACTAAAAACAAAAACCCTAATTAGAGCATCCTGGTTAAACATCCATCATTAAGCAAATTATTTTGGATGATCCTTGTATCGGCTAGGACGATACGCTCATATCAGAAAGAATCAGCTGCCATGATAAATTTAGGTATTCTTTATTTTAGTACATCGGCCAGAGGATCTCAATATCGGCCAGGACAATGCAGCACAATTTTGCCAAAGTTAATTTGGTAATTATAGAAAGTAATTAAGGTTGATTGATACAATCACATTAGCCGGGCCGATCGCAGGATCGGTCGTGATGATGTCTTGGATGATTGACATCGGCCAGCATATATTTCGAGCAATGTTCAGGATGATTGTACTCAGATTTGAACTAATCGGCCAGGATGATATTATATTGGCATGGACGATGTGATAAATCTTCTTCTGATAATCCCAAATTATCTCGGCTGATTGCGCTTGTTTTGTACTAATCGTCCAAGTCGATATTCCTATCATCCTGGACGATAATGTCAGTTCTTAAAATTCTATTTAAAGGACCCAAATTTTCTCATGTAAAGAGACCTTTAGCTGCTATCTTAACCTAAGAGAGCCAAAAGGAGAGAGAGAGAGAGAGGGAAAGAGAGAGAGAGAGGAACTTGTGAGGGGGAGTTTGTGAGAGGGATTCACAAATGTTGCTCCAAGCATGGTTCCAAGGTGTTTTCTCCAGTGTTTGTTCTTAGTCCTTGAGGGTTCAAGGGAGGTAAGCTTCAGCAATTAGTCAAGGTTCTCTGTCTACTTCAGGAGGAATTAAAATGAGTCGAGGTTCTCTGACTGTTTCAGGAGGAAGCAAAAGGAGTCGAGGTTCTCTTCCTGCTTCAGAAGGAAGCAAAAGAAGTTGAGGTTCTCTACCTGCTTCAGGAGGAAGTAAAAGGAGTTGAGGTTCTCTTCCTTCTTCAGGAGGAAGGAAAAGGAGTTGGGTTCTCTGTCTGCTTCAGGAGGAAGCAAAAGGATTTGGGTTCTCTGCCTGCTTTAGGAGGATAAAAAAGAAGTCAGGTTCTCTGCCTCGTCGGGGTTAGCGAAAAAGAGTTTTTGTCAGGGCTTCTCTGCCTTGCTATGGGAGCAAAAAGAGAGTCACATTTGTAGTGCAATACTCGGAGGGCGCCTCTATGGAGTAAACGTAGGTCGAGTTGACCAAACCACTACAAATCTTGTGTGATCTTTCTTTGTTTTGATTTTTGCATTTATTTTTTTGCACTTTGATTTATATGGTGATTTTGGTTTAAGTTTTGTTCTTTATTTATAAGAAAGATTTTTTTTTTAAAATATCAATTCACCCCCCCCCCCCCCCCCCTCTTAGTTAGCCTTGGGTAAGTTCTTAAGGGCTTAACATCCCTAACAAAGTTTCAACCATTGTTCCACTTTTGTTGGTGTTGATGTTTACATTGTAGTATATTTTCAAAATTTCTTGTTATTGATGTTATTTCCTCACACACATTATCTACTAAGTCACTTTTATCCATATATTTATCTTTTAGCACTATAGTTTCACCTCATCTAAAAGCTTTTGACTAACACTTTCCTCATGAATAATGAGTGAGCCAATCAGATTATGAATAGAATAATCATTCAATTCTTTTGATTCATATATAACAATAACTTTAGCATAAAATTTATCAAATATATAATATAGAATTTTGTTGACCTTTTTAAAGTTTAAAAGTTTTTTTCCTAAAACATATAATGATATAATAATTTGAGTAAATCTAGTATACATATCTAAGATCATCTAATAAGATTTCATGTCAAAAGGTTCATAATCATGCATTAGAATATTCAACTTAGATTGCTTGACTTCATTATTACCTTCATATGTGGTGCATAATCTTTCAAAATTTCTTTATCAGTAGTACACGTATAGATTCTCATGTAATATTCAGAATTCAAAGCATAGAAAAATAATTCAAGCATTTAGCATTCAATTAAGTATTGATTTATTCTATTATACTCCATTCAATAAAAGGAATATCAATTTTGACTCCATCTATAATACATGATGGTATATAATAACTAGTTTGAATCATATTCCAGAGTCAATAATCAATTAATTGCAAGAAAATGAACATGCAAATTTTCCAAAAAATTAAAGAAATATTTTATAATAAAGGTGGTCATGTGATTGAATATTCTTTTGTAATGTTACGATTTCCAAATTTAGCCATTGATCTTTTTTCAAAAAGTTTCTAAAACTAAATTTATGAATACCGCTCTAACACTACTTAAAAGTTTGTGAGGGTTGCTAAACCATAAAGAGCTAGTCCTGAGGCTAACCAAGAGGGGGGGGGGGGTAAATTGGTGATTTAAAAGAACTTCTTTAAATAAAAGGATAAATCTCCCTTTTTAAAGCTTTTTCAAAATTTGAAAACAAATAGTTTTATCTCTTGACGTAGAAGCAAAATAATTTCATAATAATAGAAAATCTGAGATTTTTAACCACATAATTAAATCAGAAATAAATGCAAAAAATAAAGTGCTGAAAAATAAAATAAAAAATAAACACATAAGATTTTATTGTGGTTTGGTCAACCTAACCTACGTTCACACCCCAGAACCTCCAATTCAAGGTATTGCACTAAACCTTTAGTGATTCTCTTACACCAACCCGATGTGATAGATGATTGAAACTCCTTTCACAAGAAAAAAACCTTGACTCCTTTTACTCCCTCTAGAAGATTGCATAGACCCATGAATCCCCTTTCACCTTCCCAGTGCGATGGAGTAGCTGTGTCCAATGACACCAAAGAGATCTTCTTCCCAAAACATCCCTCAAGATAAACCTTGAATTTGATGGTACTAAGATGCAAGCTTGCAAGAGTAATCATGTGAAACCCCCTATATACTCCCTTGAAACCTACAAGGATCTTCTCCCTCTCAAACTACATCCTTTTCTCTCTCTCCCTTTTAAGGCTCTATCTATAAGTTTCCTCTAAAAGAATGAAGACTCAATGCATGCCAAAGACACTTATAATGTCTTTCAAGAAAGATTAAATAGACGGTTTTAAAAATCCTAAAAAATTCAATTATAGCAACAAAGATTATTCATTATGATCGCATAATCATCTAGTATGATGAGCATAATTTGACCTGATAGTCCTCGATGATCTTCAGTTAGTCCAGTACAATCAGTTCAAATTTATAAAGATTATTCAATACAATATTGGGGATCATGGTGGATGATTAGAAGAAAAATTATGATATTTCATCTAGGATGATCAAGTATCATTCCATATATCTCTTAAGTTGTCTAGTACAATCTTTACTAATCATCTTAGATGATTAGATTAAATAAATTAACCATAATTAGTCATATAATCATTAGATCAATTATGGCATGATTGTCATAGATTGTCTAATTTGATGTATACCATCCTAGACGATTAGAACAAAACATAAAATTTAAAATCTTGCCTAAATTATGATTGGTGGCAATTTTTAATGATCATGAAAAATCATATTGGATGATCTAAATCATATAGTATGATTAGTTAGATGAGCTGATCATACACTGCAATATAAATTATATAGTATAATTAGTTTAAAATATATACATCTGGTTTTGACTCAATCTCACTTCCCCTAAGTGTGTGTGTACATGGTCACCAAGCTAGCATACACCCTTATAGGACTAGACTTAAGAAATAAAAAATACATCAGTGAATATTACAAAAATCTTTAGAATATAGCCTATTCTACCCAATCTTGAGCCTTAAATTTTCATTGGATGATATATGATATTCTTGAAATGTTAGTACACATAAATAAAAATTCATTAAAAATACAGGTAGACATAATGATGTGAGAAATAATATTTATTATCATCAAAAACTTAAACTTATGAGCTTGTGTTGCAACAACATTGTCATTATGGGCTTGAGAACTAGGCCTCCTTAGGACACTTACCCACAGCTCATGATAGTCCATCTTATAAACCAAATTAACATGGTTGAATTAAGGATTTTAATTTAGTTAACTAATTAATAGTTACATAATTTTAATATTTTACACTCTATTAAATCCATTCGTGGCGTTGTCATAATGGGCCCGAAGAACCATACCTCTTTAGTACAGTCAGACATGCAGGTCATGGTAGTCCATCCCAAAAACTTAATTTTCTGAGTGATTGTTATATATTAATGTGTTTGTTGATTGATTTTATGAATCAACAAAAAGTTTTCTAAAATTTTAGTTAATTATTAAAATTTTGAAATTATTTTAATTATTTAATATCATTAATTAAGGGGTCAAAAGTTGACATTCCAAATATAAAAGATTTTTTAAATTTGGATATTTTCCCTAAATAATAGACCTTAAAATGAATAATTAGACTCTAAATTTGGTAGATTAAAAAATTTCTACATTAAGTTTTTAATTTTTGAAGATTTGACCTAATTTGACTAAATGGTTGACTTTTTAATTTTGACTTTGACTTATTTCTAGTGGTGACTTTTTTAGAAAATATTATATCCTAAATGGAGTTGACTGAATTTGAGTTTTTAAATTGAAATTTTTTGAAATTAATTATGAATTTTCAAATTTTGGTTAATCAAATGAATTTTTTAATTGTTTAATTAGAGGGGTTTTGGAGATTTTGATCCAAATCAATCCCAAACACTTTGAAATCACCCCAAAAGTTTAAATATGATCTAAGGGGATGTTTCCAAGTGTCCAAGGTTTTTTTTTGTAATTTTTAAATATTTTTATTTGGTTAAATTATATAAAAAGGGATTTTCACTATAAATTAAATTTAGGTAAAATTAGAGGTCCATTCAAGGAGATTTTATTTTTCTAGGTTAAGGGTTCAATTTTGAGCATTTTAATATACTATATAAAATTTTAAGATTTAAATTAAATTTATTTTCAAATTTTGAATTTCTAGTCTTATTAAAGGGATTAAGTTGGGTTAAGTAAATTGATGGCCTAATGGGTTTTTAAACCAGCAAACTCCTAAGCTAGGACTGATGGTGTCACTAGATTCAAACGTTGTAAGTCTCACCCCTATTTGGAATGCATTCTAATTTCTATAATTTATCAAAAACTTTCTAGAATGGTCCTGAATTTTTATCCTTAAGTGTCACTAGGTTGTATTGGATTTAAATTAAAGTCCTTTAACCCTTGGAAAATGCATAAACAACCACATCACACAAATAATCCAAAGACCTGTGTTCATAAATTAATGGAATGCCAAACATTTGGGCTAAAGCATAGCCCAATCAATTTGGAATTCATCCAAAGACAAATTTCCACACATGATGCTCATTTATTCAATGTTATGTCAAGATTGACACTTACCATAACACTAATTTTTCAAGCCTAAATTGAAAGTAAAGTGTGTATAGATAGATATGCAATATAACATAAAAGATAGACTAGGATATCCTAACCTTACATTAGGCTAGATTAGTCCAAATGACACACAAGAAAAACTCTGTTTAAAATGTTCTAAATTCACATACAATGCATATAAGAGATTTTAAAATATAAATTGAAATTAAATTTTCAAAGATTAGACTTTGAAAATAAGGACCTTTAAATTTTATAAATTCAAAATGACTTAAAAATATTATTAAAGTAATCATAATTAAAAAAAAACATAAAGTTACGGATGTTTTAAAATAATTTTCTTCAAAGTAAAAAAAGGATTTATATTTAATATAATATTAAATAAAAGAAACTATATTAATTTAAAAAATTATTTAAAAATGATGACTCATTTTTATTTGATCTTAAATTTAAATTAAAGAAAATGAAATTATGAGAAAAATGAGTATTTATACATAATTTTTAGTTAAGCATTTAAATTTTTTTTTTTAATTTTATTAGTTAAAAAAGGATTTAAAATTAATTAAAATAAATTAAAATATTTTAACAGTGATGGTGGTATAGATAGGCCATGCGATGCAATCTAGAGCATCGAAATGATACCTTGGTAATGGAAAGGCCACGTGGTAGCATTTGGACCACGGGATCAACACTACATCAATAGAGAAGCAAAGATTACCAATGACTGCACTATGGTAATAAATATAATTTGTTGAGGGATGCGGCAGTGTGACATCGCACATCACTTATCCGAGTTAGCACTGGATTAGAGCTATTCATCCATCCACGATTTAGTTAAGAGGCTAAGATCCAACCAGATGAGGGATTAAATAGTGGAATCAATTTCGCAGGTTGATCAAATGGTGGAACAATTGAATAAGGACCGTTGATCATGTGATCAGTGGCCCAAAAAAAATGTACATAGGCATGTGTTAACCGAAAACCCTTAAAGACAAACAATCATTTCATTTTTGCAAAATACCCAACCAAATCAAATAAAATTTGAACCAGAGCTTCAACCCAAGAGGAGCTTCAATGGAGATGTGAGTGTTTGGGTTAAAAGTGGCTTTACAAAAAGTTATGTATGCATTGTGTTCTGAGTTAGGCTTCAAAATATACTACATTCTAATTGATGGATTTGCAAATTTTTAAATGGTTGAGCATGTTAACTATCTAAGTATGTTTTCCTTGAAGGAAAAGCAAGGTCTGATAAGCTCTAGGTCTTTAGTTATGATGCCTGGGTGGGCTAAGAGCTTGGATAACCTCAAAATTCATCATTAGTGATATGCAACAACTGACATTTGGATGCACGAGTGTGTAGGGAAGCGTAGAGAGCTCGAACAACATGAGACTTCATTATGGGAGAGTGTAGAGGCTGGAGTAAGGTTGATTGATTGAAAATGAAGCCCTTGGGCTCATTTTAGGCTTATGGATTATAATAAATGGCCCTGATGCATCAGAGACATTGCTCTGATGAGGGATAAGTGTCCCTTGGTGCTTTTTGAGAGGAGGGGACCACTCCTTCTATTTCAGGTTAAACCAAGCCCTACGATTGATTAAAGTGGCTTGAGGGGAGATTCAGACTTCAATTGAAAAGATTGAATTAGAGGATTGAAAAGGGATTGCCACCTAAGCAAAGGTTTAACCATTCTAGTTGAATTGAGCTAGGTGTTGACTATTTGACTTGTCAAACCAGAAAACACCTTATGGGATGGGATGGAGGGAATGTTGTTATTGTTTATGCTGGAGAGGAGTGGTTCAAGAGGCTAGAGTCTAAGGCATAGATGAATGAATGAAGGGTTGACCACATATGATAGTTTCTAAGCTTGAGTTTACTAGTTTGACTAGTCAATTGGTCAAAGGATAAAGAGGTGGCAAGTAAGGGAGTATAGGGAATTTGTTAAATGAAATTCCAAGGGATTTATTACAAATACTTGGAGGTTGACCATAAGAAAAGAGATTTGACTAAATGAAAGAAGTTGACATTGTCAACTTTGTCATGCTTTTAGTCACTAATGATTAGGACATGTTTGAATTATGAATTGAAGTTGATTTGAGGTTTGATGAGTTCTAAGTGTATTGATTTGATTGAATGTCATACATTGGTCCTTATTGACTTGGATTGACTAGACATGAAGTTAATTGACCAGGTTAACTCATGTTTGGGCCAAGGTATCCAATCAAGTCCCAAATTAGTAGGAGGATTGAATAACAAGCTTTGTTAAAATTTATTAGGGACTTGAGGCTTGATTAGATATGAATTTTGCTCAATAGTTATCCTGGTCACCCTAGGTTAACTTTGTCAGATTGACCCAAAACCTAGGTCTCAGTTGAAAAGGTTTGAATTGATCAGTAGAGAATAATGGACATGATCCCATGGGATGGTTTGGTCAATCTGTCAGATTGACCACTTAGACCCTTAAGGGGCCATTTGGTTAATTAGGGTTGACTTGGTCAACCATGTGAAACCAAGGCTTAGGTTTAGGTTTAATGAACTCCAAATAATATTTATGAAGCATTGGGCGATGTTTTAAAAATTTGTTTCATAGTGATATATTGAGTTTTGGGAAGAAGACCATATTTTCTTTTAAAGGGCATTTTGTTCATTTTAAGCCATAGTTAACTCTGGGTCAATATGGGCCAAGTAAGGTGTTGTTTATTGGTCAATATGTAATATTAAAGGTCATGGGATAGGTCAAAGGTCTTGGGGGAAGGCCCCAATATCAAATCCCACAATGTGGAGGGTTCAATGGTATTGGCTATAAAAATTTGTAGGTTTTGTAGCCTTTGAAAATCAATTTAGTTTATAGGGTTAGAAGTATCGATTGAGTTCAAATTTGGAGGGTTGATCCTAGGGACATGTCTGACCAATATACAACTGATAGAGCATGAATCAGAGGTCATTTTATTAGAGTTTAAGGGGATTAAAAAATCACCTAAGAGGGGATTTATGACCTAGAATCTTGATTTGAATGGATTTTTGGATGTGATTGATTGAATCTTGAACTATTCACACCATTGAAAATAAAATTAATAATTAAGATTGATTGAACATGATTAGGGATTGATTGAAAGTTGACCTAGAATGATGGATTAAAAATTGGACTGAAGCTTAGATTGGAATTTTATTAAGGACTGGACTGACTTTTGATTGGGATTTGTAGATCTATATGATTGGCAAGTGGACAATTGTATACCATCATATCACTAAGTGGGAGCTAATATAGGTCTTGATGACCTTATATAGAAATAAGGTCAACACAGTTACAAGAGATTGAAACTTATTTCCTTAGAGATCTATTTCTAAAATAGAAGCTAATGGTCTTAGCATATACTTATAGATGCTTCCTTACTTCAACCATCTTACTCTATTCCTTCCAAATACTTGGTATCTTGCTCCTTTTAGGACATGTATAAAGTAATAGATCCATCAATAAAAAATAAGAAGAGAGAGGGTTGTGCAAATATGAAATAAAAGCTATAAAAAGTAAAAGTGTTCTTGAGCTGCGGTCTCCTGTAAGAGCCAAAAGTTTTAAAATTAACAATAATTGGATTATTTGTAAAACATAGGAAACCATTTAACCTGCATGCAATAAAATATAGAATAATTATGTCAAGATCTTATAAAAGTGTAAGTGAAATATAATTAAATTTATAGTGTTACATTTATGATTATAAACCTACAGGGTGTTATACTAAAAATTCTATCTATAGAGTTTATAATAAAGTCATATTTCCTAAAGAGGGTACCTTCTAAAACCAATTCATATCTTTTACTAATATATATATATATATATGTGTGTGTGTGTGTGTGTGTGTGTGTGTGTGTGTGTGTGTGTGTATCTACAGAGATTTGCAAAGAACACTCAGTGTGACATCTAAAAAATCTAATTTTGGAGATCCATAGGGTCTACCAAATTGCAACAAATTTGATTTTATATGGGGCGTATATCATATTTATTGGGGGCATTTATTGACTACTAACTACCTGCAATGATGCTTACAACTCCAAAAATTATACAACTAAATCAGCCCCTTCTTTTGTTTTCAAAAATTGCATGCACGAAACCAAATTTGAGGATCCTCGACTCTCATTTTGCTTCAATCGCATGTAGAACGTTGCTCTCTACTCTATTGTGTTTACTTGACACCACATGCAGGAAACCAACTTGCTCCCTCTAATCTCCCTCAACTACATGCAAGAACAACCCAACCACAAGAGTACTCCCATGCCACCCCTACAACCACATCAATTAGATCGCAACCTGACCTCACTTTCTCATTCGCTCTAGGATGCACATAGAAGCCCTAGTTGTTCGCCCTCTCTCTCATTTGTTTGCTTAATCTCATATGGAGGAGCCAACACAGTCGACCACCTCTCTCTTGTCTCTCTATTCCATATGCCAAGGGTTGAAGCCCTCTCAACCTCCTGCACATCCTACTTGAGCCCACCTCCCCTCATCCAATTTTAACACCGCTGGCCTACTCGATCTCAAGCACCTGTCTGACCAAACTATTTTCTTTCCTTTAATAATTTTATTATTATTAAAAAAAAAACTATTCTTATTGACACTACAATCATTATCATAGTGCATACAAGCAAATTACTTTCTTGCTTGCTTAAAAAATAGGAAATGAAGACCCGCATCTGTTGTATCTTTGATCTGACTGGGATAAAATAATAAGAACACATGAAGACATGTGTTTGTTGTATCTTTGATCCGGCCGAGAGAAATAATTTATATTAAGACCTTACATCATCATGTATTTGAACTGGTCAAAAAAACAAAAGGCAAGTGCTACCCGCTAAAAGGGGGTCGGACGTCGGGAGGTTACCAAACTTTTAAATGACAAAAGACCCCACAATTAATTTTTTAAATAAAATAAGAATAAAAATATCATAGACACCTAATTTTACATTTTAATCAAATGAAGATATTATTTGTTATTTAGGTTTTTATTTTTTTAATCAATGAAAATATTTTCTTTCTAAATGGTTGCTCATTACCTATGGCTTTGGAGATTTAAATTGGAAGATTTATAATCAATGTTATGCGTTATACAAAATAACATCCAACATGCTAGAAAATAGAACAAAAAAATGAAAATTTGCTTCAGTTTTAACATTAGTTGAAAAGGGTGATAAATTGAAGATTAATTCTATTGCTTGGGAGAGATTCACAACCATTTAGTTCTATAATAAATGATTGCATATTATTTTTCTTACACAAATCCTCATATTCATATTTCCAAATAATTCATATATCTCACAAAGTAACTTTCAAACCCAAAAAATTACACTTTTGAAATACAATGTAAAATGTAATTGTATATTATTCCATCATGAAAGAACAATATGCAAAGTGTATTATATATTAATAATGTAAAATGCATTATGTAGGAATAATATACAAAATGCTTCAGGTAGGTATATCATACATGTATACTAATGAATATACATAATGCATTATGTAAAGTGTATTTAAAGCTCAAAGGCATCATGCATGTGTACTAAACAGTATATGAAATACATTACACAAGAATGATGTTTAAATGCATTATGTGAGAACAATATACAAAATGTGTTATGCGAGTACGAATGTATTATAAATGTACCTTAATCAGAATGCAAATGTAGTATGCATAGATAAATGAAAATAGATTATGCAAGTGTAACATGCATTATGTACATGTATAGATTGTACAAAATGCATTATGCATGAGCATTAAATAATGTGTTAAATTATATGCAAATAAGCTTCAAAATTTTGCATGTGCTCTGATCTTTACATCAAATATTTAAATACAAAATTTGAGAATGCTTCACAAATTTGCTAAAATGCTTCAACACTCCAATGTTAGCTGTACTAATAGAAAATTTTAAATGAATGGAGCTATTTTATTCAAAACATAAGATTCAAATCCTACAAAAAGTTTAACTTTTTAAAACAAAATATTTCACAAAAACTTTAAAATCAAAATCCATCCAAACTTCGCAACAATTTGGTGAGGATGATGAATTGATGAATAAATTCAACTCACAAAGTGTAAATGTCATGCTGAATGAATTATTACAATTTTTTCTCAGTTAATTTATTGCTTGCAAGGAAGTAGTACGTACCCTCTTATCGGGTGGTTTTGTCATAAAATGACATCGTTATATTATGGTCATGCCCAAAGCCTGTTTGGTCCCCAATGGTTAAAACTCTCTCAGAGTAATGAATTATAGGGTGCACTCGATAATATATAAAGCTCCTTATCAGCTAACATTGACTCAAATTTGCCCCATTAAATAAACATCAATCCTTAAATGACACAACACATGGCTATTGACAAGGATCATTCTATCATTTTGGTTCAGCCACCTCCTCAAATTAAGTAGATTATGGATCATGACAGCTTAAGGTGATAGAATCATGGGATCTTTATCGAGCCTATCATAAATCTTGCATTGCCCATTTTAAGAATATGGTGATATATTTCAAGTCATAAACACCAAAAGTCAAAACCAAATTCAAGCCCTAAAATCACTATTATTATGCGCTACGTAATTATTGCGACTTATTAAAATGACTATCCTTAATTAAAAGTTATCTTTAGTTATCTAGAGAAGTAATTAACCATAGGGGCTTACACCTTTATGAAATACCAGAACTCTTATCATAAAGTCCTAAAAAAATTAGGGGAAAATCTTTAGGTTGTGCCTTGTCTAAAACCTAATCAGCTTTATGGAAGTTTACTCCATAACTTAAATCTATTAAAACTTTCTTGTTAATTAAGAGGCGAGGAGAGGCTGGGATACAAATTTTTGGAGCCCACAGCTTAGGCTTGGTATTGATGTAGCAATTCTTATGAATTATTCAAAGGAGCTTATGGGTATTGAAGTCTAACAACTTACACAAATGAGGACACCAATTTTGTTCTCTACATTTTTTATATCTAAAGTACTGAACTAGAATTTATTCTCCCTTTCAATCACCATTATAAAAAATTAATTTATTTTACTTTTGAAATTTCTCTAGAGTCATTCATGGGCTGATAAATATTAGAGAAATTAATTAAATAAATAAATTCTTTATTTTCAATTTCCTTTCTTTTGGTCTATGTATTAAATTGTCATTCATTATTTGCTTTAATTCATTTTAATTTTGTTTTTTTAATTATTTAGTCTATGTATTAAATTGACATTCATTATGGTTATTAATTCATCTTGTTTATTACATTTCTTTTAGTATATATATTAAATTAAAATTCATTATGGGTGTTAATTTACTTTTCATTTTTATTCACTATATTCATCTATAAATATCATAGAAAACTTGGAATATTGTAAGGAGAATAATTCATTCCCTTGAAATTATCTCTCCAAATGAATTCTTTTAATGGTTATGACAATATGTTGTCCAAATGGACCATAACCGTAATGTTCTTCTTGCATTTTTAATATAAACTATTGATCAAATAAAATCAACCTGTCTTGATTATCTCCATAATTTCATGATGTCTTCATATCCCAAACAATTGGAGTTTATTTTTGTGCTTCACCCAGTGGATTAAAGGCAAAGAAAAAGGAGAAATCTTGGTTTATGGTCTTGAACAAATCTGACCATATAATCTATCTTATATGTAAGCATTAGTGGGTATGTTATTCTTATAGATAAAATTGGCCTATCCATTTTTTTGATTCGCTTATTTTTAAGGTTTTTTTTTCCAATATAAAATTGAGTCTCTATCTTAGCTCAACCCTCAACCAACATCAAGACCTTGGTTCAGAGAATGAAACATCTAGTATTGAATAAATTTCTTGTTCTGGATCTGGTTTGTGCCGAAACTTTTGCCACAACTAACTTTTATCCATTGTTCTATTAATTATAAAACTTTTGTAGAAGAATATTTGGTTCATTTAAAATAATTAAAAAAAAGTGTTGAAAAGCATCGTTTTGAGTTTTGTTTGATTACCTGCCAGTGGGTTTAATCTGTACCCATTTTATTTGAAGTACGATTCCATTTATATTAATTTTATTTATGTAACTTTTGAACTTGCTTTGCTGGTTTTTGGCATAATGAGTTGACGAACTTGTCATTCGCAGTTTGCAGAATATCCAAAAATTGAATCAGAAGTAAAACTCGTGGATGAGGAGTTGGGACTCGATCATCAGTGGAAAGATATAAAATACAGGGTGTTAAGATAGTAGCTATTTGCATGTTTTACATTTTTGCAACTTGTATAGTTTTGATGATTCCAAATATTATTGTTTAAATGTGTAGTTATCTCCTAAAAATTTTAGAAGATTTGTATTTGCTCTTGTGTGTACTAACATTTCAGGTGAATCAAACTCTCAAACATGAAGTCTTCAAATCAAATTCAGCAAGAAATACTTTTAATTTTTGAAGCCTAAAATTATCATTTTGATTGAAAGGGAGTGATTGTAATTGAGTGAATAAAAAGATACACACACACACATTAGGAGATCATATAAAATTTATACGGACCGTACGGGACGATATCAGTTCGTACGGGACGATCAGACAGTTATCTCCTATTAAGATCACATGGAACGAATAGGAACTGGCCAGAAAAATTTTCTAAGTCCTATTCGTCCGGGATAAAATTAAAAATTGTCCGGGACGATTTGCTCTCTGTAAGAATTTCGTCTAGACGAAAATAATTATCGTCAGGGACGATTTGGTCTCTATAAGAATTTCGTCCAGATGAAAATAATTATCGTCAGGGACGATTTGGTCTCTGTAAGATTTTTGTCCGGACGAACATATTTTCGTCCAGACGATATAACCGACTTAGGACAGTTTTTTTATATTCATTCTATAATTTTTGGAACCAATCGTATTATAACCGTTCGTACAGGACGAACTTGATTCATACAGGATGATTAGCTTGTATGAAAATATTTTGTACACATATACAAAGAGGTTCGTTTCAAGGCTTTTAAGTTATATCGTCCAGGATGATCCACGATCGTACGGGATGACCCACTGCGTACAAAATTGAAAACTTACAGTTTTTGGGCGGTTTTTCTTGTCTTTTGTATAAATAGTCCAAATTAGACTGCCACCCTATCTTTTTGCCATTTGATCTTCGTGCCTATTGAGAGAAAAGTCAAGGAGAGAGTGTGAGAGAGCATTCAAAGGAGGATTCCTACCACTGGAGTGTGAATACTTCACTTGGTGTTTAAAGGTAAGAATCTCTACTTGTGAATTTAGATTACTTCACTCTTTTCTTTTTTCTTTCTAGATTTCTTATGAGAAGATCTGTCAAGAAGATCCGGTTCGCTGCCGACACTAGGAGAGTGTGAACAGCCGAAGGGTTCTCTGCCCACACTAGGAGAGTGTGAACAGCCGAAGGGTTCTCTGCCCACACTAGGAGAGTGTGAAAGGATGAAGGGTTCTCTGCCCACACTAGGAGAGTGTGAAAGGACGGTCGGTTCTCTGCCAACACTGGGGATTGTGTAAAAGGACGATGGTTTTCTGCCGCACCGAGTAGTGGTGAAAAGAGTGTTTGTAAAGGCTTCTCCACCTTGCTGTGTGTGCAAAAGGAGAGTCACTATTGATATTAGTGCAATACTCAGAGGGTGCCTCTAGGGAGTGGATGTAGGTCTGGTTTAGACCGAACCACTATAAATCTTGTGTCATTTACTTTACTGCTTTTATTTTCCTTGTTTTTCTATTGTTTAAAAACTCTGTGGTTGAAAAACTTTTTCTAAAAAAATTTAATAAAAAAAAAATTTATTTCGGTTCAACACATTTTGAAAGAGGGTTCATATTTAAAATTACCAATTCACCCCCCCCCCCCTCTTGGTAGCCTTGGGATATTAACTTAGGTCTAACAACCTATTCACTAGACTCAACAAGTGGTATCAGAGCATTATTTCAAAATCATAAGTTTAGACTACTTTTTGATTAACGTAGATGGCTATATTCGGAAACCGAAATACACCTGAGGGTTACTCTATTACTAGACCTCCACTGTTTGACAATATACCTTTTGATTTTTAGAAAACACGCATGTCTACTTTCTTACAGTCACTTGATTATCATATGTGGATTCTAGTCCATGAAGGTTATACAAAACCAACTAGATTAGTTGATGGAGTTAGAGTAGAAGCACCTTTTGTAGATTGGACTATAGAAGAATGTGACTTAGCTCAACTAAATGCCAAATGTTTAAATAGCTTATTTTGTGCTTTAAAATTTGAAGACTACATACGGGTTTCCACTTGCAAAAGTGGAAAGGACATATGGGATAGACTATGTATAACTTATGAAGGGACTAATGAAGTTAAACAATCAAGACTCAATATCTTGTTACATGACTATGAGTTGTTTCGCATGAAACCAAATGAATCTATTTCTGACATGTACACAAGATTCACACAAATTGTCACTTCTTTGCATGCACTTGGTAGGAAATTAACTAATGCTGAAATGGTTAATAAAATTCTTCATTGTTTACCTACTGCTTATGATGCTAAAATTACTGCAATTACAGAGTCTAAAGATCTAAACATTTATTCTATTGATAATCTTCTTGGTTCACTCATTGCTTATGAGCAAGAAGTAAGTCAAAGAAAGATTGATGCAGGTGAACCACAAAAGGAAAAGAATATTACACTAAAAGTGGAAGAGTCAGAGAGTGAACACTCACAACCTAAGGATGAAGACGATATTGCATTAAGGACTAGACAATTCAGAAGCTTTCTAAAGAGGAAGCAGAAGAGACGCCAGCAATGGAATAGAGCAAAGTTTAACAAAAATGGCAAGGTTTCTAATGAAGTGATTTGTTATGAATGCAGGAAACCAGGTCATATCAAGACTGATTGCCCAAAACTCAAAGCTACTCCTAGCAAGGAGAAGGTAAAGGAGAAACCAATTGTAAAGAAGGGCAAGAAGAAGTTTCAAAGAGCTTTCTGGACAGACTCAGCTTCAGACTCATCTGAGACTGAAAAAGAAGAAGAAGTCACCAATCTTTGCTTGATGGCAGATAATGTTGATCAATCAGATCAAGAAGAGGTATGTGACTTAACCTATGATGAATTGTTTGAAGTTTCTGAACACATGTATGATGCATATAGAAAAATGAAAAAGATGCATGCTAGTGTAAGTCTAGAATTGGAAGAAATTAAGAAGGAACATGAAATCCTTAGGAAAGATCATGTATTAATAGATGACAACCACATGAAACTACTTGACGAATATGATGACTTGAATAAGAATTTTGAGAATTTAAAATCATCCTATGCTGATCTTGTAAGAGATTTTAAAATATTTAAGGATGAATCTGAGAGGAAAACATATCGAATCAATTATACAAATTGAATCTTGGAAGATATGAATTCATTTTATAAATTGACAATAATAGCTCTTGAGGATAATAGGATACCCCCCAAACTTGAAGATTTTACAAATCCTAAATATTATCCTAAATATATGGAATCCCTTAGAAGACAAACAAATGGAAGAAAACTTAGGAATACTTTTCCTAATGTTAAATGTAATAATTGTGGATTTTTGGGACATATAGCTCACACCTGTACTTTGAAGATGAAATCTAATTTGGTGTGGAGACCTAAGATGCATAAACCTACACATATCATACATGCATCTAATTATAAATTTCTAAAAGGTGAACCCAAACTTGTTTGGGTTCCCAGGTCTAACATTTGATATTTTTGCAGGGTTGCTCTCACACAAGACCTCGTGGGAGCATATGGTACCTGGACAGCGGATGTTCAAAGCATATGACTAGAGATACTGCTCAATTCATAATGCTGGAAGCCAGGAGTGGAGGCAAGGTTACACTTGGAGATAATACCACAAAGAAAGTGGTTGGATCAGGTATGATTGGAAATTTGAAAAAAAAATTCATAGACAATGTGTTATTGGTTGAAGGCTTAAAACATAATTTGTTAAGTAAAAGTCAGCTATGTTATAAGGGCTATAATGTAAAATTTTTACATACTAGCTACATATTAAGCCTAAATGGGAAAGAAGTTTTAAATGGAAAAAGGGTAAACAATGTTTACATGCTAGATTTAAATTGTATTCAATCTCCTACTGTTTTTTGTTTGAAAACTATTTCTGATGAATCATGGCTATGACATAGGAGACTTTGTCATTCTAGTATGAAAAACCTTAGGAGAATTATCCAAAAGAACTTAGAGAGAGGTATACCAAAACTAGACTTTACTAAGGACCACCTTTGTGATGCATGTCAATTAGGAAAATAAGTGAAGTCCTCTTTTAAGTCCAATAAGGATCTTAGAACTAGTAAACTATTGGAAATTCTTCACATGGATCTTTTTGGACCAGTAGGAACTGTAAGTCTAGAAAGGTATACGGATTTGTTATAGTGGATGATTATTCAAGATTCACTTGGGTTAGATTTCTATTTCATAAGAGTGAATTGTTTGAGGAATTTAGAAATTTTTCGACTTGGATTCAAAAGAAATTAGGGTGTGAAATCATTTCTATACAAAGTGATCATGGAGGAGAATTTGAAAATGAAATATTTGAAAATTTTTGTAAAGAAAAATGGATTGATCACAATTTTTTTGCACCTAAAACCCCTCAACAAAATGGGGTAGTTGAAAGGAAAAACAGAACATTAATAGAAGCCGCCCGAGCAATGTTGGCAGAATACTCACTTTCTAAATATTTTTGGGCTGAGGTGGTTAGCACTGCATGTTATGTTCTGAATAGGGTGAATGTGAGATCGAATTTAAATAAAACACCCTATGAGTTGCTAAAAGGTAGAGCACCAAATTTGTCTATTTGCATGTTTTTGGTTGCAAGGTGTTCATTCATAATAATGGAAAATCTGCCTTAGAAAAATTTGATCCAAAATCAGATGAAGGAATTTTTGTTGGATATTCAAGTGTTAGAAAATCTTATAGAGTATTCAACAAAAGAACCTTAGTGATTGAAGAAATCACACATGTTGTATTTGATGAATCTGGAAATTTGGAAGAGCCAAAATGTTGTTGAAGATGAGATTGAGGAAAACTCCCAAAAGATTGATAAAATAAATTTGGAAGAAAATGTGGAAGAGAATTTGGAAACAGAAAACCCTTTGCCTAAAGATTTGAGATTTTCTAAAAACCACCCAAGGGAATTGATTATAGGTGAACCTAGTGAGGGTGTTAGAACTAGGCGTGGATTAAACTAGGAAGTCAATCATTCAGCCTTTATTTCAACTATAGATCCCACTAATGTTGATCAAGCACTTTCTGATGAATTTTGGATATTGGCCATGCAAGAAGAGTTGAATCAATTTATAAGAAATTAAGTTTGGGAATGAACTTCAAGGCCAAAAGATCAAAGTGTTGTTGGAACCAAGTGGGTGTTCAAAAATAAAATAAATGACTCAGGAGTAGTCATTAGAAATAAGGCTAGATTAGTTGCTAAGGGGAATAATCAAATTGAAGGAATTGATTTTGAGGAGACTTTTGCCCCTGTAGCTAGACTTGAAGCAATTAGGGTTTTACTTGCCTTTGCCTGTTTTAAAGGATTTAAATTGTTTCAAATGGATGTCAAAAGTGCCTTTTTAAATGGGGTAATTGAAGAAGATATTTTTGTAGAACAACCTCCAGGTTTTGAAAATTCTAAATACCCAAATCATGTTTTCAAGTTAAAAAAGGCGTTTTATGGATTGAAATAGGCACCCAGGGCTTGGTATGAGAAATTAAGCACCTTCCTACTTGAAAGATCTTTTGAAAAAGGAAGTGTGGATACAACTCTCTTTTTAAAGAAATGTGGAAAGGATATACTCATTGTTCAAATTTATGTGGATGATATCATTTTTGGATCTTCAAATAAAAATCTTTGTGATGATTTTTCTAAAATAATGAATAGTGAATTTGAAATGAGTCTAATGGAAGATTTAAATTACTTTCTAGGTTTTATCATTAAGCAACTTGAGGAAGGTACATTTCTCAGTCAAACTAAATATATTATGGACATCCTCAAAAAATATGAAATGGACAATGCTAAACTTGTTAGTACATCAATGAGTTCCTAAGTTCAGTTGGATAAGGACCTTAAGGGAAAATCTGTTGATCAAAAGAAATATAGAGGGATTATTGGATCTTTTTAATTTACTTGACTGCTAGCCGACCAGATATTATGTTCAGTGTTTGCTTATGTGCTAGATTTCTATCAGATCCAAAAGAATCACATTTGACAGCAGTGAAAAGGATTTTAAGATATTTACTAGGAACTCAAAACTTAGGAATTTGGTATCCTAAGTTTAGCTCATCATTTGAAATTGTTGGTTATTCAGATTCTAACTTTGCAGGCTGTAGAGTGGATAGGAAAAGCACTTCTGGAACATGTCAATTCATTGGAAATTTATTAGTTTCATGGTCTAGTAGAAAACAAAATTCAGTGGTCCTATCTACTATAGAAGTAGAATACATTGCATTAGGAAGTTGTGTGGCACAAGTACTTTGGTTAAAACAACAGTTGATTGATTTAGGATTAACTATAGGCACTATTCCAATTTATTTTGATAATACTAGTGCTATTTGCATTTCCAAAAATCCTATTCAACATTCTAGAATCAAACACATTGACATAAGGCATCATTTCATAAGGGATCATGTATCCAAGGGAGAAATTGAACTCACTCATGTTTCAACTGAAAATCAACTTGCAGACATTTTTACAAAACCTTTAGCCTTTGATACCTTCAGTACATTAAGAACAAGGCTTAGTGTAATTGATTTGAATGCTTAAATAAAAATGTTTTTGCAACATTGATATTTTTGTTTTCATAGTTTACGTTTTTATGATTTTGTTTTTGAAATTTTTTTTGTTTTGTTTGCTTTTTAAATACTTTTAATTTCCCTTCGGTGGGACTTTCTGGTGGCATTTTAGTTCTTTGGAATTCAAAAATTGTTAACTTTGTGGTTAATGATACTTCTTCTCAGATGATTGTGGGAGATTTATCTATCCCTAGACTGGGATCTTGGAGAATTGCTACTGTCTATGATAGTAGATGTTGCAAGGAACGCGAAAGTTTATGGGGCTTGCTTAATAATTGTATGACAAGATCTACTCCTTCTATCTTTGGTGGGGACTTCAATTGTGTGCTTAATAAGGATGAGAAAAGAGGTGGCAAGAGGTTCCTTTTTACTAAAGGACCTAGAGATATGAAGGAATTCATGACTAGCAATGATTTCCATGATGTGGGAATCATTGGACCAAGGTATACTTGGTGTAATAATAAGGAAGGGAATTCTAGAATCTGGGAGAGGCTGGACAGATGTATTCTGAATTCTACAGCCTTGAAATTACTTCCTACTGCTGCTACTAGACATCTTGCTAGGGTGGCATCGGATCATAGCCCCATTATCCTCAAGATGAATGATAAGGTACGGTTAAACTCTAAAATTATAAGTTTTGAAGATACTTGGAGATTGTATCCAGCGGCTAGAAGCATTGTTTATCACTCATGGAGGAAGAAGGACGGTGGAGAGGAAGGCTTGATTCTTCAAAAGAAGATTAGCAGAACTTTGAAGGCCTTATTCTTTTGGAGTAGAAGTAAATGCAAAGACTTAAATGATCTTAAAGTGAAGTTGAAAATGGAAATTCTGGAACTTCAAACTAAAGAAGCCTTGGGGATTGGGTGGACAAATCAAGACTTGCTTTTACTTAGAAGCAAAATTCATGATCTCAATGTTACCTTGAAGAGATTATCTACTTGGTGGAATCAAAGAGCCAAGGCTAGATGGATTGAAGAAGGTGATTTTAACTCCAAACTTTTCCATAATTTTTCCACGGCTAGAAGAAATGGAAATTGAATTAATCAAATAAAGGATGTTCACAACAAGATGCAAATTGAAGAAGAAGACATTGAAAAGGTGTTTATTCAACATTTTGAAGCAAAATGGAAGAAGAGAATCTGTCAACTCTCGGGTTGGCCCGAGATTATGGACCACCAAAAATTAAATAATGAAGATTTCCAGGCTCTTAAGTTGGCTTTTTCTGTGATGGAGCTCAAGAATTCTGTCTTCCAACAAGGTAATAATCGTTCCCCAGGTATGGACGGTCTTACATCCTCCTTTTACAAGCATTATTGGGATATTGTTTGGAAAGAATTATGGAATGCTGTCAATGGTTTTTTCACTAAGGGATGTATGAGAAAAGAGTGGAAAGATACTCTTATTATTTTGATTGCTAAAATTAAAAATCCCTTGCTTCCATCCAATTATCGTCCTATTAGTCTTTGCCAGACAAACTAAAGATTGTTGCTTCTATGACAGTCAACAGATTGAAGACTTGTATGTCTAAGATGATTTCTGAAGAACAAATGGCCTTTATTCCTAGAAGATCTATTTCTGAACACTGTCTTTTGGCTCAAGAGATAGTTCACAAGTTTAAAATATCCAAGAATAAGAAGGGCTTGATGGCTCTTAAGCTTGATATGGAACAAGCTTATAATAGCATGGGTTGGCCGACTCTTGATAATGTCTTCAAATGGTATGGATTCCCTTCTTACTTTGCTAATCTCATTATGGAATGTGTTACTGATGTTAGATTCTCTATTATTATTAATGGAAGAAATTCCAAATGGATTAAGGCTTATAGTGGTTTTCGTCAAGGATGTCCTTTATCCCCTTACCTCTATATTTTGTGCTCTCAATTGCTTTCCAATTCTATTCATGAAAGGGGTAATAATATTGGAATTCATATCTCTCCAAGAGGTCCAAGAATTACTCATCTTTTATATGCTGATGATGTTATTATCTTTTCACAAGTTTCCAAAGATATTGCTAAGGAGGTGAAGAATATTATGGATGATTTTTGTTGTTGGACCGGTCAAAGAGTCAATACCAATAAATCTCAAATCATGTTTGGAAATGCTGTTAATAATCGGATGAGGAAGAAGGTTACTAAAATTTTGAGCTTCAAAGTAGTCAAGGAGATGAGCTATCTTGGAATCAAATTATCTCCTAACCGTTTAAGGGCTGCAAATTTTCATGAAGTCTTGACTAACATGATGGATATGCTTAATACTTGGGGAAAGAAATTTCTTTCTTTGGGTGGTAAGATTACTCTTATCACTAGCTCTCTTTTAACAATGCCTAATTTTTTGATTACTCATTCCATGATCCCAAAGAAGGTGTTGCTCACTATGGAAAAACTTTGTAGAAATTTTATTTGGAATAAGCAAGATGGTAGTTATGGTATTCACTACATTGCTTGGGAAAATCTGTGTAAACCAAGAAGTATGGGAGGCTTAGGTTTACATTCACCAACCTTGAAAATGGGTCCTTTAAGAGCTAACCCTTCTTGGAATTTTTTAAAAAAACCTGATACTCTTTTTCATAGAGTTATGAGATCTAAATATGGTAATAGTATCTTGAAAGATACTAGTAAAAAGAGCTCTTCTAAAGCTTGGAAAATCCTTCTTGATGGTGGTAAGTTTCTCAAAAACATTTCTAGATGGAACATTGGTAATGGCAAAGATATTAATGTGTTGAATGATATTTGGATTTATGACAAATGTATCAATCAATGGCCGACGTTTGCTGACTGCTCTGCTTTGGAAGGAAAGTGTGTTCAACAGCTAATGATGGAGAATGGCCAATGGAATTATACTTTACTTCAGAGATAGTTCCATCCAAAATTATTGAAAGCTATCATCGACATACAAATTAATCCCTGCAGTGCTGACACGGTGGAATTGCAGAAATTCAGTCATGGGAAAACAGTCTCGGGTTTGGCTTTTGAACAAGTTTTAAATAGAAGATTCAATTTAATGGAAGATGGTTATTACAAGTGGCTCAACAAACTCAAACTTAGCAAGAAGGTGGAAATGTTTTGGTGGAGACTTGGCAATGCTTCTATTCCTACCAACTTGTATCTTAAAAACCGTAAGCTTCTTGAAGATGATTTATGTGCTAGAGGTTGTGCTATGGTGGAGAATTATGAGCATATCAGTGTACAATGCAAGTATTTGGTGGAAAGCATCAATCAGCTCATTGCTTGGGGTATTCCTATTCCTATTTTTAATTCCATGGATCATTGCCTTATTGAGCTTAAAAAAAATTTCTGAAAAAAATCTGGGTGTGGTACAAATTTATTGTACTATTGTATACTTCTCTTGGAAAAGTAGGAATGAGATAAAGCATGGAAAATCTGCTCTTTCTTCTTATTCAGTAGCTGCTAATGCTTTTTATGTAGCCATTACCAAAGCTAGTCCTTCTCTTTCTAACTGGAGCACTAATCTCCTTAGGGAGTCTTATATTTCTTGGTGCCCCCCACCGAAAGAGTGGATGAAAATCAATATTGATGCTTCCTTAACTCTTTCAGGATTAGCTCGAATTGGTTGTATTTTCCGAGATTGCATTGGTAGATTCATTCTTGCTTTTGGGAGAAAGATGATTCAATGGGATATTGCACAATTGGAGATGGGTGCTATTCTCTCGGTCCAGGATTATGTCAAAAGCTGGATGAGAGATTATAAAGGAGTTATTATTGAAAGTGATAACTTGAATGTTATCAACTACATTCAAAAATCATTGAAGCAAGACAAAGGTACCATGATCTTCAATCTAGTAAGTGGTTCTTTATTTGTGAATGACTTCGATAAAGTTGTTTTTGTACATGCTTATAGAGAACGTAATAAGGTAGCAAACTTGTGTGCTACTATGGCTTTAGAGGATAGTTTTTACTTTGACAGTTTTTCTTTTGATGATATCCCTCCCTTGATGGCTAATTTAATCAAGGAAGAATATCATCCTCATGATGATTGTACTTAGTTTTCTTCACTTTAATGCAATTAGCATTTCCTCAAAAAAAAAAAAATCTTTTTATTTTAGAGTCTGTGCATTTGTCATTGTCTATTGTGATTTGTGTGTTTAGTTTGATTTTCTTTGATAAAAATTCAAAAATCCAAAAATTTGTGGTAATCGTCCGGGACGAAAAAATTTTCGTACGGGACGATGTGTGTAAAGTGTCAATCTACGTGATTTCAAACCATCTTGAGAGCAGTTATTAATGTAGTTCATCTGTACGATCTGCACAATCGTCCGGGACGAAATTTTTTTTTCTTAAATGTCGAGACGATTGATTGGAGCAGTTGAAAGGATAAGACTATTTTTATTATGAACTTCGTCTGTACGAACCTGAACTTTGTCTGGACGAAAACATGGCAGTTCAATGTAGGGGACGGTTTTAAAACTGCCATTAAAACGATCACAAGTGTGATCGTTTGGACAAACATTAATCGTCTGTACGATCGGTCAAGTCAAAAGTCTGTACGAAAGGACGTATCATAAGTTGTGTTGATTACGAAAAGCCGTTACATTTTGGATGAATTTGGTCGTCTGTACAAACTTTTTCGTCCAGACGAATGATTATTTTCATCCAGGACGAACATTTTTCATCCAGGACGAACATATCGTTTTCTTTAAATGAGATGGCTTTCTAACTCAACAATCACATTTCCAAACATCTCTTTCAATCCCTTTCGTTTTCTAGATCAACAATGGCCTTCTCTAGCAAGCGTCAAAAGGTGTTAGCAAAGAAACCCCTTAGGAATTCTTTCAAGAACTTTCTTTCAAAAGCAAATGAGGAATCCTTTCCTCGATTTGGCTCTGCAAAAATCACTCCTTCTCGCATTCTAATCCAGAGTGAGATAAACTTCAAGGTAATGCATCTTTTCGCTTCCACTCAGTTTGAATTTATCCTAACTCTTATCCACCTCCACAACAAACAGACCTTCCTTTACTTCCTAGCAACTATGAGTTTCAACTCCGACCACTCTTCTGTTAGTTCTTTTGTTTTTAAACAAAAGGTTGAAATCACAAAGCAAGAATTAGGTGCTTTTCTCAACTTAAGAACTGAAGGTTTTAGAGCCCACACCCTTTTGAACGATAACACCTTCAAGTGGTTTGAAATCAATAGGGTGATTAGAGGAAATAGCCTAGATTATCATATTGCTAGAGTTTCTGGAATGACAAAAAATGCTCGAATCATCCAGCACATTCTTAGATCTTCTATTATTCCAAAAGCTGGTGATAGAATCAACATTACTCCACTCCTTTCCATTGTGACATTTTTTATTATGAGAGATAGTCCTATTGATGAAACCCAACTTATCTTAGACTATCTTTATGGGCTTTCCGAAATTGGGCATGCTGATCAGAAAAGAAAAAGGAATATTTCATTAGGTCACTTAGTTACATTTATTTTGAAAAAGAAATACAATCTAGTGCATCCTGATGAAGAATATGAAGAGCCGGTCTACTACAATGATGCTTCTTTTAGAGTGATCTTCAAGGAGGAAAAAGAGAAAGCACATGCCAGTGCTTCTGAAGAAGAAGGAGCACAAACATCTGCACCTCAACCAAATTATCAGAATTTAATTGAGAAATTTGATAGACTTGAGACTCATTTTGATCAACGATTTGATCAAATTGATGCTCAACTTCAGTAGCAGCAACAGGACATTGGTAATATAAGAAATGAAGTTCATGAAATTAATACCAATGTTATGTTGATAAACTCCTACTTTAACTTATTTGGTGAGGTTCCTCCTCCTCCAGAAGAATAGAAATTTGGGTTTTGATTTTCTAGATGTTTCTTGTATCAGTGTTTGCTTTAGTTGTGTTTGTTTAAAAGTTCAGTATATTTTTTTTCTTTTGTATTAGTATTGATATTATGAATTGATATTGTAATCTTTTCATTAATATCAATATTTGTTGTGTTTGCTTTAGACTTGAATTGTTGTTGAAATGTATTTAGTCTTTATGAATTTCATTAGTATTTTTAATCTTAGGGGCTGTTTGGTTGTCTGAAAAAGAAATGCAGTGTAAAGTAAATACAATGTAAAGTAAATGTAATGCATTTCGAATATTTTGCTCTGTTTGGCTGTCTGCAAAAGAAACGCAGGAGTTTTGTTTCCCTTGTTTGGTTAGGTATATCCAGTTAAAGTAAAATTAACTTTTTTTAATTATTTTTTATAGGGAAGAGAACTACCTTCGATTTAAATTTGACTTAAAAATATTAAATTTGACTTATATTTAAATATAAATTTGAATTTAAATTTAAATATATTTGGAAAGTTTAAAAAAATATATTTAAACTTTGACTTAAAAAGATTTCTTTAAAAAATTTTTAAATCTACACTAAAAAAAATCATATATATCCTGAACTTCGGCCATCCTCTCGCAAGTGCTCCGGCAAGCCACCACCGCCTCGCCTTCTCCAATCCTCAGCTCCGCCGGATACCTCTGGTTCAAATCCAACACACACCCCGTCGCTGCACACCTCCCCTTCCCCCCTTCGACGATCATCGCCAAGTTGAATCCATCAACAAGGCTAACGTCGTAGAAATCAATATTGTTTCGCTCTCCTCACCCTCCGCCATCGTTGCTGTCTTCACGATCTGGTCGTGCGCCGCCTCGTCATATCTCGGCAGCGCAATCTCCCCTGCCAGTCCCACTCCGACTCCCATCGCCGCAGCAGCCACTTGCCTCACCAGCTCCTCCGGCCGGCACATCGCCTCTTCGGGCTGTTCAAAATCCTTCATTTCCACACAGGTGAAGTTTAGCACCGCGCCGTGTCGCCCAAGCATCTCGGTGATGGGCTTGTACCCATCGTGGAATTGCGTGTTGTAGTACCCGGCGGTGAGCTCTGGAGCGTGGGACCTCGTGTCGTAGTGCCAGTGGATGCCAGCGACCTTTACGGAAATCTTAACGCCAGTGCCGGCGAAAATAGCAGTGGCGGCTGAGAGAACCCGTTCGCCGTGGTCGAGAAGAAGGCCGGAGTACCAGGAGAGAACAACGAAGGAGAATAGTACTATGAGTGTTTAGCTCTGTGTTTTTGGGAGCAGACGAGGCACGTTTTTGGAGAGATTTGAGGAGTGGATAGAGGCGGAGGCGGATCCGATGAAAATGTCGAAACTTCCGATCTGACAGGCGAAGGGAACTTCGTCGAAGGAGCGAAGTCGAACAAGATTGGAACGTCGTCGAAGGACCGAAGTCGAAGAAGAACGAAGGAGCCGAAGAAGCCTCTCGTGAAATGAAGCCGAACAGCAGGGCGACGACGACGATGCCAACATTTCTTTCGATGAATTTATAACCCGCTCATATTGAGCGGGTTTCTAATTCGCTCAAAACAGACTCTCTAATACACGCCTAATACTTGGGATGATTTCCTTTTGTTCCGCTCAAAATTAACCAAACAATCAAATTTAATAAATACATGTAATTGTTTTACTTTACACTCCTAATTCAGGCAACCAAACAGCCCCTTAATTGTGCTTAAATTAGATTGTAATTTGAGATTAATTTCATTAGAAAATCTAGTCGTTCTAAATTTAAAATTTGTTTATAACTTGTTATTATTAGAATTTTTTTAATTTCATGTCTATTCATTTAGACTATATTAAATTTAATATTATTATTGCAATTAAGATGTTTTCTTATTTTGTATTTCTTTGTTCAAGTGATATTTATGCACTTAAAAAAATTTGAAATTTTAGATTATTGATCTTGGAAAGAATTGGTATCAATTACTCTTAAAAATTGTACAAAAAGTACAAAAATCAAAAGGAATGCGCAAAGGTTCGCAAATGTGAAAAAGAGGCACAAAATAAGCCCAATGTAAAAAGATGCACAAAAATGTGCCAAATACTTGAAAAAGATGCGCAAAGCGTCACATGTGGTAATTCTCTTCTTTCCAAATTCTTTCAATCTCTTAATTCAAATTTATCTTATGTTCATTTATATTTCTATTAAACTTTGAAATATACAATTTTTATTCATCTCTCTTGTAATGATTTTCTTTATCTCAAATGTCTAAATTGATTTATGTCTTTAATAAATTCTTCTTACTTACAATGTTATATCACTTCATAAATTCTATGAATTTCTATGATTTACCTAATGTTATTAGTTTTAGATTGCATATTTTAGATTAAATTTTCAAATGGATTTCATATAATTACTTACATTTCTTGTCTATTTCTTCTTCACTTTTTGTTGTTGTCAAAAAGGGGAGAAATTATTGTGTTTGTATGTTTGTATTTTGGTTTTGTATTGTATTTTGGTTTTGTGTCATTTGGCTTATGTTATTAGTATTATCATTTTTTTATTTTTTGTTAAAAAATTTTGAAAAACAAAAATTTTGTTCTTTAGTTCAAAATGCTTCCTTATTTTCATGTATTCATCATTTCAGGGGGAGTTTAGGAGATTTTGTAAATTGAAATCATACAAACAATAATTGTTTTTCCATCATCAAAAAGGAGGAGATTGTTAAGATAGTTGCTATTTGCATGTTTTACATTTTTGCAACTTATATAGTTTAGATGATTCCAAATATTATTTTTTAAATGTGTAGTTATCTCCTAACAATTTTAGGAGATTTGTATTTGCTCTTGTGTGTACTAACATTTCAGGTGAATCAAACTCTCAAACATAAAGTCTTCAAATCAAATTCAGCAAGAAATACTTTTAATTTTTGAAGCCTAAAATTATCAATTTGATTGAAAGGGAGTGGTTGTAATTGAGTGAATAAAAACATACACACACACACACATTAGGAGATCATATAAAATTTATACTGATCGTACGGGATGATATCAGTTCGTACACGACGATTAGACAATTATCTCCTATTAAGATCACATGGAACGAATAAGAACTGGCCAGAAAAATTTTCTAAGTCCTATTCGTCCGGGACGAAATTAAAAATCGTCCGGGACGATTTGCTCTCTGTAAGAATTTCGTCCAAACGAAAATAATTATCGTCAGGGACGATTTTGTCTCTATAAGAATTTCGTCCGGACGAATATATTTTTCTCCAAACGATATAACCGACTTAGGACAGTTTTTCTATATTCATTATGCAGTTTTTGGAACTGACCGTATTATAACCGTTCGTACCGGACAAACTTGATTCGTACGGGAAGATCAGCTTGTATGAAAACATTTCATACACATATACAAAGAGGTTCATTTCAAGGCTTTTAAGTAATATTGTCCAGGACGATCCACGATCGTACGGGACGACCCACCGCGTACAAAATTGAAAATTTGCAGTTTTTGGGCGGTTTTTCTTATCTTTTATATAAATAGTCTAAATTAGACTGCCACCCTATCTTTTTGCCATTTGATCTTCGTGCCTATTGAGAGAAAAGTCAAGGAGAGAGTGTGAGAGAGCATTCAAAGGAGAATTCCTACCACTGGAGTGTGAATACTTCACTTGGTGTTTAAAGGTAAGAATCTCTACTTGTGAATTTGGATTACTTCACTCTTTTCTTTTTTCTTTCTAGATTTCTTGTGAGAAGATCTGTCAAGAAGATCTGGTTCGCTGCCGACACTAGGAGAGTGTGAACAGCCAAAGGGTTCTCTTCCCACACTAGGAGAGTGTGAACAGCCGAACGGTTCTCTACCCACACTAGGAGAGTTTGAACAGCCGAAGGGTTCTCTGCCCATACTAGGAGAGTGTGAAAGGACGAAGGGTTCTCTGCCCACACTAGGAGAGTGTGAAAGGACAGACGGTTCTCTGCCAACATTGGGGATTGTGTAAAAGGACGACGGTTCTCTGCTGCACCGGGTAGTGGTGAAAAGAGTGTTTGTAAAGGCTTATCCGCCTTGCTGTGGGTGTAAAAGGAGAGTCACTATTGGTATTAGTGTAATACTCAGAGGGTGCCTCTGGGGAGTGGATGTAGGTCTGGTTTAGACCAAACCACTATAAATCTTGTGTCATTTACTTTACTGCTTTTTATTTTAAGCATTTTTCTTTTGTTTAAAAACTCTGTGATTGAAAAACTTTTTCTATAAAAATTTAATAAAAAAAATTTATTTCGGTTCAACACATTTGCAAAGAGGGTTCAATTTTAAAAATACCAATTCACCCTCCCTCTTGGTAGCCTTGGGATATTAACTTAGGTCTAACAACTTATTCACTAGACTCAACACAGGGATGCCTTGAAGCAAGACCAAGAGAAAATTAGGTTAGCCATAGAAGATGAGGATGTTATTCATTGTAATGGAAATTGGGCAGTGAAATTAGGCTTTAATCTCTATTACAGCGTCAGCCTCAGCCAATCTCGATTGTTCAAAACTTCTCAGATGACGATAATAGCATTGATGTGAGTTTGGAGGCTAATAGCTACAGAGAGAATGTGAACCAATTAGTTCTATCTAGCAGGAATTCATTAACTAACTACACTGCCGATAGGAGAAAATCTGGAAAGATGAGGACAAAATCAGAGTACCTTTCAAGCGTTAGAAAACATACACATTCCAGTCTTAACAAAGATTGTAATGTTAGATATGCAAAGGAGAATTTTGGATTCTAGATCATAGTCGTTTGAACCTAACTAATGCAGTGGAGAACTTGGACTTTGGGGAGCCAGCTAACCACCTAATTTATTTAAAATACATGAGTCTGATCTTTTTATGAAAGAGTGGTAGGGACATTTTCTTTAAAGTTTTGTAGAGCTGGAGCCGACATCTAGAGATTTTGCTAATTGGCCACTTTGACTTATGTTGGGTGCAAAATGCTAAGGACTAATACAATTAAAATTTTGACTCTTTTAAATATGTTTCTAATGCAAAGCATGCTAGTGGACAACTTCAAATCATGAATGCTTGAAAGTTAAAAATAGGCTTAGAAAAAAAAATTTACAAGACTGTGCTTCCCTAGGTCTAGCACCTCGTCTTCATAGGTCAGACTATCCGGATTCTACCTGCAGGCGGGGAAGGGTCTAAAATAAGGAGAGAAGAAGTGCAAAAATATGCATGCGACCCCGAGGTAAATTCCCAGCTAATTCCTTAGATTCCTTATCTTTCTATATTATTTAGACTTACTAAATTTTAAACGATTTATTTATGAGTATAAACTTTCACACCCACACGAGTCTCACGAATCCGGGAAAAACAAATGTAGCACACAAACATAAAAAAACTAGAAAAAGTAGATAATTCTATATGCAATTATATCAAAACATAAAATATAAATGAATTAATTAATAAATATTCATAGGAAAAGTTGTCTTGCTTATTATAAATCAGGGTCTTATTGAAAGTAAAGTGGTCAAGCACCACTGACAAAATCCCGGATTCTAAACCTAACAGAGATGCAAGTGGTTTTGACTGGGATACTCTTTGTCTTCAGATCTGCAATCTTGTTCTCCTTCAGGCTCCTTGGATTCTTTATAGTAGGCTACCCAAATGGATAAGAGGGCTATTCCTTTAAGGGGAAAGCCACTCTTTCCTCTTTGGGTAGGGAAGAAGTGATCCAAATTTGGATCTCCAAATAGAAAAGGGCTACTCCATTAAGGGGTGTCCTTTTCTCTTTGAAATTCAAGCTTTGGATCTTTGTATCCCAACTCAAAACACCACATTCACAACACTTGACATTTACAGAAATTACATTTATATGAAATAAAGAAGTCTAGACTCTCTTGCAGGGTTATCCTAAGTAGTTAATAAATAAAAAATATACTCCCAAGTAGTTATATATGTGCAAAAAAATAAATAAACACAATGGACATGCTCTTTTTATTACTTGGGGGCTTAGTAGTTGAAGCATCTGTGTAAGCATTTTTTATAATTAATTTTATTTTGCCCCCTTTTTATTATCCTGCATGAGCGTGGTCACCTGCAGAAAACTATGTGAACATCCAGATTGCTCCTATCCTAAGGGTAATCTAGTTGCCAAACACATCAATCATCCACAGAGTGCAGTAATAGTAAGCAGACACAGCAGGGCAATTTCATCCATAACATGCAGTAAAATCAAGAAAAATCTGGCACACATCAGAAGAGTATAAACTAGCCTAACCTTGATCTAGAGTTGGTTGTCCTAACAAACCATCTAAAGTGTGTGTAGAAGGTCGTGTGGCTGGGAAAGATCCTAAGTTGGGTAGTTAATTAAAATTTTCTAATGTTCTGAGTTTGTTAAGGCTTAAAGGGAGATTTAAGTTAGAATTTAAATATCATCTTAATAAGAATTTTATTTAAATATGTTTTAAGGGTTAATTGATTACTACCTTTATTTCACACCGAGACCATGAATCTTATTTCACCTTCCTTGCGGCTAAGCCAATAGCCTTGTAGGCCTAGGTTACATTGTAGCAATCAGGGTTGATTAAGTTAAATTAGATGGTAATATTAATGCCTCGTAGGCCTACCTTTTTTTAGAAAATACTAGATTTTATTTAAAGTTATTATCCATTGAGTTTTAATGATTTGGAATTCTCATTAATTAGTAATGAATTTTTGAAATTTGGTATTTTTTGGAATTATTTAAGTGTTAAAATTAAAGGCCCCTTTTTTTATGAATTGAAC
Source organism: Dendrobium nobile (assembly GCA_022539455.1). Lineage (NCBI taxonomy): Eukaryota > Viridiplantae > Streptophyta > Magnoliopsida > Asparagales > Orchidaceae > Dendrobium > Dendrobium nobile. The sequence continues at coordinate 20,232,617 of CM039721.1, read as the reverse complement.
CCAAACAAGTCCTAAACCCCTTGCAATTTGCTCCAAAAATTAGAAATAACGTAAGGAGAGATCAACAAGTGTTTAAGAATTTTTTTGGGTTTTTTAATAATTTTAATTAATTAAAATTGATTAAATATTGAATTCTGATTAAAATTAAATTAAGGCTAAAATTGATGTAAAATTAAAGGAATTTTAATTTTCACTGATTAAGAGTTGATATAAGGTTAATTAGAGGTATTTTGGATGAATTTTAGAATTAAGAAGAATTTTTGATGAATTAATTAAGCTCTAGGTCATTTCTAAGGGGCAAATCTTATGGCTTCTAATTGGTGGACCAAATGGGCACTAAATCTAGTGAGATTTGGACCATGAGATCACCTGATCTCAAGGCCTAAACATACCAAATTTGAGTTGAATTGGAATTCCCTAAGGTGGCTAACCAAGCCACCTAAGGTGATCCCTATGTCACCTTAGAAAAATCCTAGGGGGCAATCTTAGGGTTGGATTATGGCAAAATCACTGGCCGTAAACTCATGCTACACATCATCATCACATTCAAAATTAGATCCTAAACCTCATTAGATAGACCATGATTCTAATTTGGATTTAAGTTAGAATGATGATGCCCTTAGAAACTTCAAACAGGGGAGATAAAATTTGGACATGTGAGAGACTTGCCCAAACTCATTCTCCAAAAATTCCAGGCTCTAGTGAATTCCATTTAACTAATAAATGCAATAATTGAATAAATGTTTAAACTAAAATTAAATTTAATACAGAAGTAATTAGAGCCTAGAACCATTGGGATTTTGTAGATCTCCCTAAGATCTTTCCAACTAAGAACACCTAATTTGGTCAGGTGTGCAGGGAGATATCAATTTTTTGAAGTTCCTCTTGATTTTTTATGAAATGAACTCCTATTTACCCAGTCAGCTGGCGCTTTACATGCGACGCGTCGTGATTGGCGAGGCAATTATTGGCTGCTGACTGGATAATGGTCGGATTAACCATGGCCGTCAGATGAACGATTGAATGGTCGGGATTAAATAGCCTCCAGGACCATGGGATTTGATCCAAACTATTTATTAAAATCAATGGCTGGGATTACGTCTTCCACCTCCCACATGAACTCAAAGCCATAGAGCTTTTTTGGCGTGGTCCAAGCGATCGTACCGGTGAACTTTGATCAAATTTCCCATAGTGGATAGAGGGCATGGAAACCTTCAATCCAATGATGGAGATCCATAGGGTGAAGATTTCCTTCACACTTAAATGGACTACCTATTTAGGGTGCTCGGGATCAAGAGATTACCGCAGAGAAGGCCTTAATGGATGAGCTTCTTTATCAGGAAGCTTTAGGGGATGAAGGCGAGCGAATCTCCTTCAGACATAGGGATCGGAGGATGACCGGAGATGCGACTTTGAGCAAGGTGCAAAAATCTTTCACCGGAGTTCGCTTGAATGGATCGACAGGAATGTCTGGGAGGTTAGGGAATGAGAGAAGAGATATGAGGGAGCTCTAGGGAGTTATTTTGAAAGCTGGGAATTGAATATAGCACACTGCAATAAGCTACGCTATTCATCTCATTCCCGTGAGCTTGGATGGTTGGGATTGATTGGGAGAAGCCCTAGATAACCTTCGGGTAGAAAGGTTGCTCATCCCATCGTCTTGTGAGCTCACGGAGGTGAAACACGGGCTTTAGAAGCCTTTGGATAGAGCTCAAGGATGGGGGGACCACCGGAGCTACTTCCCCATTGGCTCCGTCCATCACCGGCCTGGGATTGGGTCAAGCTGATCTGAAAAGGTTGCTGGGAGTATGGCAAGCTCAATGGTGAGCTTAATTGGACCTGAGGAAGTCTAATTAGGTTGGAGAAGTCGGGTCAACCCAAACCTACTAGGTTTGGGTTGATTTGTACTTAACTTGGATCAAGCCAGACTTTGGGCTTGAGGTGAGAGATGGGTTAGGCTCTGGTCCACCTAATGCAAGTGGAAAGCTGGATCAATTGGGTCTAAGATAGAAAGTGGCTTGGGTCTAGCCTAAAAGTTGACCTAAGTTAGCCCAAGGCTTGAGCTAGCTGGGGAAGGTGTGTTGGACCTGAAGCCACTTAGTGGAAGTGTTGACTAGGTTTAATTGAGTTTAAAGTAGGAGTTAGCTCAATCTTAAGTGGTTTTGATCACTTTGTGTTAGCCTAATTCCTAATCCATGTCGATTCAATGGCTGGGCTGGCAAGGGAAGATGTATTGGGTTAGGGGAGACCCAATCATACCTTGGTTTGGATCTAATTTGATTATGGTTGAGAAATCGGGGGGGGGGGGGGGGGGGGGGGGGGGGGGGGGGCCTTCCCTTCGACACTTGGGTCAAGCTTAATGGCTAACCCAAGTAGGTTTAAGACTTGGGTCTTCAAAAGGGGTCCCTTATAAGCCTAAGGGGTCATCTCATGAGTTCAAAAGAACCTTGAATGGTTTTGATCAAAAGATTTCAAAAGAAAGGAGGTGTATCAGGGATTTGGTCAAACTTTGTTGACTTGGTCAACCAAGTTGACCTTGGACCAAGATTTGGGTCCCTTGAGTTCCACTTGGTCGCATACAACCAATGGATGGTGCCTTAAAGTCCATAGAGGTCATTTGGGTCAAAAAGTTTGTTTGGGTTCTTAATGGGTCATTGGGTCCAACTAGGTTGACCTAGCCAAAAAAGTTGACTCAAGGTTTGGAGTTGGGCCTAATAGGTTCCAAACATTATTTCGAAAATGGTTGGAGAAAGTTTCAATGATTGATGGGTCAAATCAAATTGGGTTTAGGCCAAAAGTCCAAAATCCCCTTTAAGGGCATTTTGGTCATTTTGGCCTTAGACCAATTCTGGGCCAAAATGAGTCCAACAAATGTAGACTAATGCTCAACATGTCAATATCAAGATCCTAAGAGTGATAAAAGGGTTTGGAGGGGGCTCCAAGGTCAAATTCAACTGGGTGAAAGGTCCAGTGGCACAGGTCGTAAATATTTGAAAGTTTTTGCAATATTTGGAACTGGATTTAGTTGATGGGGTTAGAATCCTCCAAATGGGCTCAAACATGGAGGGTTGGCACTAGAGACATGTTTCATAAACATGGAATTGACAGACCCTAAATCAGATACCAATTAACTAGGTTTTGAAGTGATGGAAGAATCATCTATAAAGAGCTTCAAGACCTGAGTCCTTAACCCAAGGGTTTTGAGTTTGGAATGAATCAAGATCTAGATTGAGCCTAAGGTATGGGGACTAGAAAGATGCTAGGATCTAGAGTGTAAATAAACCTAAGTTCCAAAGCTCAGAAAGGGGGTCAAAAGTGTCCTCATACAACAATGAGGTCAACAACCAAAGATTTGGAGATTTTAGATTCTAACATCGATTGTAGTCTCTAGTCCCACTATTAGAACTTTATATTTATCTTTATTTCTGGTTTGGGGTTTAGTTAAACTGAATAAAAATCTCATTATGTCTTTATCAAGAGCTACATAAATAAGATCGATGCCAGCTCGGGCTCTTGTAAGATTTAGAAGCTGGGTATATTTAATCAATGACTCCCAAATAATTATATGTCCCAAAATTATAATTTCTCCCTTTCCTCGACCTACATGATTTGTTCATTTGGAAAATTATCATTGTTTGGGGAATCTACAATGATAAGATGCACGGCAAAGAAATCTTCTAAGGCTTATCCCTTCACTGCTTTTTATGACATATTCGTGATATCAACTATAGTAATATTAATGCCCACCTGGCTTGACAACCTCTCAATGCTGGTCTTATCATCAAGAACTTCAACAGATTGATCTTTGATATCAACATAATCTTATAAGAAAGGATATAATGGTGGAGTTTCTAAACCTCAAAAATTTAATGCTAGATAATGCTTTTTAATTGGGGAATATCATATTTTTGCTCTTATTAGCCTCCAACTATTATAGTATAGTACATTTATTTGTCTTATTCATTTTTTTGAGCCAATAATGCTCTAAGAGACTCTTCAAAAATTTCCATGTTTAGTATAAGAAGCTTTCCCAAACCCAATATTAACATTATGAGAATGGGTACATTTAATAAGTATCTTTTTATACTATCAAAAGCTTTCTAGCATTCTACATCCCATTTAAAGTAAATGTCTTTCTTCATCAGTTTTAAAAGTGACTACACCTAACTTACATATTCAATGTGAAACGCTGAATGAAAGCTAATTGTCATTGTAACAAGCGATGTTGATGAAGATTCTTTAGTGGTGGCATCTCCATAATCGCCTTACTTTTATTGGGGTTGATTTTGATTCCACAGTGATGAACAACGTACCCCAAGAATTTTCAGAGGAGACCCTAAAAGTAAATTTGAGAGGGTTCATCTTTAGATAAAAAATTTTTATCCTCTTAAATGCAATTCTCATGTCCTTTATGTGATCTTATTGGTCCATGCTCTTGATGAATAGGTCATCAATATAGCACTCAACCTTTTGATGAATTAATTCATTAAAGATACATGCCATTACCCACTAGTAGGTGGCATTATTAAACTTCAGAGAAAAGAACATGACTATACTGAAGAAAATATTGATGAGTATCATGAATGATGTGTGATTTTCATCTTCAGGTGCCATCTCAATTTCATTGTAGCTCGATGATCCATTCATAAATAAGAACATGTCATAGTTGGACATATTATTCACTAGGAGTTCTAATATAGAGAGTGGAAAATCATCTTTTAGATATACCTTATTGAAGTCCCAAAAATTAATACATACACAAATATGACCGTTCTTCTTCTTTATATGGATGATATTGGTGACCCAATTAGCATATTATTCTTCTTGGATGAAGCTCGCTTCTATAAGGTTCTTTGTTTCTTCAATCACCTATTCATCAATCTCCAATCTCATTCTCCTTGAAGCTTATTTGACGGGTGCTGCATATGAATTAATGGCCAATCTATAAACTGCTATATCAAGGGATAAACTAGGCATTTAAGCATATGTAAAACCAAAATAATCCCTGAATTCATAAAGAAGTTTTTTTTATTATTTCTTCCACTTGGTCTTCTAATAGAAGGGAGCAAATAAAGATTGGATGAGGGTCTTCCTCAATCCCTAAGTTTATTTATTTTAAATCATCTATAGTGGCCACCTGTCCCCCATCATTAAGCTATTTTGGTGTAGGTTTGGCTTCTATGGGTTGATCATCATAAGTGTCAACTTTTTAGATTTCCTCATCACTACTCTCATTGGATTTGAATTCTTTGCATGTGATTGCTCGACAAATCTCTTTTTAGGGGTATTTTCATACGATGAATTTGTGTACACTTCTTGTAAGAAAATCTTTCCTATATAACAAGTGAGGATTTCTTTGATATTAGAGGCTCAGGTAGAAATGAATTTGTTATTTGAAGGAATGAGTATTACCTTTCTTTCACAACATTCTTAGGATATATTTGATATTAAACCTGGGCATCATCATATGTATTAACTCTCCTGAATCAAGGAGCCTACAAAACTAGTCATGGTTTGCTTCTCCTTCAATCTTTCTAATGGAATAGAATAAGCTTCATGGCCTAGTCTCCTTTCAAAGAGGAGGCACATAACAGGTTACGAGCTCTTTAACGTACATCTTATGGAATAATTTCTTGTAAGTGTTGTAGGGGAATGCACATTACTACAATTATTCTTTCTAAGATTGATAGGCTACCTATTCTTCTTGAGGATACACACTACACCTTGCTCGTGTAGGTAGACTCATAGTTGTAATAAAAAACTAAAAATTTTGCTTTTTTTTGCTCTTTGGTCGTTGACTGACATACTCTCAAAGATTTGGTAGTGGTGACATCATCTTCATCTACGTTACTCCCTAGATGAGGCAAGTATTTTCTTTCTTTAGGAGTGGCAACTTTTTTTTGGAAGAGTCGGCATAATCTTATTTCTCCCCACCTGCTTCTGCTCACCTTCCAATTAAGGTTCTTTGTGGTCTTTGCATTTAATACCTTGGCTTCTAGAGAGCCCGATGACTATGGCTTCTTCGGAATGAAATACTTGGCATTTTCATAGATTGTTGCTTCATGAGTGGCAAAGGGTTAGATGTTGCTAGAGATCCGAAACTCCTCTCCATCTGTGAGATACTTCATGTAATGGTATAGTGTTGATGACATAATGTTATATTCAAGCAACCAAGGGAAACCCATGAGAGCCTTGAATTAAGTATCCACATCAATCATATGAAATTTGGCCTCTGTATGAAGTTCCCAAAATGTGAGGGAGAATATAAATGATTAAAGAGTCTTTTCCTCTTCTTATTAATGTCATGTACCATCAGCTTATCTAGCCCAAGGTGTTCAATGTCGAGGCACAGTGATCTCATTACTTTCAAGCTTATAAGATTGATGGAGGACCTAGGATGGATTAGAGGCTAATTATCATTCTATTTCTCTATGTAGTAATACATATAAGGCGATTATGATCTGCTATTCAGAATGTTTTTCTTAAGTAATGGTGATAAAGGGCTCATTATGGGCTTATAGGACATATAGCTTATTACAGTCAATAAAATTTGCCTCGTATTTTTTAGGGTCTTTGAGAACCTAAACCAAAGTCTCACAAAGATCTTTAGACATTATAAAAGTGTTATATCTACTGAATTGTGCTAAAACTATTATGGGATAGGATATTATAATCTATCCCCTTGGCTGAAGTATATTTCTTCTTAAAATCATTGGGGATGATATCTTCATTGATAACTCTCTCCTTCCCATTGTCATTGTTGGGATCCCCTTCTTCAGTTGAGATGGCAGTATCTTATAGCTTCTCAACTACACTTGAGCAATCTGCTCTAGCTCAGACTCATTTGATGGAATAATTTCTTCAAAGTCGGCCATTTTCATGTATGGAGATTCATCCATTAATTTAAAGTCTCCACCAAGATTTACATGTTTCATCCTCAATTCTATGTCAGGGTTTTATTCACCTTCATTTGGAAAATAAAGATCCTCCTCTGAACTATAGTCCATCAGTGACTCCATTAGATAGGATCCATAAGCTACATCCTTATTATATTCTTCTTTTATTAGTGTGTTTGACATGACTGAGATGATATAACATACTTATACCATAAGAGAGTCTTCATCATATTTTTTTGGCTTCATCTATCAGAAGATCTAATAATAAGTCAACAAGCTTAACAGGTTGCCTCACATTTTAGTAATATTCGTCAAAACTATTAATAGCCCTTTGAGTTGTTGTCGTTTTCTCCTTGGGCTTTTTAAGTTTCCTCTTATTTATGGAGGGGTTTACTTTTGTCAGTTTAAAGGAGTTAGCTTGGTTGAGGTGCTATTTTGAAGTAGATGCTCATGTTATAGATAGAGCCATTAGATCGAGCATCAGCTCCATAGGAGATTTCCAAAACTCCTTCGAGTTGTTTCAACATTTTTATAGTTTTCTTAAAGACTATAATCTCCTGCTGCTCTTCTTAGGCTAGCTTCTTTTTATTTCCTTTTTCTCTAACCAAAGGTATGAAAGAGGATGTAACCACCTAAGTTGATTCTTTCTTAGTGTGAGCCAACACATTGTCTGACAATATGAGTTCCCTTCTCTGATATTTTCTTTCTAGCCATTCATTAAAGATGTAGTAATCTTCAATAAGGTGGAAGTTCTAAGCCTCCTTTTAATACATATAAAAAAAAATTGGGGACACTCTCCCTCTTGAATGAATATTCTTTATTCATTTTATCATTGAAGGATGCAAATATTTGGTCACCAGTTCCCTTTATTTGCCTTAGGTGTTCTCCTCAACCATGTAAAGTTTGTGGCTTATCATTTCCCATGAGGTTCAGCTTTGGTTTGGGATTAGAGTTATAGACATGTTTTGATTTATCTTCATATTGCATCGGTTGCTTTCCTTTGTTTATATTATAAATCACCTATTTTTCTTATCAGCTCTCAAGAAACATATTGAGTCAGCCTCACCTCTTCTAGCACTTGGGGCTTTATCTTTCTTGGTCTTATCAGAGCGGCTCTCTGATTTTGACAAATTTAATTTCTTGAACTTGGCCAATTTTTTCATCATGCCTTAAAATGTGGTGATTGTGTCCTTGCATAAGAATGGTTGCATCTCATCATTGATATTTTTCATTAATAAGTGTACTATATGTTCTTCTTTAACGTACTGCTAACATTTCATATTTAAATTAAGCCAGCTAGTAATGTACTTAGTCACTAACTCATTACTTTTCCTTTTATCTAGATTGAGGTACTCTATCATTATCTTTTCATTCATGCTAGAGAATCTCTTCATAAACATTTATTATAACTCAACAAACAACTTCACAGAGTTATTTGGTAATTCAGCATACCATTCAAAAGTAGCCACCGTTAAACTGCTGATGAATTATTAGAAGAGTATGTCATCATTGCCTCTTGTATTCTTATATGTGGCTTTGAATTATGCCAAGTTCTATCTAGGATTATTATTATCATTGATGGTATTGAACTTCGGGACAGAATAACCTTTTGGGTACAACACTTGGATGTATTCAATGTGATACAAGCGACCTTTAATAACTATGATAACCTTTATTCTTTTTGTGATTATTCCCTCCAACTAAACAACGGTCACATGCTTAAAGGTACATGCAATAGTCTGTATAGTAGGCTAGCAAATGTCATTATTAACCTCAATGTTGCCTTTAGGGATACCTCATACCCCTAAAACTTGAGGTTTTTAGAGATTTGGGGGATCAGCCAGAGGATCAGGCATGGGACTAGCGGTAACAATTCTTTACAATATTCATATCGATATCATTATTTGGGTTGTTATTTCATTCATTTGAAAGATCTCCATATCCTTTACCCTGATCTACTATCTCATATGTCTTCACATGTATGCGAGTATGACTTTCTCGATAGCAAAGGGATTTTATTTAACTTCCTCTTCCACTTCTTCCTTTGAAGAGTGGCCACTTATGTTGGCAATAGACATAGCCCTATAGTGGCATCATTATATCGATCTAGGTGGTCGATCATTTTCATCACCACCCTCTGTTGCAAATCTATTTTCATGGCTTACATTTTGATGATTGACAAACACTATTGATTCTCTTGGACTGCCTGTTATTTCTAACGTTTCAGGAATCGAAGATCGGACGAACAAACGAAGCCAGTTCAAAAATGCATAGGTTTAGGGTTGAGTCAGTCTGTACTTTGTTTTTTTTTCTCTTCTTGATTATACTTGTAATGGTCAAAGAGATTGATGCTAAGTAACCCTACACACACACACACACTTGAGAGACTTAGAATTTCTATTTTTACTCATATCGGCCAGGATGATATTTACATCGTCCTAGACGATCAGGCTTAAAACAGAAAGTCTAAATAAGGATTCTTAATTAAGGCAGCCATCATTAACTAATAGGCCTGGACGATACGTGTACCATCCAGGACGATAAGATGAAAATAGAAAGAAGTTGTCGCCATAGATAATTAAGATATACTGTATTTTTAAATAATCGGCCAGGACGATCATTGATCGGCCTGGATGATATTCTCAAATTATTCCTTAATTGATCAGGAAATCAAGGGAGTAATTAAGGATGATTGATACGATCATATCATTCTGGACGATCGTAGGATCGGCCAGAACGATCTATTCAAAAATATTAGTTACTTCAGGATGATAAATATCGGCCAGCTCGAATTCAGGGCGATGCTCTGGACGATTTTACTCTGATTTGAACTGATCGGTCAGGCCGAACGTGAGATTGGACTGGACGATCAAGCCAATTTTAAATCATTCAGTTTGCATTCAGAGTGATGCTCTGGCCGATCTTCTGAGATTTATACTGATCGGCCAGGCCGATGTTCATATCGGCCTGGACGATATTGTCGGCAACTTGCAATTAATGAGCTCCTTCGAAGCTCTTCTATTTAAGAGCTCTTGTTCAACATTTTGAAAAACTTTTGTGCTGCTGCCTTGACCTGAGAAGGCCTTGAGGAGAGAAAGAGAGAGAGAGGATCTTGTGAGGGGGAGCTTGTGAGGGGATTCACAAGGGTTGCTTCAAGGATCGCTCTGCTTCTTCTCCGTCTAGAGTTTTCTCGTCTGTGGAAGGGTTGGTAGAGGTAAGGAGTCAGCATATGATTGTGGTTCTCTGCCAGCTTCAGGAGGAAGCAAAAGGAGATAGGTTCTCTGCCTTGCCGGGGTGGCAAAAAGGAGGTTTGTTGTAAAGGCTTCTCCGCCTAGCTGTGGGGGCTAAAGGAGAGTCACAATTATAGTGCAATACTCGGAGGGCTCCTCCAGGGAGTGGACGTAGGTTGAGTTGACCGAACCACTATAAATCTCTGTGTTTGTGTTTCTTTCTTTCGCACTGTAATTTCCGCATTTATTTTTCTTGTGGTGTGATTTTGGTTTATGAGATTTTTGTTCTTTATAAAAAGAAATTTTTTAAAATACTAATTCACCCCCCCTCTTGGTTAGCTTGGGCCAGTTCTATAGGGCTTACCATCCCAAACAAACTTTCAAGTGGTATTAGAGCAGGATTCATAAAAACTGAGTTTGAAAACTTTTTGAATTTTGATCCATGGCAAACCTTGGGAATCGTAACACTACGGAAGGTTATTCAATTACACGAACTCCCTTGTTTGATAACTTACCTTTTGATTTCTGGAAAACCCACATGTCAACATTTTTACAATCTACTGATTATCACATGTGGATGCTTATCAAAGAAGGTTATTCTCGACCTTCTCGTAAAATTAATGGTGTTAAAACTGAAGTTGTTTTACTGAATGGACTTTCGATGAATGAGATTTAGCTCAATTGAATGCAAAATGTTTGAACTATTTTTTCTGTGCTTTAAAATCTGAGGACTACATGCGTGTCTCCACTTGCAAAACTGGTAAAGAAATTTGGGATAAATTGTGTATCACCTATGAAGGCACTAATGAGGTTAAACAATCCCGTTTGAACATTCTCTTGCATGACTATGAACTTTTTTGTATGAAACCTCATGAATCAATTTCTGACATGTACACTAGGTTTACTCATATAGTTACTTCACTGCATGCACTAGGAAAAGAACTTTTAAACTATGAAAAAGTAAACAAGATTTTGAGATGCTTCTCTTTGTCATACGATGCTAAAATCACTGCAATCACTGAATCTAAGGATTTGAACACTTATTCTATTGATAACTTACTTGGCTCACTCATTTCTTACGAGCAAGGGGTGAATCAAAGAAATCTTGATGCATGTGAGAAGAAGAAGGAGAAAACAGTTGCACTAAAGGCACACAAATCAGATTCTAAATCTTTTGGATCTGAAAGCGATGAAGTTGCCTTCATCACAAGGCAATTCAAAAGCTTTCTAAGGAAGAAGCAAAATCATCATTGGAGAAAATGTAGGGATCATAAACATTCTAAAGGATCTTCTGATGTTGTTTGTTATGAATGAAGGAAGCCTGAATATATGAGAGCCGATTGTCCTACACTTCAAGGTCACTCGAGCAAAGAAAAGGAAAAAGGTGAGGAGAAACCTAAGTTTAGGAAGGATAAGAAGAGAGTCCAAAAGGCGTTCTGGGCAGAATCTGGTACTGATTCCTTTGAGACTGAACCAGAGGATGAGACTACAAACCTGTGCTTAATGGGGGAAGATCATCTTGAGCAAAGTGATGAGGAAGAGGTATGTAAACCAACCTATGATGAATTATTTGAGATTTGTGAGAAAATCCATGCATCTTACAAAAAACTTAAGAAGACTCATGCTAGCTTAAAAGTGAAACTTATGAATTTGCCAAAGAGTATGAAGTCATTCTTAAAGATCTTTCAACGATTGATTCAAATCATATGGCTCTTCTTGATGAATTTGATGATTTAAACAAAAAGCATTTGGAATTAATTGATGAACATAATACATTAAAAGTTTCACACACCTCACTTAATTCTGATCTTAAGAAATCTAAAGAGATTGAGAAAATTTTGAGGATTGATAATGATGCATTAAAAAGAACTAACTTGAGGATTCAAAATGATTTGGATACATGTAAGAAAAATCGGATGACATCTACTTTTAATCCTAAGCCAGAACCTAGGAAGAGGCATTATAACTCAAACCATTTAAGAAACCCTTTTCCTAGAGTTAGATGTTTTTTATGTGGTATGCTAGGACACATCTCACACACTTGCACCGTTCACCGTAGTACACATTGGGTGTGGAGACCTAAGATGCATGATTCAGAGCATACCATATCTATATTGCATTCTTCTTTTCTTAAGATGGGGCCCAAACCTGTTTTGGTTCCTAAATCTGACTATTGATGAGTTTTACAGGAGTGTTCTCACCAAAGACCTTGTGGGAGCATAGGACAACTAGACATATGAAGGCTCGCAGCTCATAAATGCTTAAACCTGCTGCTTCAATAATTTCTTGAAATGTGTTTCCTTTTTTTTGAGTGTTTTATTTCGGTTTTGTTGTTGTTTTAATTTATTTTATTTTCACTTTGCTTTTAAAATTGGTTTTTCATATATTGAATCTTTTCAAGATTTTAGATTTTGGAGTTTTGAAGATAGAGTTTAGCTTTTCTAAAATTGGTTAAAGGGAGAAACACCATTGATGGTTTCCCTCCTTCCAACCTTGTTTAGTGGTATGATTTTTCTTCTCTAAACAAAAGTCTAACTCATTTTAGCCAATGGGTTTTGAAACTAAGATTCTTTTTAACTTGCTACAATAATCTATCTTGTACATAATATCCAAAGTTCTTATATATCTTTTAAGTTATTTAAAATCTTGTCATTACTTTTATCACATGATTTTGATTTTGTTTTGTGACTTGTTCTTCCCTATGTTAGAGAGAGCCCCTATTCTCCAATATTTGGAGGCTATACTCACAACTAAGGGCTTCTTAAGGGTTTTGTTAAAGGGAATGAAGCTTGAAAGAATTAAGAAGGAAAATGAAAAGATGCAAATTTGTGTATCAAAAATCAAGATGCTCAAAGAGCCAATTCAAAGACAAAAGAGGTATAAAATGAGCCCACTAAATTCAAGCTACTATCTCTTCTCTAAACTCTTAAACCTTAGAGAACTCATTAATTATTTGATGATTTCAAAGGCTTGATTTTGTATTCCTTGATTGAGAAAAATTACTTTGACATATTATTTATGAGATATGTTCTTGTAAACAAGTTTTGATTGGATCTTCTTTTTGCCCCATTAGGTATATTCTGAGTTAAGCATTTTTGTTTTTCAAAAGAAAATTTGTACCATAAAGAACGTCTGATCTAGGGTTAACAGAATCGGATATTCTGCCTTTGTCTGATTAAGATTGGCTAAACTCCTTGATCTTGTGGAACTCTAAAGTCTAATTAGTTGAAAACTTCTCATATGAAGCCTTGATAAAAAAAAAATAGAAAAAATAAAATTCAAAAATATTCTTTTTTTATTTTTTTTTTCATTATTTTTAGCTTTCTATTACTGTGTTTTTGTTTGCTTTTATTTTGTTCTAATTTTTAGGGCCTTGATCATCACCAACTTTTCCTTGGTTTCAAATTCTAGTCACATCGTCCTGGCCGATACTTTTATCGTCCTGGACGATAGGGCAAATTCTCTTTAAAATCCATCTGCTGACCTTTTCTGTGCTTGCTATAACTCATCGTCCTGGACGATACTATATTGTCCTGGACGATCTGATCAAACTCTATTGTAATCATGATGATAGTCCTGGACAATAGAATATTTTGTCCTAGCCGATGCATTTATGGTCATCGTCCTGGCCGATACACTGGATCGTCTTGGATGATACACTGGATCGTCCTGGACGATCCATGTGTCAGTACATTAGAATCTTTAAAATAGGCCCCGGACGATCCATTATTGGACAATCATCCTGTCCGATACACTGTTCATCCTGGACGATACACGTGGCACAGATTTAAAACATTTTAACTTCTGCCGATACGATCAATTATTATGCATCATCCTGGACGATACACCTAATCGGCCCGGGCGATATGCTTTTTCAACGGTCTTCCGGCCCGACTCCTCAGGACGATCGCCTGTGTCTAATCGTCCTGGCCGATATCAGATCGGCCCGGCCGATCGGACAGTCTTTTTGACCAATCGACCTGTACGCAATTATTGAGCCATATCATCCTGGACGATCATGCGATCGGCCTGGATGATATGGCCGTTTCTTTAAATTATGGCCGATCCAGTCATATTTTCCACCTCATCCCTTCTCCTCTTGTGCCTCCTTGCTAATCCCTTGCTATGGACAATGGGAAACGTGTTTGACAGGCTTCTGGGAGTTCCTCGAAGGTCACTCTGGACCCTCGATTAAGGGAGGCAGAGGATCAGGCTGCCTACCATCGCTATAAAGAGTGTGGCATTACCCTTTCCCGAACAATAAATCCTGCATACCTCTCGTATCCGATAATGGATCTCTTTGCCCAAACTTCTCTTTGTTTCTTACTCACCCTCGCTGTCCCTTTTTCTTCTGAACTCCTGCTAGAATTTTATGCAAATTTTCTCATAAATTCTACTTTCACAGCCCTGACCTCCTATGTGAATCGACGCCCGGTCGAGATCACATATCAGGACTGTGCAGAGCTTTTGCAGCTATCCACCACCGGGGATAAGTTACACATAATCATTTCAGATCCGGATTTTTATTGGTCCATGGCAAACCATTTCCTTCGCCAAACCAACACACCCTTTCATGTTGGAGAGACTAGCTCTTTAGTCAAAGATGCTAGGACAATCCAACATGTCCTTCGCACCTCCATAATTCCAAAAGCTGGGGACTGAATCCATATCACTCCGCTACTTTCCAGGACTACCTTTTTCATTACGGCCCAGAGAGATTTTAATGCCACTGATCTACTCTTTCGCTACATTGATCATCTAACAACTATTCGCGATCCAGGCCATAGGAGGAAACCCAACCTTGCTTTAGGACATCTCATAGCCTACATTCTTGAAATCAAATACAATATTCAATATCCTGCTCATCACAACCTTCAGCCTCCTTGCTACTCAAACAATTCTTTTACTATCCTTCATAGTACTCATCTCCACCCAGGAGATGGGGAAGGTCGGGGGGCTGGAGAGTAGGAGGCTGCCGCTCCCGCACCCATTCCTGATCCTGTTCCTCTCCACCAGCACTCATCGGTTGATTAGTTGATTGAGAGGTTTAATCGATGGGAGACCCGCTTTGATGCTTACATTGCTGCACAGAAGCAGCAACATTCTGAGGACATTAGCCGCTACGAGCAGCACCGCATAGAGGATTTAGCCCGATTTGACAGTTACCTTACTCACAAGCAGCAGCAACATGACCAGGACATCGCCTGGTTCAATGCTCAGTTCACCATGCTTGCCAGCTACTTTCAGCAGCCACCTCCACTACCGGCATCTGATGATCAGGGTCCCTCATTTTTTTTAAGTATGTGTTTTCTGTTATTTTTTTCCTATTTTCTGTAGTTTGTCTTTTAGTTTGTTTTAGTTTCTGTTGTGATCTTTTCTTTTTCCTTTCTGTACCCTCTTTTTGTGATGACAAAAGGGGAGTAGGTTGTGGTAGGAAAAAGGATATGTGCCTGTAACTTTGAAATTTTAATGAACTGTTTTTTTGAGTTTTTTCCTACTTGTGTTTGCCATCATAAAAAAGGGGGAGATTGTTGCAAATCTATTTTCATGGCTTATGTTTTGATTATTGACAAACACCATTGATTCTCTTAGACTGCCTGTTATTTCTAACGTTTCAAGAATCAATGATCGAACGAATAAACAAAGCCAGTTCAAGATTGCATGGGTTTAGGGTTGAGTCAGTCTGTACTTTGTTTTTTTTTTCTCTTCTTGAGTCTAATTGTAATGGTCAAAGAGACTGATGCTAAGTAACCCTACAGACACACACTTGAGAGACATAAAATTTCTGTTTTTACTCATATCAGCCAGGATGATATTTACATCGTCCTAGACGATCAGGCTTAAAACAGAAAGTCTAGATAAGGAATCTTAATTAAGGCAGGCATCATTAACTGATCAGCCTGGACGATACGTGTATCATCCAGGACGATAAGCTCAAAACAGAAAGAAGTTACCGCTATAGACAATTAAGGTATACTGTATTTTTAAATAATCGACCAGGATGATCATTGATCAACCTGGACGATATTTTCAAATTATGCCTAAATTGATTAGGAAATCAAGGGAGTAATTAAGGATGATTGATATGATCATATCATTCTGGACGATCACAGGATAAGCCAGAATGATCTAGTCAAAAACCTTAATTACTTCAGGATGATAAATATCGTCCAGCTCAAATTCAGGGCGATGCTCTGAATGATTTTCCTCTGATTTGAACTGATCGGCCGGGCCGATCGTGAGATCGGCCAGGACGATCAAGCCAATTTTAAATAATCCACTTTGCATTCAGGGCGATGCTCTGACCGATCTTCTGAGATTTGTACTGATCGGCCAGGCCGATGTCCACATAGGCCTGGACAATATTGTCGACAACTTGTAATTAATGAGCTCCTTTGAAGCTCTTCTATTTAAGAGCTCTTATTTAACGTTTTCAACAACCTTTGTGCTGCTGCCTTGACCTGAGAAGGCCTTGAGGAGAGAAAGAGAGAGAGGGAGAGAGAGAGGATCTTGTGAGGAGGAGCTTGTGAGGGGATTCACAAGGGTTGCTTCAAGGATCGCTCTGCTTCTTCTTCGTCTAGAGTTTCTCATCCGTGGAAGGTCGGTAGAGGTAATGAGTCAGCTTTTGGTTGTGGTTCTCTGCCAGCTTCAGTAGGAAGCAAAAGGAGATAGGTCATTGTAAAGGCTTTTCCGCCTAGCTGTGGGGGCTAAAGGAGAGTCACGATTGTAGTGCAATACTCGGAGGGCACCTCCGGGGAGTGGACGTAGGTTGAGTTGATCGAACCACTATAAATCTCTGTGTTTGTGTTTCTTGCTTCCGCACTTTAATTTCCGCATTTGTTTTTCTCGTGGTGTGATTTTTGTTTATGTGTTTTTTGTTCTTTATAAAAAGAAATTTTTTAAAATACCAATTCACCCCCCCCCCCCCCTCTTGGTTAGCTTGGGCCAGTTCTATAGGGCTTAACATCCCTAACAAACTTTCACCCTCATCTTTGTGTTTATGCCTTACCATGAAGAATACTTCTATATTCATGGCATCCACTTTTATTTTTTCTTCCACTTATGGTATTCAGATATCTAAGTGGCAGTGCCACTGGATTTTTAGTTCATTATTGGGCAGGAAGATTTTCTCAACCTACGTGCTACGGCTGAAGTTAGTTTCTTCTTTTGTTGAGGTCAGTAAATGACTAGATTCTCTAGAGGATTCTCTAGGGTGATGACCATCAGGATGAATTTTATCGTGAGCCTTCTTTTAGATAAACATTTTACATTATTTATTGGCGAGGGTGGATCTTTGGAAAGCCTCATCGCATACCATGGCTAGATTGATTATTTTTTCTCTTATTTCTTCATCAAGAGGCTTCAACCTCAAGATTTGCTTTCCCTTCAACTGGGACCTTTCGATATAAGATCCTTGAACATACAATGCAGGTGTCACTCCTTGATCTTCATCATGTGGGGTTATTCTTCTTTCTCTCCAATCCACTACGATAGGTAAAAATCTTGCTGGGGTCCTTGTAGCCTTAATCATCAGCAACTATTAGAGTTTCTTCCTTTTCAACCTCTTATCCTTCATCGTCTTTAGGACTCGATATACTTAGGCCGAAAGGTCTTCTGGCTCTCCCTTTTTTCGAACTAGGGCTTGAGGTCATTGAACCCAAAATGATAGCTTTAGGTCACTAGTGGAGCTATTTCTTTTAACCCACTTAGAGCCCATGAACCCATTCCAAGTAGTAATAATAGCTTCTAGCTCTAACGCTAGCAGATTTAATAGGTCTATATGAACTAATTATTGCTAAGCTTGAAGCTTTGCGTCTAACTTTCTCTTTAGTCTTCTCCTTAGCTTTCCTATATATAAGGAAGCTTTAGCATTATTCCTCCCACATACGACAGACTCGTTGGGTAAGGAAATGGTGTTGGAAGTCACCACAAAAATCCTTTCATCTGTTATGATCCTCTTTGTGGCTGGAGGCTTTCAATTTTGATAGCCATTCAAATACAGAGATCCTCTTTTGAGGCAATTCAGTAATAGATCAATGTGCTTGCAGTGTGGGGCCTCCTAGTAGGCCCTTTAGATTTCATACTATAAATAGAATGTTGGTAGCTATTATAGAAGCTGCAGATAATTATAGCCCACCAAATTGGATGGTGGTTCAATTATTTCCAGTATTGATTATAACATTTATTAGTTGGATACTAGCACCTCATCCTAGTTAGAAAGTGAAAGAAGTGTTTTTGTAGATCCATCAACACAAAAAAAAGTTAATGATTAGTAATCATTAAATGATACATCATTCTACACTTTTAAAATATAGAGACTTGCATAAAATAGAAGAACAAAAATAGATAACAAAAGCAAGCAATTAAAACAAATTTAAAACCCTACTTAGTCATTTTCGAGTGAGTTTCTTGAGTTTATAATTTTAGAATATTCAACTCTTTAGTTCATTGAATGATTCTTTTTAAAAATTTGGTATTTTGAGCCCATATTAATTTAGCTGCTACTATAGCATTTAGACAACTTAATCAAAGATGAAAAGAGAAACCAAACTCAAGTGGTGTAGCTAGAAAACTTTGGGCTCCGAAAATTTGTGCCATAGCCTCCCTATGCTTTTGGGATAGTTTTAACATATTATGTTCTGGTGTAAATTTTGGGAAGGCAGATTTTGATTGTTGATAAAAAACTACCTAGAGATTGTGCCCTCATTTTGCGATGACTTTATGATCTAACTTTTGGTTTCCTGTAAGTGCAAGCCCCTATAATTAAATACCCCTCTTGATAAAGAGAGAGAACTTTCAATTAAGGCTATTCTTCAATCAGATACATAAAGATAAGTGTTATCTGGCATATAGTAATAGCATGGGTTTTCATTTTGGAAATTTATTATTTAAAAAGGAAAATTTACCATCTTGCACTTAAAGTCGTTGGTGGGGGGAATGATGATGAGCCTGATCAAGATCACATGGTTCCTTAGTCCTAGGCTATCGTGGTCCCCGATCAACTTAGTCAGAGGAGCTAGTTTCCCTAACCTGATAGAAGAATGCTTATCGGTATCTATGTGCTACATCGTTCAAGGGTGCCTTGTAGACCTAGGACAGATGTTTATCTATGGGAATAAATTTAAATTTACCATAGCTAATAATTGGCTTTATGGCCTATCGATTATATCATATCTATTCATATCTCAAGGATTTGATTTCAGTTGAGAGCATATAATCTCTAGCTATTGAAATTACTAGATGGACAAGAGGGGGAGGGGGGGTGAATTATGAAAATTTTTGACAATAGTTAAAACCTATGCAGGAGTTCTAATATTTTTTTGACGTTTTAAAATTTTAACATGAAAATTTAAATAATTTTTTTTCACAAGTTTTCCCAAGCAAATATTGAAAAATAAAATGCACGCAGTAATGAAAGACAATAAGGAAAAAGCACATCGAGATTTTTATAGTGGTTCAGTCAAACCATGACCTACGTCCACTCCTCGGAGTCCTCTACTCCGGGTATTTCACTACAAGCAATAGCTCTCCTTTTTCCCCCCTTGGCAAGGTGGAGAAGCCCTTACAATACTCCCTTACACCAACCCGGCGTGGCGGAGTGCCAAACTCTATTTTCACCCTCCTGGCGACTGCAGAGAACCTTCTCGTTTTTCTCCTTCCTGGAGAAGGCAGAGTACCTCGAGGTCACGGATGTAGAAGAGCCTTTCCCCTTGGAGATCCTCCCATAAATTCTTTTAGGGCCACAGGAGGAGCAAGATGAAGCAAGTTCGGAGCAACCGTGTGATCTCCCTCACACCTCTTCTCCCTCACAACGCTCACCTTCTCCTTCCTCTCTCAAACCTTAAAGAACTTCTCAAGAGCTCTCTCCCTCGGAATCCCTCTCTAACCACGTTCTCCTTTTCTGATTCACACACCAAAATATGACAAGTTATCCAAATAAAACTGGCTCCAAAATCCCTGAGATTTCAAAAGTAGCCGTTACTATCGTACAATACAGTTTCTAATCGTACAGTACGATATGTATAAACATACTTCGTCCTGGTACGAAGTAGTATGAACAGTTCGAAAACATTCATACAGTACGATATTAAATCATACGGTACGATCCACAACAATTCTGTTCGTACTGGACGATAATCGGGACGATCAAACATCATCTCTGTTCATCGTATGGTACGATGTACTTCGTACAGTACGATGAGACAAAATCCAAGAGATCGTCTAGGACGATCTTTGGGGCGTTTATAATTCGTCTCTGTTCATCGTATGGTATGAACTGGTTCGTACAGTACGATGTTCAAATTATAATTAAGCCCAAATTTCTTGCACTAATCACGGGTTAAATTAATTAAGTATTTAAAATAAATTATACAGTACGAATGCGTTCGTACAGTACGAGCGGTGCAAAATAACTTACTTAAGTTAAAACAACGGCTATGGTTTTGGATTTGAACATATCGTACAGTACGATTATATTCGTACAGTACGATCTATTCACAGAATCATCCTACAAAGCTCTGATCATTCGGTACGAAAGAATATCGTACAGTACGATCTACAGAGAAAGAAAAACTCTAAATTTTTCATTTAAAAACACTCTCCCCCTGTGTGTGCATGGTTGCTCAGACCTTTATGCATTTTATGGCCAAACTCAAGAAAATATAAATAGAATAAATAATAAAATACATTGCAGACTCATACTCCTAATCTACCCATTTTTGAGTCTTCCTGTCGTCCTTAGTTGCTGTTGATCTTCCTGAAATATTAGTACTCACAGACAATAGCAAATAATATTCAATGAATCTCAAGATAATTCAAACGACATTATTTGTCATCATCAAAATCTCAAACTCGGTGTCATGAGTTGCAACAATCTCCCCCTTTTTGATGATGTCAAATAGTATTTGTTGTAAGCAAGTGTTAAAGGCATTTTTTTTAAATTTCATTTAAACATAAGAACAAGAAAAAAATGAAATAAAAGAAAATGCAGTACGAAAGAAAAAAACATGCATTTAACCATAGAAATAAAATACAACAACCTTCTCCCCCTTTTGACAGCACCAAAAAGAGGAGCAAACACTAAGATAAAAAGAAGCTACAATACAAAGACAATCTAAAGTAGAGGATCCTGATCAGATGGTGGTGGAGGTGGGTTTGGTTGGAAGTACTGAAAGAGAGTGTCAAAGCGCTGATCAATAGCAGTAAAGTGTTCTCCAAACCATTGCATATATGTCTCATGTTGCTGATGTTATTCTTGAATGTGAGTATCGAGACGAGTTTGAAGTTAGTCGAAGCGTTCGACCAAATCATCGTGTGCTGGTGCAGGTGCTCGAGGTGGTGCATGTTAAGATAGTTGCTATTTGCATGCTTTTCATTTTTGCAACTTATAAAGTTTTGATGATTTCAAACATTATTGTTCAAATGTGTAGTTATCTCCTAACAATTTTGAAAGAATTGTATTTGCTCTTGTGTGTACTGACATTTCAGGAAAAATGAACTCCAGACTACGAAGACTTCAAATTAAATTCAGCATGAGATACTTTGTAAAATTTGAAGCTTGCACTTTTCTTAGAAATCAAATTGGAAGGAAGTGATTGTATTTTGAGAAAATAAAAACATTCACACATAAGGAGATCATGTAGAACTTATACTGATCGTACAGGACGATCTTCAGTTCGTACTGGACGATCCGACAGTTATCTCCTTTAGAGCATATGGAACGAATAGGAACTTGCTTGAAAATTTTTTTCTAAGTCCTATTCGTCCAGGACGAAATAAATTATAGTCAAGTACGATAGGCTCTCTGGAAAATTTTCGTCCAGACGAAATAAATTATCGTCCAGTACGATAGGCTCTCTGGAAAATTTTCGTCCAGACGAAATTAATTATCGTCCAGGACGATTGGGTCTCTGGAAAATTTTCGTCCAAACGAAAATAAATTATCGTCCAGGACGATCAGTCCTCGGGAAATTTTTCGTCCAGACGAAATAATGTATCGTACAGGACGATCAGTCCTCTGTAAAAATTTCATCCAGACGAATCAATTTTCGTCCTAACGATTAACCGACTTAAGACAGTTTTCAGCAGTTTCTAAAATCGACCTTGTAATAACTATTCGTACTAGACGAACCTAGTTCGTACAGGACGATCAGCTGTACGAAGACATTTCGTACACATATTCAAATAGGGTCATTTCAGATCGTTTAAGTAGAATCATCCAGGACGATCCACGATCGTACATGACGATCCACTGCGTACAGAATTGAATACTTGTAATTTTTGGGCGATTTTTCTTGTCTTTTGTATAAATAGTCCAAATTAGACTGCCACCCAATCTTTTTGTCATTTGATCTTCGTGCCTCTTGAGAGAATAGCCAAGGAGAGAGTTGAAGAGAGCATTCAAGGGAGGATTCCTACCACTGAAGCAAGAAGGCTTCACTTGGATTTCAAAGGTAAGAGTCTCTACTTGTGAATTGGGATTACTTCACTCTTTTCTTTCTTCATTCTAGATTCTTGTGAGAAGATCTGTCAAGGAGATCCGATTCTCTGCCGACACTTGGAGAGTGTGAAAGGACGAAGCGTTCTCTGCCCACACTAGGAGAGTGTGAAAGGATGAAGGGTTCTCTGCCCACACTAGGAGAGTGTGAAAGGACGAAGGGTTCTCTGCCCACACTGGGAATAGTGTGAAAGGACAGACGGTTCTCTGCCAACACTGGGTATTGTGTAAAAGGACGGACAGTTCTCTGCCGCACCGGGGAGTGGTGAAAAGAGTGTGTTGTAAAGGCTTCTCCGCCTTGCTGTGGGTGCAAAAGGAGAGTCACTATTGGTATTAGTGCAATACTCAGAGGGTGCCTCTGGGGAGTGGATGTAGGTCTGGTTATAGACCGAACCACTATAAATCTAGTGTCATTTACTTTACTGTTTTTACATTTCCGCACTTTCTATTTTAGTTTTAAAAACTCTATGGTTGAAAAACCTTTTTCTACAAAATTTAAAAGAGATTTTATTTCGGTTCAATAATTTTTAAAAAGGGGTCTTAAATTTTAACTTTGTTTTTTAAACTACCAATTCACCCCCCCTCTTGGTAGCCTTGGGACATTCACTTAGGCTTAACAACCTAATTACTAGACTCAACCAGTGGTATCAGAGCAACGTTTCAATATCATAAGTTTGAACTACTTTTTGATTAACGTAGATGGCTACTTTCGGAAACCGGAACACACCTGAGGGTTACTCTATTACTAGACCTCCACTGTTTGACAACATTCCTTTTGATTTTTTGGAAAACACGCATGTCTACTTTCTTACAGTCACTTGATTATCGCATATGGATGTTAGTCCAGGATGGCTACACAAAACCAACTAGATTAGTTGATGGAGTAATGGTAGAAATACCTTTTACTGATTGGACTGTAGAAGAACGTGACTTAGCACAATTAAATGCTAAATGTTTAAACAGTTTCTTTTGTGCTTTAAAATCTGAAGACTACATGCGGGTTTCCACTTGCAAAAGCGGAAAGGACATATGTGATAGACTTTGTATAACTTATGAAGGGACAAATGAGGTTAAACAATCAAGGCTCAATATCTTGTTACATGACTATGAATTGTTTCGCATGAAACCTAATGAATCTATTTCTGACATGTACATAAGATTTACACAAATTGTCACTTCTTTGCATGCACTTGGTAGGGATTAACTAATGCTGAAATGGTCAATAAGATTCTTCGTTGTTTACCTACTGCTTATGATGCAAAAATTACTGCAATTACAGAGTCTAAAGATTTAAACTTTTATTCTATTGACAATCTTCTTGGTTCACTCATTGCTTATGAGCAAGGAGTAAGTCAAAGGAAGATTGATGCAGGTGAACCACGAAAGGAGAAGAATATAGTACTAAAAGTGGAAGAGTCAGAGAGTGAACACTCACAAACTGAGGATGAAGATGATGTTCCACTAATGACTAGACAATTCAGAAGCTTTTTAAAGAGGAAGCAGAAGAAACGCCAGCTATGGAATAGAGGTAAGTTTAACAGAAATGACAAGGTTTCTAATGAAGTGATTTGTTATGAATGCAGGAAACCAGGTCATATCAAGACTGATTGCCCAAAACTCAAAGCCACTCCTGCTAAGGAGAAGGTGGAGGAGAAACCTATGGTAAAGAAGGGCAAGAAGAAGTTTCAAAGAGCTTTCTGGGCGGACTCAGCTTCAGACTCATCTGAGACAGAAAAAGAAGAAGAAGTCACTAATCTTTGCTTGATGGCAGACAATGTAGATCACTCAGATCAAGAAGAGGATTGCTCTCACACAAGACCTCGTGGGAGCATATGGTACCTGGATAGCGGATGTTCAAAGCATATGACTGGAGACACTACACAATTCATATCGCTAGAAGCCAGGAATGGAGGCAAGGTTACAATTGGAGATAATACCACAAAGAAAGTGGTTGGATCAGGTATGATTGGTAATTTCAAAAACTTTTTTATAGACAATGTGCTATTGGTTGAAGGCTTAAAGCATAATTTGTTAAGTATAAGTCAGCTATGTGACAAAGGTTATAATGTGAAATTTTTACCTACTAGCTGCATATTAAGCCTAAATGGGAAAGAAGTTTTAAATGGAAAATGGGTAAACAATGTTTACATGCTAGATTTGAATTCATTTCATACTCCTATTGCTTTCTGTTTGAAAACTGTTTCTGATGAATCTTGGCTTTGGCATAGGAGACTTTGTCATTCTAGTATGAAAAATCTTAGGAGAATTACCCAAAAGAATTTAGTAAGAGGTATACCAAAACTAGAATTTATTAAGGACCATCTTTGTGATGCATGTCAATTAGGAAAACAAGTGAAGTCCTCTTTTAAGTCCAATAATGATCTTAGAACTAGTAAACCATTGGAAATTCTTCACATGGATCTTTTTGGAGCAGTAGGAACTATAAGTCTAGGAGGGAAGGTATACGGATTTGTTATTGTGGATGATTTCTCTAGGTTCACTTGGGTTAGATTTCTTTTTCATAAAAGTGAATCATTTGAGAAATTCAGAAATTTTTCAACTTGGATTCAGAGAAAATTAGGATGTGAAATAATGTCTATACAAAGTGATCATGGAGGAGAATTTGAAAATGAAAGATTTGAAAATTTTTGTAAAGAAAAAGGGATTGATCACAACTTTTCTGCTCCTAGAACCCCTCAACAAAATGGGGTAGTTGAAAGGAAAAACAGAACAATAATAGAAGCCGCCAGAGCAATGTTGGCAGAATACTCTCTTCCTAAATATTTTTGGGCTGAGGCGGTTAGCACTGCATGTTATGTTCTGAATAGGGTGAATGTGAGATCAAATTTAAATAAAATACCCTATGAGTTACTAAAAGGTAGAACACCAAATTTGTCTAATTTGCATGTTTTTGGTTGCAAGGTGTTCATTCATAACAATGAAAAATCTGCCTTAGGAAAATTTGATCCAAAATCAGATGAAGGAATTTTTGTTGGATATTCAAGTGTTGGAAAATCTTATAGGGTATTCAACAAAAGAACTTTAGTTATTGAAGAAACCACACATGTTGTATTTGATGAATCTGGAAATTTAAAAGAGCCAAATATTGTTGAAGAAGAAATTGAGGAAAACTCCCAAAAGGAAGAAAATATGGAAGAAAACTTTGAAAGAGAAAACCCTTTGCCTAGAGATTTGAGATTTTCTAAAAACCACCCAAGAGAATTGATTATAGGAGAACCTAGTGAGGGTGTTAGAACTAGGGGTGGATTAAATAAGGAAGTCAATCATTCAGCCTTTATTTCAACCATAGAACCCACTAATATTGATCAGGCACTTTCTGATGAATTTTGGATATTGGCCATGCAAGAAGAGTTAAATCAATTTGTAAGAAATAAAGTTTGGGAATTAACCACAAGGCCAAAAGATCAAAGTGTTGTTGGAACAAAGTGGGTGTTCAAAAATAAAATGAATGACTCAGGAGTAGTCATTAGAAATAAGGCTAGATTAGTTGCTAAGGGGTATAATAAAATTGAAGGAATTGATTTTGAGGAGACCTTTGCCCCTGTAGCAAGACTTGAAGCAATTAGGGTTTTACTTGCCTTTGCCTGTTTTAAAAGTTTTAAATTGTTTCAAATGGATGTTAAAAGTGCCTTTTTGAATGGTGTTATTGAAGAAGATGTTTATGTAGAACAACCTCCAGGATTTGAAAATTCAAAATACCCAAATCATGTTTTTAAGTTAAAAAAAAGCATTATATGGATTGAAACAGGCACCTAGGGATTGGTATGAGAGATTGAGCACTTTCCTACTTGAAAGATCTTTTGAAAAAGGAAGTGTGGATACAACTCTCTTCTTAAAGAAATTTGGAAAGGAAATACTCATTGTTCAAATTTATGTGGATGATATCATCTTTGGATCTTCAAATAAAAATCTTTGTGATGATTTTTCTAATACAATGAGTAGTGAATTTGAAATGAGTCTAATGGGAGATTTAAATTACTTTCTAGGTTTTAGCATCAAGCAACTTGAGGAAGGGACATTTCTTAATCAAACCAAATATATTAAGGACATCCTCAAGAAATATGAAATGGACAATGCTAAACCTGTTAGTACACCAATGAGTTCCTCAGTTCAGTTAGATAAGGACCTTAAGGGAAAATCTGTTGATCAAAAGAAATATAGAGGGATTATTGGATCTTTGCTTTACTTGACTGCTAGCCGACCAGATATTATGTTCAGTGTTTTCTTATGTGCTAGATTTCAATCAGATCCAAAAGAATCACATTTGACAGCAGTGAAAAGGATTTTAAGATACTTACTAGGAACTCAAAACTTAGGAATTTGGTATCCTAAGTTTAGCTCTTCATTTGAAATTATTGGTTATTCAGATTCTGACTTTGCAGGCTGTAGAGTGGATAGGAAAAGCACTTCTAGAACATGTCAATTCATTGGAAATTCATTAGTTTCTTGGTCCAGTAGAAAACAAAATTCAGTAGCCCTATCTACTACAGAAGCAGAATACATTGCATTAGGAAGTTGTGTGGCACAAGTACTTTGGTTAAAACAACAGTTGATTGATTTAGGATTATCTGTAGGCACTATTCCAATTTATTGTGACAATACTAGTGCTATTTGCATTTCCAAAAATCCTATTCAACATTCTAGAACCAAACACATAGATATAAGACATCATTTCATAAGGGATCATGTATCCAAAGGAGAAATTGAACTCACACATGTTTCAACTGAAAATCAACTTGCAGACATTTTTACCAAACCTTTAGCCCTTGATACCTTCAGTACTTTAAGAACAAGGCTAGGTGTTATTGATTTAAATGCCTAAACAAAATGTCTTTGCAACATTGATGTTTATGTTTTTGTTTTGTTTTTGATTTTGTGAATTTTTGTGTGTTTTGAATGAATTTGTTTTTTAGTGTAAGTTTTTTTTTGTATGTTTTCTATTTTTTATAAAGTTTGGTATGATTTTCAAAAATTCAAAAATTGGAGGAAATCGTCCGGGACGACTTTTGGTTCGTACTGGACGATGTGAGAAAAGTTGGTTTGCGTGCATTTTAACCGTTTTGAGAGCAGTTTTTAATTAAATCGTCTGTACGATCTGAATATCGTCCAGGACGAACGTTTTCCTTTTCTCAAACATCGGGACGATTGAATGCAGCAGTTGAGTGGATAAGACAGTTTTTAATATGGATTTCGTCTGTACAAACTTTTGGTTCGTCCAGACGAACATATGTCGTTTCAGTGTAGGGGACGGTTTTCAAAAGACATTTAAAAGAGTTATTTTTTGATCGTCTGTACGAACTTTTGTTCGTATGTACGATCGGTCAAGTCAAAGGTCTGTACGAAGGGAGCATCGTAAGTTGTGTTGATTACGAAAAGCCGTTACATTTTGGACGAATTTGATCGTCTGTACGAAATAATTTTCGTCCAGACGAACAATTATTTTCGTCCAGGACGAACCTTTTTCGTCCAGGACGAACGTATCATTTTCTTTAAATATGAAGGCTTTCTAACTCAACAATCACACTTTCAAACTTCTCTTTCAATCTCTTTATACTTCAAATTGTCAATGGCCTCCTCAAGCAAAAGACAAAAGGTGTTAGCGAAGAAGCCGAATAGGAATGCCTCGGAAAACTTCCTTTCTAAGGCAAATGAGGAATCATTTCCTCGTTTTGCTTCCGCAAAAATAACTCCATCTCACATCTGAATCCAAAACGAGATAAATTTTAAGGTAATACACCTTTTTGCCTCAACCCAATTCCATTTCATACTTTCTCTCGTCCATTTCTACAACAAGCAAACATTTCTCTACTTTTTAGCCAACATGAGTTTTAACTCCGACCACTCTTCCATTAGTTCCTTTGTATTCAAGCAAAAAGTAGAAATCACCAAGCATGACATTAGTGCATTTCTAAACCTAAGGACTGAAGGATATAAAGCTCACACCCTTATGACCGAAAACACAATCAGATGGGAAGATGTCAATAGGGTAATTAGAAAAAGTGGCGTAACCTATCATATTGCTAGAGTATCTGGGATGACCCAAAATGCCCGTATCATCCAGCATATCCTTAGATCTTCAATCATTCCTAAAGTTGGTGATAGGATAAACATTACTCCTCTCCTTTCTGTTCTAATCTTTTTGATTATGGATCGTCGCCCTATCGACGAAGCCCAACTTATCATAGATCATCTCTATGGGCTTTCAGAAATAGGACATGCTGAACAGAAGTGGAAAAAGAATATTTCTTTGGGACATTTAATTACCTACATTTTGGAGAAGAAATATAATTTGGTGCATCCTGATGAAGAATATGAAGAGCCAGTTTACTATAATGTTGCATCCTTCAGATTGCTCTTCAGGGAGGAAAAAGAAAAAGAAAAAGCACATGCTAGTGCTTCAGAAGAAGAAGAAGAAGAAGGAGCGCAAACCTCTGCACCTCAGTCAGATTATCAGAATCTGATTGAGAGATTTGATAGATTAGAGACTCATATTGATCAAAGGTTTGATCAATTTGATGCTCAACTTGTGCAGCAACAACATGACATTGGTATAATTAGAAACGAAGTACATGATATCAATACCAATGTAATGTTGATGGCCTCCTACTTTAACCTTTTCGGTGGCATTCCTCCTCCTCCTCCTCCAGAACAGTAAAGATGAATTTCTGTGTTTTTGTTGTACTCGTGTTGTATTTTTTGTTTTGATGTGTTAGTTACTCATGTTTTTATGTCTTGTTGTGTTAGTGTTTATGTTAAGTGTTTGTTTGTCTTTTCTTTTAAGTTCTGTTTAGATATTATGAAATGTGTAATCCTTTCATAAATATCAATGCATTTCGTACTTGTTTCAATGTTGATTTGTTATTGAAATGTGGTTAATTTTTATGAATTTCATTAGTATTATTTAATCTTCATAGTGCTTAAATTAGATTATAATTTGAGATTATCTACATTAAAAAATCTAGTCTTTCTAAATTTAAAAGTTGTTTATAACTTGTTATAATTAGAACTTTTAAATTCATGTCTATTCATTTAGACTACATAAAAGTTAATATTATTATTGCAATTTAGATGTTGTCTTATTTTATATTTCCTAGCTCAAATAATATTTATGCACTTAGAAATATTTGAAATTTTAGATTATTGATTTTGGAAAGAATTGGTCTCAATTACTCTTGAAAAAATTGTACAAAAAGTACAAAAATCAAAAGGAATGCGCAGAGGTTCGCAAATATGAAAAAGATGCACAAAATTAGCCCAATATCAAAAGATGCACAAAAATGTGCCCAAAAATTTTGAAAAAGATGCGCAAAGCGCCACATGTGGTAATTCTCTTCTTTCAAAATTCTTTCAATCTCTTAATTCAAATTGATCTTATGTTCATTTATATTCTTTTGAATTTTGAAATATCGAATTTTTCTTCATCTCTCTTGTAATGATTTTCTATATTGAAATGTCTAAATTGAATCATGTCTTTGCTAAATTCTTCTTACTTACAATGTTATATCACTTTTTAAATTTCATGAATTTCTATGATTGACCTAATGTTTTTAGTTTAAAATTGCATACCTTGTATCAATCACCATTTAGATTAAATATTCAAATGAATTTCATACAATTACTTACATTTCTTGTCTATTTCTTCTTCACTTTTTGTTGTTGTCAAAAAGGGGGAGAAATCATTGTGTTTGTATGTTTTGTTTACATATGTTTTATGTTTTGTTTGTTTTGTATGTTTGTGTTTCTAGTTTACTTTTTAAAGAAATCATTGTGTTTGTATGTTTTGTTTGCATATGTTTTATGTTTTGTTTGTTTTGTATGTTTGTGTTTCTAGTTTATTTTAAAAAAAAAAAAAATTTATGCTTCAAATTGCCTCCTTATTTTCATGTATTCATCAATTCAGGGGGAGTTTAGGAGATAGAAAGATTTGTTTAAATTGAAATCATACAAACAATAATTGTTTTGCCATCATCAAAAAGGGGGAGATTGTTAAGATAGTTGCTATTTGCATGCTTTTCATTTTTTCAACTTATAAAGTTTTGATGATTTCAAACATTATTGTTCAAATGTGTAGTTATCTCCTAACAATTTTGGAAGAATTGTATTTGCTCTTGTGTGTACTGACATTTCAGGAAAAACGAACTCCAGACTACGAAGACATCAAATTAAATTCAGCATGAGATACTTTGTAAAATTTGAAGCTTGCACTTTTCTTAGAAATCAAATTGGAAGGGAGTGATTGTATTTTGAGAAATAAAAACATTCACACAAAAGGAGATCATGTAGAACTTATACTGATCGTACAGGACGATCTTCAGTTCGTACTGGACGATCAGACAGTTATCTCCTTTAGAGCATATGGAACGAATAGGAACTTGCTTGAAAATTTTTTTTCTAACTCCTATTCGTCCAGGACGAAATAAATTATCGTCCAGTACGATAGGCTCTCTGGAAAATTTTTGTCCAGACGAAATAAATTATCGTCCAGTACGATAGGCTCTCTGGAAAATTTTCGTCCAGATGAAATTAATTATCGTCCAGGACGATTGGGTCTCTGGAAAATTTTCGTCCAAACGGAAATAAATTATCGTCCAGGACGATCAGTCCTCGGGAAATTTTTCGTCCAGACGAAATAATGTATCGTACAGGACGATCAGTCCTCTGTAAAAATTTCGTCCAGACGAATCAATTTTCGTCCAAACGTTTAACCGACTTAGGACAGTTTTCAGCAGTTTCTAGAATCGACCTTGTAATAACCGTTCGTACTGGACGAACCTAGTTCGTACAGGACGATCAGCTGTACGAAGACATTTCGTACACATATTCAAATAGGGTCGTTTCAGATCGTTTAAGTAGAATCGTTCAGGACGATCCACGATCGTACAGGACGATCCACTGCGTACAGAATTGAATACTTGCAGTTTTTGGGCGGTTTTTCTTGTCTTTTGTATAAATAGTCCAAATTAGACTGCCACCCAATCTTTTTGTCATTTGATCTTCGTGCCTCTTGAGAGAATAGCCAAGGAGAGAGTTGAAGAGAGCATTCAAGGGAGGATTCCTACCACTGAAGCAAGAAGGCTTCACTTGGATTTCAAAGGTAAGAGTCTCTACTTGTGAATTGGGATTACTTCACTCTTTTCTTTCTTCCTTCTAGATTCTTGTGAGAAGATCTGTCAAGGAGATCTGGTTCTCTGCCGACACTTGGAGAGTGTGAAAGGACGAAGGGTTCTCTGCCCACACTAGGAGAGTGTGAAAGGACGAAGGGTTCTCTGCCCACACTAGGAGAGTGTGAAAGGATGAAGGGTTCTCTGCCCACACTGGGGATAGTGTGAAAGGACGGACGGTTCTCTGCCAACACTGTGTATTGTGTAAAAGGACGGACGGTTCTCTGCCGCACCGGGGAGTGGCTAAAAGAGTGTGTTGTAAAGGCTTCTCCGCCTTGCTGTGGGTGCAAAAGGAGAGTCACTATTGGTATTAGTGCAATACTCAGAGGGTGCCTCTGGGGAGTGGATGTAGGTCTGGTTATAGACCGAACCACTATAAATCTGGTGTCATTTACTTTACTGTTTTTACATTTCCGCACTTTTTATTTCAGTTTTAAAAACTCTGTGGTTGAAAAACCTTTTTCTACAAAATTTAAAAGAGATTTTATTTCGGTTCAATAATTTTTAAAAAGGGGTCTTAAATTTTAACTTTGTTTTTTAAACTACCAATTCACCCCCCCTCTTGGTAGCATTGGGACATTCACTTAGGCTTAACAACCTAATTACTAGACTCAACAGTGCATGTCATCGTGGACGTGCTGGAGCTGCGGCTGGGGCATCTTCTCCTTCTTCTTCGTCAAAAATAGGTTCTTCTGGCTCGTGTCCCCGATGGAAAAGAATACGGAAAGAGGCATCCATATAAAAATAAGAATATTGTTGGGTTCACCAGGATAGGTCAATTGATATTTATTTTGGAGAATATATCCTATAAGGTGACCAAGAGCTATATTTTATTTTTGATGAGTGGTAGGGAGACGAACGAAGGTCATATGTCGAATATAGTCAATAATTTGATCGGCCTCGTCAAATTTTGTGTTGGTCATGATAAGGTAGATAGTGACAGAGAGGGTCGGGGTCATATTGACACGGTCACCACCTTTGGGTATTATGGAGGTACGAAGGACATATTGAATTATGCGCGCATTCCTATTTAGGGATGAAACAAGAGGTTGGTGTTGATAGAATGCGGCGTTCCTAAGGACCCTGTTAACATCTCTCCATTCAAAATCATTTGTAAGAAAAGAACGAACCATGGGCCCATCAGTTGATAGCCCAATGTGTGGCGATGTTAGCTTTGGTTATTTCAACATTTTGATGACAAACAAAACAGTGGAAGGTGAGGTTGTTGACAATATATGTTAGATTGGCTAGGAATTCTAGAAGGAGTTCAGAATTGTAAGGGAAAGCCAGGGTGAGCAGAAATTGGAGGTTGGTGGAAGCAAAGAGGTTCATTACCTCGAAGTTCAGAGCCTCCTGATTTACTAGTCTGGAGGGTGTGATTTTGCAGGCTTTGAACTTGTGGTACGCATCCTTGTTTTCGGCATTCAAGAATCGAGCGCTATGGTGGCGAGAGGAAGATGAGCTTCCCACTACCATACGACCTCGTTTGCTTGAACCAGACATCGTGTAGCGGCTGATTGCAAGGTAAGAAGAAATCAAGTGGATTGATTAGTGGAGTGCAAGTGAAGAGGTCGGCCTACCCACCCAATTTATAGAGTTTTCCACACATCGTACAGTACGCTAGTAAATCATACATTACGATATGGTAATAATTGCTCTGACGGTTCGTACCAGGAAAAGGAGGTCAAAACATACAGTATGATGAATATTGTACAGTATGATCAGAGGAATATCGATCGTTCTGAGGAATTCAGAACGACTTTTGACCAAACATATTGTACTGTACGAACAGGTGTATCGTACAGTTCGAATTGCATTAATATCATACGGAACACCTTTACTTCGATCTTATCCATTGGCTGAGGTGGATCATACAGTACAATGTATGTATATCATACAGTACGACCGACAATAATAACGTACCAGCACGCTTAAATTTGACCCAATCCATTCGCTGATGTGGCACATACAGTACGAAGAGGAGATATCGTACAGTACAAGGACCAATAATGTATCATACAGTATGATGTGAGTCATACGGTATGATCAACAGAGACAAAATTTACCATTTAGGTGTGTTCTATGTAGATTATAGTATATCGTATAGTACGATATGTGTATCGTATAGTATGATATACAGAGTCAAGGTTTAGTGCCTTTTTGTATTGTGAGTGAGTCATGATCTGTCAAAAGCTAGAGGTTTTGTGAATATGTCAGCTAATTGATCTCCTATAGCGATGTGATGTAATTTTATATCTCTCTTAGCAACGTGATCTCTAATGAAATGGTGTCTAATATCTATGTGTTTTGTTTGAGAGTGCTGAATTGGGTTCTTAGAGATGCAAATTGCGCTTGTATTGTCACACATGATTGAAATGGTTCTTACAGGTAGGCCAAGATCAATAATTTATTGTTTTAGCCATAGTACTTGTGTAACACAACTTCCTACTATAATATATTCGGCCTCGGCTATGAAAAGTGCTACTGAGTTTTGTTTCCTACTGGACCAAGAAACTAATGATTGTCCTATGAATTGGCAGGTACCAAAGGTGATTTTTCTATCTGTCCTATATCCTGCAAAGTTAGAATCTGAGTACCCTAAGATTTCAAAGGAAGTGATGTGCCTAGGATACCAAATTCCTATGTTCAGGGTGCCTAGTAGATATCTAAGAATTCTCTTGACAGCAGTTAAGTTAGACTCTTTAGGATTAGCTTGAAAACGGGCACAGAGGCACGCACTAAACATTATGTCCGATCTACTGGCAGTCAGGTAAAGAAGGGACCCAATCATTCCTCTATATTTCTTTTGATCTACTGATTTTCCACTAGGATCTTTGTCTAATTGAATTGTTGAGCTCAATGGAGTGTTCATGAGTTTAGCACTATTCATTTCATATTTTTTCAAGATATCCTTAATGTACTTTCTTTGGCTAAGAAAAGTTCCATTATCCATTGTTTTTACACTAAAGCCAAAAAAGTAATTAAGTTCTCCCATTATGCTCATTTCAAACTCATTTCTCATTGTTTTTGAAAATTCATCACATAATATTTTATCTGAAGATCCAAATAGATTGTCATCCACGTATATTTGAACAATGAGAATTTCTTCTTTGACCTGTTATAAAAAGAGTGTAGTATCTACACTACCCTTTTTAAATCCTCTATCTAATAGAAATGAGCTAAGTCTTTCGTACCATGCTCTAGGTGCTTGCTTTAATCCATAAAGTGCCTTATTTAATTTGAATACATGGTTTGGATTGTGAACTTTCAAATCTGGGGGGTTGCTCAACATAGACATCTTCCTTAATAACCCCATTCTGAAATTCACTCTTTACATCCATTTGATATAACTTAAAGTTCTTAAAGAAAGCAAAAGCTCAGAGCACTCTTATGGCTTCTAGTCTAGCAACAGGGGCAAAGGTCTCTTCAATGTCTATTCCCTCAATTTGGTTGTACCCCTTAGCTACTAGTCTGGCTTTATTCCTTATTATTGTTCCTGAATCATTCACCTTATTCTTGAAGACCCAATTTGTTCCAAAAACACTTTATTCTTTATGTCTCTAGACTAACTCCCAAACATCATTTCTGGTGAATTGGTTCAGCTCTTATTGCATTGCTAGAATCCAAAATTCATCTCCTAAGGCTTGATCTATACTTGTAGGTTCTATCATAGAGATGAATGCTGAATGACTAACCTCCTTCATAAGTCCATGCCTAGTTCTTACACCTTCTGACGGGTCTCCTAAAATTAACTCTTTAGGATTACTAGAAGAATATCTCCATTCTCCAGGCAAATCTTCCTGAGGTTTGACCCTTTCTCCTAAGATCTTAATCTCTACTCCTTGAATTGCCTCTATTTCATCATCTTCAATTTTAGATTCAGAGGGCTTATCTGATTCATCAAATACCACATGGGTGGACTCTTCTACTACTAGGGTTCTCTTATTAAAGATTCTATAGGCTTTACCTATAGAAGAATAACCTAAGAAGACACCCTCATCAAACTTGGGATCAAATTTTCCTAAGGGATGTTTACCATTATTTAAGATGAAGCACTTGCACCCAAAGACATGTAAGTGTGAAAGGTTTGGTGTCCTACCCTTAAGGAGTTCATACGGAATTTTGTTTAGCTTAGATCTAATGTTCACCCTATTTAAAACATAACATGCTGTGTTGACTGCTTCTGCCCAAAAGTATCTAGGAAGGGTGTACTCCGCTAACATTGCCCTAACTGCTTCTACCAAGATTCTATTCTTCCTTTCTGCTATGCCATTCTGTTGGGGTGTTCTAGGGGCTGAGAAATTGTGTTCTATTCCTATCTCTTGACAGAATGACTCAAACGTCTCATTTTGGAACTCTCCACCATGATCGCTATGGATTGTTGATATTTCACAACCTAATTTTCGTTCAATCCATGTGGAGAAAACCTTAAATTCCTCAAAAGACTCATTTTTATGTGCTAAGAATGTTACCCAAGTGAATTTAGTGAAGTCATCTACAATCACAAATCCATAATTTTTCCCACCTAGGCTGGCTGTACTAACGGGTCCAAATAAGTCCATGTGTAGGATTTCTAATGGCCTAGCGGTGATCACATCTCTAATTGAATGAAAAGATGATTTGACTTGTTTTCCTAGTTGGCAAGCATCACATAAATGATCCTTTGTGAAATCTAACTTAGGTACGCCTCTAACTAGGTTTTTCTGAGTGATGTTTCTAAGAGTTTTCATACTAGCATGACATAGTTTCCTATGCCATAGCCACGAGTCATTAACTATTATTTTCAAACAAAATGAATTTGAGCTATCAAAGCAATCAAGGTCTAACATGTAAACATTGTTCATTCATTTTCCTTCTAAAACTAGTTTATTAAATAAACTAATCAGGCATTTATCAGATAGAAACTTAACATCAAAACCTTTGTCACACAGTTGACTAATGCTAAGTAAATTATGTTTCAAACCATTAACTAGTAAGACATTTTCAATTAAAAATTTTTTAGCATTACCAACAATACCTAAGCCTATCACCTTCCAAGTAGTGTTGTCTCCCAACGTTACTTTGCCTCCAATTTTGGTCTCCAGTAGGATGAACTTCTTCATATCTCCAGTCATGTGTCATGAGCAGCCACTATCCAGGTACCACATACTCTCACTAGGTCTTTTGTGAGAGCACCCCTATAATTTCATTCAAAGATTAGATTTTGGAACCCAAGTGAGTTTAGGTTCCACCTTATGCTTGCATGAATGAGATGTATGCATGCTATGCTGTGATAGATATAGTTTGGGTCTCCATACTAAGTGTGTCCTACGGTGAATTGTGCATGCGAGGGCTATGTGACCTAGCATGCCACAAGAGAAGCACCTAACACCAGGAAATGGGTTTACTAATCTATGTGGGTGGTGGTGCCTCTCCCTAACGTTATGTGATGCATGCTATGTTGGTGGTTTTCTAGGTTGGCCTGTGAGTGATGCAATTTCATTTTCTAGTTCTTTGATTCTTTCACTAAATGTGTTGCTTTGATATGTCAATCCATGAACTTCTATTTTTAACAAATGCTCATTGTGATCTACTTATAATGCAAGTTTGTCAAATCTATGAAAAGCTTCTTCTAGTTCAACATGAGTGGTATTCAAGATTTCATGCGTTTCAGTTAGTTCAATATGCTTCTTATTTAATGCATCATACTCATCAAGAAGTAGCATATGATCACAATCTAAATCAGAATTTTCCTTAAACAACTTAGCATGCTCGGTTTGTAAAGAACTAAATTAAATATTAAGCTTGGCATACATCTTTTTCTACTTCCTATACGAGTCATGGATATTTTCAAAAATAAGCAATAATTCTTCATATGAGAGTTGACATACCTCATCTTGATCCAAATGATCAAGGTTATCATTAGCTATAAGACACAGATTTATTACCTCCTCCTCTGCTTCTTCTTCTGATGATTCTGAGGCAGAGTTGGCCCAAAAAGCTTTTTCTGTATTCATCTTACCTTTCCTGTATTTGGCTTTGTCATCTCCTTTCTCTATAGCTGGTTGACTCTTCAGATTGGGGCAATTGGCTCGAAGGTGACCTGGCTTCCTGCATTCAAAATAGATTGTATCAGATGAAACCTTATTGGACCTTGAGCTCTTACCTTTATTCCAGCTGTTCTGATGACGCTTCTATTTTCTCTTCAGGAAATTTTTGAACTGTCGGGTTATCAGTGCTATCTCATCCTCTTCATCCCCTACAGAGCTTTCACTTTCTGAGTTGCTTGCTTTTAATGCCACCGTTCGCTCCTTCTTCTTTTCACCTGCATCACTTTGTCTCTGACTCACTCCTTGCTCGTATGCAATGAGTGACCTAAGGAGATTATCAATAGAGTAAACGTTAAGGTCTTTAGATTCAGTGATAGCAGTTATCTTTGCATCATAGGAACTAGGTAAGTATCTAAGAATTTTATTTACATTCTCAGAATTTAAAATCTCTCTACCTAATGCATGCAAGGATGTCACGATTTGGGTGAACATAGTGTACATGTCAGATATTGTTTCGCTAGGTTTCATACGGAAGAGTTCATAATCGTGTAGTAAAATATTAAGCCTAGACTGTTTTACTTCACTTGTTCATTCGTATGTAATGCACAATCTATCCAAAATTTTTTTACCAGTGGCACAGGTAGATACTCTCATATAATCCTCAGACTTTAATGAACAGAAAAAACAATTTAAACATTTAGCATTCAATTGGGCTAATTCCCTATCCTCATTGCTCCATTCATTAAAAGGTACAGGAGTTTTCATTCCATTAAAAGTTTTAAACGGTGCAACATATCCATCGTTCACTAACATCCACATGCGGTAATCAATAGATTGTAAGAAAGTAGACATTCTAATTTTCCAAAAATTAGATGGAATGTTATCAAAAAGAGGTGGACGGGTTATTGAATAACCCTCCGCAGTATTGCAATTACCAAAATGTGGCATGATTATTTTTCGAGGTTTTCTAAAACATTATTTTTTTAAACTAGCTCTGATACCAATTGAAATTGCAAGATGGTCAAAAGGGGGGGGGGGTGAATTGTGAAAATTTTTGACAATAGTTAAAACCTAAGCAGGAGTTCTAATATTTTTTTGATGTTTTAAAATTTTAACATGAAAATTTAAACAATTTTTTTTCATAAGTTTTCTCAAAAAAATATTGAAAAATAAAATGCACGTAGTAATGAAAGACAATAAGGAAAAAGTACACCAGGATTTTTATAGTGGTTCGGTCAAACCATGACCTACTTCCACTCCCCGGAGTCCTCCGCTCCGGGTATTTCACTACAATCAATAGCTCTCCTTTTGCCCCCCTTGGCAAGGCAGAGAAGCCCTTACAGTACTCCCTTTCACCAACCCGGCGTGGCAGAGTGCCAAACTCTGTTTTCACCCTCCTGGCGACAGTAGAGAACCTTCTCATTTTTCTCCCTCCTGGAGAAGGCAGAGTACCTCGAGGTCATGGATGTAAAAGAGCCTTTCCCCTTGGAGATCCTCCCATAAATTCTTCTAGGGCCACAGGAGGAGCAAGATGCAGCAAGTTCGGAGCAACCGTGTGATGTCCCTCACACCTCTTCTCCCTCAAAACGCTCACCTTCTCCTTCCTCTCTCAAACCGTAAAGAACTTCTCAAGAGCTTTCTCCCTCGGAATCCCTCTCTAACCATGTTCTCCTCTTCTGATTCACACACCAAAATATGATAAGTTTTCCACATAAAACAGGTTCCAAAATGCCTGAGATTTCAAAAGTAGCCGTTAGTATAGTACAGTACTATTTCTAATCGTACAATACGATATGTATAAACCGACTTCGTCCTGGTACGAAGTAGTACGAATAGTTCAAAAACATTTGTATAGTACGACATTAAATCGTACGGTACGATCCACAACATTTCTGTTTGTACAGGATGATAGTCGAGACTATCAAACATCATCTCTGTTCATCATATGGTACGATGTACTTTGTACAGTACAATGAGACAAAATCCAAGAGATAGTCCAGGACAATCTTTGGGACGATTATAATTCATCTCCATTCATCGTATGGTATGAACTGGTTCGTACAGTACGATGTTCAAATTATAATTAAGCCCAGATTTCTTGCACTAATCACGGGTTAAATTAAGTAAGTATTTGAGATAAATCGTACAGTGCGAACGTGTTCGTACAATACGAGCGACGCAAAATAACTTACTTAAGTTAAAACAACGGCTAGGATTTTGGATTTGAACATATCGTATAATACGATTATACTCGTATGGTATGATCTATTCACAGAATTGCCCTTCAAAGCTCTGATCGTACAGTACGAAAGAATATCGTACAGTACGATCTACAGAGAAAGAAAAACTCTAAATTTTTTATTTAAAAACACTCTCCCCCTGTGTGTGTGCATGGTTGCTCAGATTTTTATACATTTTGTGGTCAGACTAAAGAAAATAAAATTAGAATAAACAATAAAATACATTGCAGACTCATACTCCTAATCTACCCATTTTTTAGTCTTCCTGTCGTCTTGAGTTGCTGTTGATCTCCCTAAAATGTTAGTACTCACGGACAATAGCAAATAATATTCAATGAATCTTAAGATAATTCAAACGACATTATTTGTCATCATCAAAATCTCAAACTCGGGGTCATGAGTTGCAACAGCTATGACTGTAATTTAGTAGTGCTATTTGATGGTAAAACCACTCTATTTATAAGGCCCCGATCATAATTGTTTACCTACGGTGCCATTTGGTAGCAAAACCACTTATTATAGGACATATGCTATGTCCTTACTTGCAAGATATGGTTTGAAAATGAATCCGATTGATATTTTTGATCAGACAATAGCCCTTTGTGAGTTAAAGTGATATTTAGATTTGCCCACCTTGGAAAAGTATTGTGGAGGGTGCATAGATTTCTGCTTTAAGTGATTTTTTGGTTAATTTTAATTTTAAATATTTTGTACTTTTGATATTTTCTTGGAGTTTTGGATTTCATAGGTATTTAGGATGCATTTAATGTATTTGGAATTGATCGCTTTTGTTGAGATAAATATTTAGCTTGGCCATTATTAGGGTATTTATAGACAGTTTCATTTATGGATTAAACATTGTCGACTCTGTCAACTCGTTGATAGAGGATTGCGTTCATCATAGGTATCATGCCATTTATGGTGATTTTTCTTTGTTGAAGGCCTTCTAGGCCTAATATAAATTTATTTAAATAAATATATACGTTGATGCCTTGATTGTATACTTTCTTGATAGTTCGCACTGTGTCGACCCCTGCCCACCAGTAAAGAAGGATCGGGCATGCACTTGGGTTCATCATTCGACATGTGTAGCATTCGTTGACATCACAAATTATCTACAACACGCTCGGCTATTTAGTGTTGGTCAATTGTGCAGGTGACCATCAATTGAATATAACATT
This sequence comes from Dendrobium nobile, assembly GCA_022539455.1. Classification (NCBI taxonomy): domain Eukaryota; kingdom Viridiplantae; phylum Streptophyta; class Magnoliopsida; order Asparagales; family Orchidaceae; genus Dendrobium; species Dendrobium nobile. The sequence goes on along the minus strand of CM039721.1, from coordinate 20,191,363 downwards.
CTATTTGGAAGCTTGAACACGCCTTCTATCTGCTTGTATATATGTAGCATATTTGATGGTATGGCATTGTACTATGGTCATTTGCTAGTTTCATAACGGTAGATTATTATGCACTGCTTGTTACTTTGTATAGGTAGCTTGTTGTGCACTAAGGAATCTACAACTATGCATTTGTAAATGCTTATAGGTGGCCGGTTATATGCATGACGAGTTTCCCATAGTAACTCGTAGTCATTTGCATTTGATTTATTTACTTTGTATTTTGTTTATGGACACACACAGGGTGTATGACAAGTCTTCTTATACTATGATAACTTGTGAATGTGTTTACATTTGCAGCATTATTTATAAATTTTGTTGTGGATTCCGGTCTTCACAATACATTTGTTATTGCTGCAAGTGGCATGTAGTGTATATATTTGTATTCATTGAGAATCTGTATGTGTTGCATATCTTCAATCCTTAATTATATGCGGATTAGTGTGCTTTCTTATATCTTGATGGTTATTTCCAGAGTTTTATAAAGTAATTTTCACCTATTAAATGCCCTTCATATGTTGCTCATGAATAAATTGTATCATTTGTCACAAGATGCTTATGTTTGCTAGTTATTGGTTATCTTCGGAAGTGATTTGAAGTATGCTTGACTAAACTAGCAGCATTGCTTAATTTTCACCTATTAAATTCCCTTCATATGTTGCTCATGAATAAACTGTATCATTTGTCACAAGATGTTTATGTTTGCAAGTTATTGGTTATCTTCGGAAGTGATTTGAAGTATGCTTGACTAAACTAGCAGCATTGCTTACTGACCTTTATATTTTCATTGGCTTGAAGATCATTAAAATTCCTTGGAAACTCTATATTATTAATTAATTGTACCTATATTATAATCCCTTCAATTTGGTGTCTACTTGTAAGAAGGTTACTATAGTCGTTGCATGCCAAATTCTTTTGCTTAAAGGGGACAAATGCATTACTTTCATAACTGATTCATAGATATGTTATGTTCACCACAACTCCCTCATTCATCTTTGTTGGTGGCTCATTTAATTCATGGCACACGAACTTCAATAGTCTACAAGAGATAGATGTGTTTATTTGAAGATTGTTATAGACAATCGAGTTGATAACAATTAAGTCATCCTCCATATACATTCGTCAGCAACCTAATACACTTGTTGTATGTTTCCTTTCAATATTTATAGGAAGCTATTGCATTTATCTACAAGATGGCTATTAATGATTGGATGCACTTCATAGTATTTGTGACATATTTTTATTAGCCATTAGAAACTTTCCCTTCTACTTTTAGTTTATATATTGCATACATGGAAGATCTCCTATGATGAATCATAGGAACTCATATGTAGTATGATGTGTTGTATTCCACTTATAGGTGGAATGTCACATTTATTTATGTTCAATTCAGTGTTTCAATCATGAGCATATCATCACATGTTCCTATTACCATTCATGGATTGCATTATGTGCATTGGAGATCCTCTTTTGCTTAATTTATTTGCTTGAAGATAGATACAGGTGTCACACATTGATCACTATCGTTTGTATATGATTTGCAACAATTTTTGGGATGTTCTTATGCATTTACTTGCAACCATTTTAATTCTCCTTATTGATTATTATCTGTAAGAGAACGATGCGTTTCCTTTAGCCTTGTTACTTGCGAGCGAGTTACATTAAAAATTATGAGTCCTTGTAACTGTTCACTGATGTTCGTTTGATTTTTTTTATTTTTTTATTCAACATTTCATATTTCCAATTTCAATGTATGTTTATTGATTTAGAGTTTAGTATTTTTGTTCAAGTCAATTAAGTTCAATTTGTCGTTCACTTAAGTCCCCTAAGTTCAATTAGCAAGTTTAAGTCCTTGTCAAATATAAATCATTATCTAGTTCTTTATGATTATTCAAAATTTTTGTCTTTTGCATTATCCAAGTTTAGATTTGAGTCCTTCAAGTTCCCTATGTTCAATTAAGTTTCATGTCGCCTGTGTTTGTTCGAGTCAGCTCCCCAGTTCACAAAAAATTTTGGTAGCCTCCCAGTGTCTCCCTTACTTTGGGAAAATTCTAGGAGCCTAGGTCTCCAGCCATACTAGAGAAAAGTGTGTATGGTACGTTTTGAATGACACTACAGTGTTAAATCTTAAATCCCACCACAATAGAGAAAAGCGTGTATGGGTCTTTGGGGTACCTATTTGTAATGCATTTGCTTTCACCATAGATACTGAAGTGTCTACAAATACTGATATTCATCCCTATTGTATTTAACAAAAGCACGTACATGGCTTACCCACTTCATTGTATTTGTCGCACTAGGTTCCATTTCCACCACGATAGAGAAAAGTATGTATAAGCAATTTTTTGGTACGTCACAAACATCAATAAAGAGATTTTGAGTTTTCGAAGTTATACCTATGCACAGATTGGAGATGATGATGCTGTCAAAGGTGCATGTGAACCAAGGCACAAAAATCCCTTTTTCATTTTTTAAATTTTCTTTTTCTTCTTGGGTTGATATTAAGTGGGCTAATTTGTTTATATTTGGGTTTTTGAGTATATGTTTATGTGGGCTTTTCAAAATTGTGGGCTGAAGAAGGTTTAGTGGCATGTGTTGATTTTAGTGATATAGGGGTGATGAGGTATGTGACCTTGGGATTATAGTTGGTTTATTTGAGTGGGGTTTGGATTAGTGAGTATGGGCTTTATAAATAGAGTAGTGGGGAAGAGAAGCGGTTGGCTAGGTTGAGCAGGAGATTTGGTTATGAGGGTGATGGTCAGAGGTTAGATGGAGCTTTGCTTGTGTGAGAAGAGGAAGGATGAAGAATAATGGGTCTTATGGAAGATCTATATTTTTTATTTAGGAGAAAAAGAGGAGAAGGATAGAGGCGGCTAGGGCAGGAGTTGGAGGAAGAATGAAGATAAAGGAGATAGGTTTGTGAGTTTAGCAACTTTTGGTTGTCTCAAAATCGGGTTATATAAGGATCAACGGCTTTGACTTTGGAAAAAATTGGAAAACTAGTTGTTGTGGAGGGTTAGTTGCATGTTGGGTTCGACTTTGGTATGTGCGTGGGAAGAGAAGGAAATGGGAATGTTGATGGATGAAGCTTGTGAGTGAGTTTAGTATGTTGGAGTTGAGCATGGAAGGAGGCAAAGAAGGGACGCCCTTTTAAATTGTAAAGATGGGGCAAGGCCATTCCATGGAAAGATACATGAGCTAGAGCGGGTCAGTACAGAATTATAGACATGGATACTATAGCAACAACGGGATATGATATATTTGGACATGGGCAATGGCAGGCAATCATTTTAAATATTTTTTTCATCTCTTTTTTTTTTTTTCTCTCTTGGCTGCTAAATTAGATGTCAACATTGAGATAAATTATGTTTCTAGACAAGTCATCCACAAGATATAATATTAATCATTATAATCAAAGGAGATGATTATCTCTCCGCAAATAAAATTCTATGAGATTATAAAGTATCATTAAAGATTAATTAAAGTGAATAGGCTCAAATGAGTAACAATTATATGTATTAAATCAAATTATCTCATAATAAAGGTAGTTAACTTAATCCAATTATGAAATATTTTATCAGTAATTATGAATTGTATCATCCTAAGGGAGTCTTGTGACCTCAAAAAAAAAAAAAAAAAAAAAAAAAAGAAAAAAAAAAAAGAACAAAAAAGCTTGACAAAATTATCAAATTTATCTCAAAAGAAGTTGAACTTATAATCTTTATAAGTATAAGAAATACCTATGACAATGAGTGAATTTGATAGCTTGGGTACACACTATAAAGACTTTTCAACTGAAATTATAATATTCTCTAGATAAAGACTACTATTATATTGCATACTAGATCTCCACCTAAATGTATTCAATTGAATTATTATTATTATTATTATTATTATTATTTTAGGAGAAACCCACAATGGGGCCTACGTGTTAATTAAAAAACAACGATTACAAGGTCCTTAAATGGAACTCAAGCTCACTACTACTCCGAAGAGCTACAAAATTAAAAGAAAAAAAAAACCTACGACCTTGAGTTCCCTACTAATAAAAATAACATAGAATTCTAGGTACATTCTATGGTGCCCAAGGATGAGCACCCAAAAAACCATAAATGTACCAAAATAAGTAACCAGCTCCAAAAACCTTCTGTTCCACTAAACAACACTAACACCCGCAAGGTAAAAATCTGCAAAATAAATTAAAATCCAGAAGAACATAATTGATAGAAAACATTGGCCAAAAACCTATTCTAGCAAACATAATTGTCACAGTTACCACCAAGACTAAACCAAAACATACTACAGTTATCCAAATTTAAAGACACCAATTATTAAAACCATTATGCCTCAAAATGATAATACCAATAGCAGTAGAATACTGAGAAAAATTCAAAGGAAACCAGATTTTAGTATCAAAAGACATCCACAAATGCCAACCAAGAAGATTAGGCAAAACCAAACCAAAAAAATCCCACCACCTGAACCAACACAGTGAGTAGCCAGACAGAAACAACATCCCCAAACACAAGCCAAAGATCCCTAAATATGAAGGGTCCCAGATCATAGAATTAAAATCCCACCATAGCTACAAACCAATATAATTAAGCCAAACCAAACCAATCAACTCCCACCACCTACACCAACATAGCAAGTGGCACGAAGCAACTAGAGGGACAAAACAACAGGCAAAACTCCCAAGAAAAACAAATCTACCAAAAATAAGTAGCAAACTCAAAACACCAAGAACATCCAACAGCCCACCAAAACAACACAAAACCTTACCAGGAAAATTGTGTCCGACAACACAGGACCAGAGAAATCCAGAGAAAGCTACCCAATCCTCTAGTCGACATAAGCACTCCACTAGGCCAAAAACTAAAACAACAAGATTAAGACAAACCAGCAGAAGACATCCCCAGCCAAGGCAGGGAGCCATCAAAAAGAAAACAAGCAAAGGGAGGAAAACCCAGCCACCAAAAAATAGCTACCACCACCCCCTCAAATATCAACATAAGGAACATTATGTTTGTCCATCTTGAACAAGCCCTTAACAAGAAGAGGAAAATTAGAAAAACTAAAATCCTTTATAGAGTCCATAAAACAACCCAACTTAGCCATGGCTTTAGCACAAGCATTCCCATTCCTCTCAATAGATGAAAAGGAAAAATTAATCATGTTTAGAACCGTATGAATATCCCTCTTAATGTAAAACAAATTAGAGGAGCAATTATTCTCATTCCTCAAAATAAGGGCCTTGAAACAGTAAGAAGAACTGATCTCCACTATAATATTAGTGCAATTGAGAGAGAGACATAATCTAACACCATAAAGGATAGCAAAAGGGATAGGGGACAAAAGTGAATGCAAGGTTATTTATTAATAATGTGAAGTTTGGTCTATATGTATTAAGATGGTTCATGAGATGAATGCACATTAGCTAGGATTAGTTACTCACAAGCTCACCTTAATCTCTTCTATGAAAAATAAAGAGAATAAATTAAATTGAAAGATTATCCTCAAAGACATGCAATTTTAAATAAAAAAAATATATCCTAAATTAATTTTGTAGTTGATTATTAAGTCATATAAATTTGATAGAAAGTATTTTCATTAACAAACTATTACAATGTATAATTTTTAGATAAATCTTGCACATCAATTAGAAAGAAAAGTAAAAGTATGCATCCAACAAATATACTAAAAATGAATAAAGTGGCTAGGCTCTTATAAAAGAGTAGAGAAAGATTTAGTGTAGTTGGGCTTGTAAATAAAATGTTAATAAAAATATTGAAATAGTTTAATGGTATATGCATAGGAATAACCTAGACCTAAATAAATCATGAAAAGTAAAAGTAAGAAATGTACAAACATATTAGAAAAGAGTAAGGTATATGGATCCTTATAAAAAAATAGGAAAAGGTTGTGTGCAATTGGGTTCTAACTTTATTCGTAAATGAAAGGGTTGATAAATTATATATATCAAGATTCCTCTGCCCCTTAATTTATACCACTTTGAACACCCTAAGCCCTATTGAAACACATGGATTACAAGTTGCATATGGTTATCCTAGTTTAAGGGATTCATCTTGCTGAATCATATTTGGTCTGGTAAATGATGTCAAGCAGTACTTTAGGTTACTATGGACTAAGAACATGAAGGTGAATGTGATGAAGTCAGAACACGAGAGAAAGAGAGGACAAAGGAGAATATGGATCTAGATAAAATATTTATTTTCTAAGCAAAATGTAAAAGAGTAGTGGAAGCAAGGACTCTATGCTACAGAGCATAAGCTAAGAATGACATAATATATATCTTCCGTAAGGAGAGAGAAAAATGCTTGTGATGAAGGTCTCTCCTGATGATGTTGATGAACATCCCTTTATAGGGTTTGGAGAGTAATAATGGATATATATGGGATTTACTAACTATTTCATCCACCTATGATGTAGCTTATCCATCTGTGTTGAGTACAGTGGCAATTTTCATGAGAGTGGATGCATGTATGATGAACTCACATATTGAGTTGGCAATAACAAGAAGCTAGTTTGAGGTAGCCCCATTGAGGAGAGGGCTTAGAAGTATCCAGATGTAGTAGTGAGATTGGGCAAGCATATAAACAAAATTGGCCTGAGATTATCCCGTTGAGATGCATGGGTGCGAGTAGCATCTTGATGTGATTTTGAGCTGGATCTAATTGCAATAGTGTCTTATGGGACAGATATGTGATATTATCTTAATTATTGATATGTCTTCCATGGGAGGCTTGACTTTGGCACGGATGGATAAAAATTTGTCTGAATAAGAGAGAAACTTCTGAGGTTGCCCCTGTTAGGGTGAGATATTTCATGGATGGTGAGGTTGAATTTAGTTTATCATAATCCATTGTTAAGCTCCTTCGCACTCATAAGAAAGTCCCTTGAATGAACTATTCTGAGAAAGGAGGGGTTCTTCTTCCACTTGACCCAAATGTAACTTATAAGACACCTGAAAATGGGAGCCTTCACAGGTAGTCATGGGTATATATATAGTTCCCAAATTTATTAAATCTTTTTAATATTGGATTTCAAAAAGGTATAATAAAAGGTAAAGACACAAAAAAGAGAATGATTAAATGCAAATTTACTACCCTAAATCATTATGGATTTTAAGGATTGTTTTCCTGTGGAGGCCAGATATTTCCATTATCTGGTTTCCTTATAAAAATTGGTCTCTAGTCTTGTAGATGATTAATTTTACTTTCTGCCCTATGATCATTGCTTCATTCCAACATGATGGATCTTTCCACTCTTCTTAGTGTTTGAGCTTAAATGAGGGCTACAATAAGAGAGCGAGAGTTTCCATTGGCATGGAGGAATCAAATGTAAAAGAAGTCATGCCAATAAAGGTTGTTCATGGAGTGGCGTGAATGTTTGAGAACTCAATGGATTTCATTGTTGGTTCCCTGCTAAATGGGATGCGAGCTGATGTTACATCATTGAGGATAATCAATCATCTAATCCTTATGAGGGGATGACATAGATTATTTTTTGGTTGTCCCTACTTTAGGAGGCTAGAACAAAAAATGTGAAGGTCTTGAAAATGGGAGGATTCAACATTTTCCTCTCAAGAGCATCTTGTGGAGAATGCATGAAGCCACCATGAAGGAGATGATACACCCAATTGGGGTGAAGTTAGTGAGGAGACCACCATTATATTTGTTTACAATAGGTAAGAGGCCATTGAATAGTGAATAATAGGTAAGATTCACGAGCAACCATAAATTTCATTACCATATATTTGTTTACTAACACTAGTTATCCTTCAAAATGAATTTAGTCAGTGGAAATTATAGATTTGTTCATTTACTTGGAGTTGGCACCCAAGTCAAGAGATGTGGATGAGGTTGGTATCGATGGATATGGAGTTAATGCTATAGAAGACTATGATCAGAGGGGTTCGATGACCCCATAATATGATTAGTTGGCGGCCATGTGGAGTCACATAAACTTGATGGAAGATGAGTAGTGTATGATGATTAGTCAAACTATATAGAAGGGTTTTCCCTAGGGTGCTCAGTAAGTTATTTAGTATATAGAAAGGATGGGATGATTAGTGCTTCGTATGATAAAATAGCCTATGTTGGGGATCTTCTGATGTAGTCACTACATGGGCTGATTTTGCTTTTTAATTTATGTATTTGTTGAGGGCGATTTCCTTTTTTGAATTAAATATTTGACTTCTAGAAGTTTCCTGAAAAAAAAATTTGAAAAAGAGACTTAATTTGTCTTGTTGAATAGGGGAAGGTGGTAGTTGTGCCAAAAATTCTAAGAGTTATCACTATGGAGACTGGAAGTGAGTGTAATTAGGTTCATTGGATCTTGTAATAATGAGACAGAATGGTGTGGTCATTTGTATTAATTTTGAGTGGGAGGGTTTTGGGAATGGGAGATTAACTTTATCTCAATTGGTTCTTCTTTTTTTAAACATTTTTGTTGATATGTCTGGTCTATATAAGTGTGCAGGTACATTCCTTAGTGAAATGGGATTGATAAGTACTCTCTGAATGGAGGAATATGCTGATATGTATTCCATACTTTATTTTTAGCCCATTATAAATATGTAAGGTCAACGAAAGATGATGAATGACTCAATATAGTGATTTTTGGGGTACTAGTCATCCCTATTGATCACTTGGCGTTAGGGCTACAATTTACTTTATGTGCTGAAAAAGAGGAAGTTCTAAATTTTTATATTCTGGCCCCTTCTCAACTATTTTTGAATTCTATGGCATTAATTATATATTTAGACATGTGTTCATAGAAAAGGAATCCCAAGAATGTTTCATCTAGTTCTCATATGTATCTGGCAAGATAGTTTGCTTGGAGAACATAGTGCATGGTTAGAAGGCAAAATTTGATGTGGTTTTAAGCTTACCCGGGTGGAAGGTGCCAATTTCTCCTTTACTGCTGAAGATGAAAGAGTTGGCCCTCCTGGATTTATTTGCTGAAGATAAAGAGGAGTTGAGGCTAGTGAAGAACCTGCCACTTATTAGTCCTCATCATGTTCTTTATTATATTATTTTAAATATTTTTTTTATGGTAAGCGGCTTGCTTATTTCAATGAGGAAAGTCCTCGCTTTATTTTGATTATGTATTTGTGACTATGCAAGAGGAGTCATGGGTTACACTTTTCTCACGGATATGGAATCTTTATCTACCACTGTCATGTTGTCCATAAGAATAAAAAAGAAGCCTTATTTGGCCAGTTTTGAGGCTTATCCATAAGTCCACTCAAAGAAGTAGATGGTCATTAATGTTCGTACAAGTTGTCCAGAAATCGAGTGTGCCTATAGAATGGAGCATTCCTCCCTCATCTTTTAGCGGAAAGGTGGTTTTTTAGTCTTCCAAAGAGGAGGTAGCCCCTTTTGAGCTACTATAAAAGAATGGGGAAATAGTTGTTGTTATTATATATATAAAAAAAGAGCCTGTCCAGAGTGTTAAAGCTTTTAGCAATTTCTAAGGTTATAACTATCAAATGGAGATTAGGTATTACCTTCTAGAGAGAAAGAGGTTTTTACAAGTAAAGAGAAATGTGTCATTCCAATATCCTGCTGGGGCTTTGAGAATGAAAGATTCATTCATTACTTAGCATAAGAATAAGATATTTTTAGCTAGATCCACACAACTTGGTCTATTTGATGATAAACTTATTGGCAGAAAACAATTAAGCTTAGAAATTATTATGTTGGTGTAGTTGGAAAGATTGAGCTCATGAGTGACATGAAATGATATGATGAGCTCACTTTAGATGAGGAGATGGAGATTCGTCAGAATAAAGTGAATAAGGTGAACTTGCTAAAAGAGAAGGTTATAAAATGCGTGAGCACATGACCATTATTTTGATGGGGCCATAGAATGCACATGAAAGATGGTGGCAAGAGATGATCTATATCTTAAGTTCAAAGATCCTTCCTACTACTTCAGATAATTTTCTAATAGTGATACTGAGGAAGGCAGTAGGGAAATGAGTGCGGCATATATATGAGTCACATCATTCTTAAATTTTGTAATATTTTGATACTTTTGATGTAAATAAAATAAAAAAATATAAAGAAATGATTTTTTCATTTGATCATTTTATTTTTATACTTTCTCGTACATGGATGGTGATGTTAGTTTTTTTTTTGTACCAACCTTACTCTTGTTCAGCCTTTGAAAGGAGTTAAGGCTTTAACCTTTATTTATTTACTTGCAAGCTTGATTTCATGACTCAATGGCTGAGAGGTGTGTTGTTTGTATGTGAAGTCACCTGTGATGGACCAAGCCTTACACTAGACTCTTTCTCTTCATAGTGGTAATCATCAAGACTCATTAGCTAAGGGGATTTATGCTCCACCATTATTGTAGAGCTCATCTCATTAGAGGTAGAGGGAATTTCCCATTAGGGGTATTTATTATCATCATTTAAGGTGTGAAAATCTCACCAACTAAGAGGCGAGCCACACACTACTTTATGGGCTTGTTGTAAAAGAGGGGGAATAACTTTATAGTGGCATGTGCCTATAGACACCTATAGTGTTGGAGCGCATAAGGCTCACCACCTATTAGGGACTCATGCACTACTCATTATGGAGCTTTTCATAAAGAAGTGAGTCGATAATAGTAGCTTAGGTGATTTGAAGTTGGTGAAGGCATGGTTTCTATAGTCACTTATAGTGCCAGGGCACATAAGTCTCATCATTTATTGGGGGCTCACATGCTACTCATTGGAGAGAGTCAGCTAATAGTGGCTGAGGCATTTTGATGTTGATGATGGAACAATGTGTGTAGTTTCTTATAGTGCTAGAGAACGTAAGAATTATCATCTATGCATTTATCACATCGAGCTTACCGCAAAGGGGGGATTCAACTAACAATGACTAGGGTATTTTGGTGTTAATAATGGAATGGTGCATGTAGTTTCTTATAGTGTTGGGGAACATAAGACTCGCTGTCTATTGAGGACTTGCATGTTACGTATTATAGAGCCTAATACAAGGGGTGATTCAACTAATAATGGCTGAGGCATTTTAATGTTCATGATGGCATGGAGCATGTAGTCGCCTATGGTGCTAGGGCATGAAAGACTCACTATTTTTGGGAGACTCGTGCATTACTTATTTTAGAGCTTATCACAAATGGTGGATCGGCTAATAGTGGCAGAGGTGTTTTGAAGATGATGATGCAATCTCTATCATGCTAGGGTGTTTTCGATAATGTTTATATAAAGAAATAAATATTTTAGAAGGTGAAATGGGTTACCTTCGGCTGGTAAGAAATGAAAATTTTTTATATGTCCCATCTATGGTTTCTGTATTTAATAAATCATTATTATCATTTATGGCTTTTAAAATGATTTTTAATTATCTTTCATATTTAAATAGAATGAGTGGGTACTTTGGAGTGTATAATCTTGCACATTTAGAGAATTTTTAAAGATAATAACATTCCTTGAGTACGCCTTTCGAAAGCGAGCTTACTTTTCTATGGTAGGTGTGGCTATGAGCTTTAATCGGCTTTTAGATGTTTCTTCCTAAGACATAAGAAGGAAAGAAGAAGATAAAGGAGACAAGTCTTCCATCCTAATATTAGCCTTCTTGTGTAAATTATTTTTTACATAGGAGGCTTATGTCAATTCTCTTATGTTTGGGAAAACAGAAATAATGGTGGAAAGAGTGCAATAGGGGAGTGTCTGGTGCTGTGCTTTTGTCTTTCCATTTGCTCCCTTGAACTCTTCAATTTGGTAAGCCTTAGTGAAGCAGATCAGAGATCAGACCTTCACTGATGCTACCTATATGAGGGTTTAAGGGTTGATACACCTTCTTGGAAAACTTGGAGAGGTCATTCTTCCCTCCAAGGTCACCAAATTGAGTGGGATGTTTTTATACAAGAATTAGAGAGATATACAACTGTTCTAATTTGTTTTATTAGCGAGATAAATTTCTGAAGAAGAGGCATAAGGAGACGAGTATGGTGAAATAAGGGTTAAGATCTACATTGCAATTCTACTGTACTTGCTAGAGTTGCTCTCTTTCGTAGTTAATTATACATAAAATAGATTAGACCTTTAGTGCCTGGATGTTATAACTCAAATTTTTGAAAACTGCATTTTGACCTACAATAGTCAAGAATTTATTCATGAGTCGTTATAAGCCCAAATAATAAACCATCTTCTCCATAACATTTCTTTTGTTGTGCTTTAGTTTCCCTAATTTTTTTTCTTAATCTTGGTGCCCTTGCAAAATTCCTTAAGAAATTGGCACCTAATGGTACAAGTTGGGGTTTTGGGACAATTAAATGTCTGTTTTGCAAACTGATTTTATCAGAACATACTAAATAAAATAAGTTATTTTATAAATATTTTCTATAATTTTTTTAGCCCAAAAAATTTTTTTATGAATTTTATACTAAAAATTTATTAGAATATTATTATATTATTATTAATTTTTAAAATATCAAAATCCATAATAGATTTATTAAATGGCTTAAATCAACTTTTCCTTTTATTTCATGCAACTAAGAAAGTTTTTTGGGAATTTGAGAAAAAAGAGAGGAGAGAAAAGGAAAACTATGTTTTGGCAGTCATAGAGTGATTTTTGTCCATCGTCCTAGATGGGAAAATTGATCATCTCTCAGTTGTTTATGTTTTTCATATTGTCGATTTCAATAATTTTGTGTTCTTGATATTTTTTTGCTCAAATTTGTATTTCTTTTACAGGAAAATGACGATAACTTTGTTTTGGTTAAACTTTCACTGCGTAGCTTTTTATATGTTATAGATAATATGATTTTAAACATTTTGAGTATATTTTAGAAATTTTTTGCTATGTGAGTTTGAAAAACTAATAATTTTTTCCCACTCATAAATTTATTTTGACATAAAAAATAATTCTTCAGTTCAACGAAGAAAGTTTTTCATCCGTTAGCCTAGTTGGGAAATTTGCTGATCTCTAGGTAGGTTATGTTTTGCCTATTTTAGATTTAAATAATTTTGTGTTTTGATATTTGTTTGCTCAAATTTGTATTTATGTTATCGAAAAATGATGTTAACATTATTTTCTTAAAACTTTCACCGCGTAAATTGTTATATGTTGTAGACAATATGATTTCAAACATTTTGAGTATATTCTTGAAATTTTTTGCTTAGCGAATTTGAAAAACTAGCAATTTTTGCCCACTCTAAATATTTTTTTTTACATCTAAAAATAATTCTTTAGTTCAATTAAAGCTTCAAAATGATATTTTACATAATTTATGGTAATTTGGTTAGGTTTAAAAAATTGATGAATTTTTTACTCCATAGCATTTTTGTTATCTAATGTTTAGACATTTTGGCAGTTTTTGAATTCAATCTTATTAGCATTTAATTAATAAAATGCATTAAAAAATATGTTGTAAAGTGTGTGATGTGACACCAATGTAAGTGGGTGGTAGAGGTGAGATTTTATTACGCCGATGCTAGTGGTAAGCCGAGGTGAGATTCTATTATGCTAGCGTAGTGATTGACAGAGGTGGGATTGTGTTGTGCTGATGAGATTCTGTTACCTAAGTATTGTTTTGCTAGAGCCAATTTGCTACCAAGGTGGGATTTTATTATGAAGTATTAGCTTATAATTCAATTTATTTCAGTATTTATTTGATTTTATTTAATTTCAGTGTATGATTCAGTAGAGTGTTCTTAGTTCTTTTGATTTTGGTTGTTGATTTTTATTTTAAGGTACAATAGCCTATTGAGCCGTATTAGCTCATTCTTGCTTTAGCTTTTGTTATCAGGCTCGAGAAAGGGTAAGCAGTGAGCTCAGTAGTTGGGATAGCAGTCTCTAATATGTGATGTAGGTATGTTTTGTTATTTTTGATTTTTGCAGGCTTGGCTTTTTTATGTTGTGCTCTCTACTACCAAGCACTATTATAGATAGATTTTAGATTTTATATGTTTTGGATGATATATATAAAAAATAATGTTCAGATTCAGTAGTCTTATACTTTATACTGTATTCAATAGTAGCTCTATGTAGTATATAAATTAGAAGTTTTGCTTTAGTACTTCTCTAACCAGATCTTGGGGTTAGTATTATCACAATTGGATACAGTAAGCCCTGTGTATTATTGAGTCATATTGGGTCGGGTTGTAACACTGGGGACCTTGGCTCACTATAGGGAGTAGTCTAATCTTCTCTCAACATGGACCTGGAGGAGGACTCAACAATCTCATGCTACATGGGTAATCACAATTTATTATCACGTAGTCAAAAGTTATGATCAAACAGGTCTCTATTAAAAGAGGCCTCTTAAAGAGTTTTCATTATATGGTCTATGTGTCTCGAGTTCCCTAGGTTTTTTGGGGAAGTGGTTTTATTGCAATCTAGGAGACTAAGCTTATGTTTTGATGGTAACAAATATTATTGGTCTTTATTTAGGTTCTCATATTTATTATTGTTGTTTATATTTTTTAGTGTGTACTAATATTTTAGTGACAACTGTTAGGAAAGTTGCTATTTGCATGTTTTACATTCTTGCAACTTGTATAGTTTTGATGATTCAAAATATTATTGTTTTATGTGTTGTTATCTCCTAACATTTTTTAGAATATTTGTTTTTGCTCTTGTGTGGACTAACATTTCAGGACAATCGAACTCCAGACAAACGAAGACTTCAAAATCAATTCATCATGAAATACTCTATGATTTGAAGCTTGTACTTTTCTTTGAAATAAACTTGAAAGGGAGTGATTGTAAATTGAGTGAATTAAAACACACACACTAAAGGAGATCTTGAAAAAGTTTTTGTACTGATCGTACGGGACGAACATTGTTCGTACAGGACGATCAGATCAGTTATCTCCTTGTAAGAGCAATGGAACGAACAGGAACTGAACAAGAAAATTTTTCTAAGTCCTGATCGTCCAGACAAAATCATTTTCATCCCAGGACGAGTTGCTCTCTGTAAAAATTTCGTCCAGACGAAGTCTTGTTCCTCCAGGACGATGGGAACCGACTATGGCAGTTTCTGGCAATGTTCTGCAGTTTTCGGAACCAACTTTTGATATAACTGTTTGTACCGGACGAAATTTATTCGTACGGGACGAACCTATTTCATCCAGGACGAAATTGGTTCGTACAGATGCACAAATGGTTCGTACGGGACAGTTTTTTACACAGTTCGTCCGTACTAACTCAATTTCGTACGGGACGATCCAGTGCGCAGAAAAACATGTTTTTAGCAGTTTTTTGGGCGGTTTTTCATGTCCTTTCTATATAAGGAGTCCTAGAAACTATTACAAGTGCCTTTGGAGTTGTTTTCTCTTGAGAGGGATCATTGAGAGTGAGAATTTGGGAGAGATTGTAAGACTGAAGAGTGAGAGATCAAGTGAGGGGTTTGTGAGAGATTCACAAGGTTACTTAAAGAAGAATATCTCTTTGTTTCATCCCAACTCCTTTGAAGGCTCTCAAGTGAAGTTCAACAACATCGGTCCAGTTCTCTGCCGACACTTGGAGAGTGTAAAAGGACGACAAAGTATATCTTTGACAGCCATTGTGTCTTCGTTCTTTGGGAGAAAACTAGAAGAGAGAACTTGAAAGGGAGAGAGGAAAGGGTGGAGTTTGAGAGGGAGAAGATCATTGAAGGGGATTTCAAGGGAGTGTGGAGGGGATATTCACACGGTTGCTCCGGCGAACTTGCACTTCAGTACCATCGGATTCAAGGGTCGTCTTGAGGGATGTTTTGGCGAGAAGAAGATCTCTTTGGTGTCAAAGAACTCGGCTACTCCGCCGCACCGAGGAAGGTGAAAGTGATTTTGTACAGGCTTCTCCGCCTTGCTGTAGGGGCAAAAGGAGAGTCACTTTGTGGTATTAGTGCAATACTCGGAGGGTGCCTCCGGGGAGTGGACGTAGGTCAAGGTTTGACCGAACCACTATAAATCTGGTGTGTTCTTTCTTATTTTTCTTACGCATTTAATTTCATTGCAAGTTGTTTACTCTGGTTGAAAAGTTTATTTTTTTAAACTTTAAATTTAACTTGCATTAATAATTAAAAAGGTTTTCTAAAAATCCAAGAGTAGAAGTATAATTTTTTAAATTACCAATTCACCCCACCTCTTGGTTAGCCTTGGGACATTTAATTAGGCTTAACATCCTAATTCATATTGAACGAGTTCCAACAACAACATCACCAGGCAAAGGGGAGTGAAATAAAAGGGTGGAGTGAAACATTTTAGACACTAACGAACTGACTACTTTTTCACCAATCACCTTAGCAATAGTTTGTATTTTTATATTTTTTGAGTATGTGTATTATAAAATAGTGTATACTAATGTAGCAAGCATGTACACACACACACATGGGGGAGTGAAATAAAATGTTTTTTTTTTAAGAGCACAGTGGACTATCCACATTGTATTGTATAATTAATTCATTTAAAAATTAATTAAAATATTTAAACTGAGAAAAAAAATTAAAATTGAGATGAACTAATCATACTGTATGATTTGAATCTTGTATGATGATCAATTTATATTTAGAAATTCTCACCATCATTTTTAGTTATGCAATATTTTAAAAATTAAAATTTGTGATATTCATATAATGTGATACTAATCATATTATATGATATTTCAAAATCTAGCCTAATTAAATCCCTAAGATTAAGTTATCAAATAAAAAATTAATTGTGATTAGTGATCATATTGCACGATGTGAGGTTCATACTATACAAACTAAGCAGTGACTAGGATGATAATTAATCACAGTGCTTCATCTAAGATGAACTGCTATTTTCTCAACTAATCATAATGTACGACTTTATGTTCATACTGTACAATCATTTAAAACCTTTGAACTTATCGTACAAGGAATAACCATCTTATAGTATTAAAGGGAGACTTTAACTAATAGTACTGTGCAATCCTCAAATTATATTGTATAAACTACGAATGATAAATTAAATTTAATGGTTTTTCTCAGACCTTTATATTTAAAGAACTCTTATTTTTTTTCTAATAGTCTTTGGCAATAAAGAGGAGTAATTCTTTTTGTGAGAGAGAGTTTAAAGAGTGGTTTTGAGCAAAGGGGAGGGAGAGAAGTATGTTGAGAGAGCGAGAGAGAAAGAGAGAGAGAGAGAGAGAGAGAGAGAGAGAGAGAGAGAGAGAGAGAGAGAGAGAGAGAGAGAGAGAGAGAGAGAGAGAGAATTGCCTTGTAGTATTAAGGGTGTGTGAGTAAGGGAATCAATACACAGTTGCTCTGGACAACATCCATTCACTTCATCCATGTATTAAAGTCTTGCTTAAGGGAATCTATGATAAGAACCTCTTAGAGTCAAAAGGCCACCGGTAACTCCATCGCCAAGCATAATACCAGGTCTCCCCAACAACACATCAAAGCTAATTAAGCATCATTTAGGTGGTAGTTTAATTTTTAGTGTTTTGGAGATACCTTAATGAGTGTTGAGGCGCTTGAGTTAGTTTATGTAAAAAATATATAAATAGTTATTTTGTGTTTTCTTTTGTGGGAGTGACTACATAATAGTGAGTTATGTTTGGTGGAGTGGTTAGTCATCTTTATAGTGAGCAAAATAATACTTAGTAATAGAAAAGAGTGTGAAAATAAAATATGTAAGGAGGGGTTTACTTTAGGAAGAGTCCATCTATAGGATCTATTTGAGAGTCTTCAATCTGAGTGTTATTTTATTCAACTTCTATTTTTGTACTTTTTTCTTAAGCAAGAAATGAATTCTTGAAAAGTTGTTTATTCCAACTTATTTCTATGGTTGGATAAAACTCCTTGTATTGGTTTGAATAAGTGAATAATTTGTGTATATCCTAATGTAGACTCTTGTATTTAAATGTGAATGGTTGTTCTCAATTTCACTCATACTTAATTTAAAATGTACATGGGCTATGTATGAAGTTAAAATCTAGTGTGATTGATTTCCTTAATAGAAGAATGCTTGAACAATTTGGAGAATTTAGATTGAATGCTTTCATCCCTTTTTTGTGTGCAATGCTTTCATACCTAGACATAGGAATAGTAGGATTTTGGTTATATGGAGATATGATCATTATAGAAAGGTCATAAACCTTTCTTTATACCCTCGAAAGCTCAAAATAGATCTAAGGGTACATATGCTTTGATCCACAACTACTATAGATGAGTTTGCTTAGAAAAAAATAGGGTCATTTATTATCATTAGGCCAGGACAACTTTAATTTTGTGCCTCTTCACTATTTTTGTATTTCTTAATAATTATAACATCTGCTCTATATTTTTTTGCATAAGACAAATTCTGTAGCTAGAGTGGATACTATTAGAGTTAGCTTTTTCATAATTTTTTTTTGTGAGATTAGCATTCTCATACACTTTATTACTTGATTGACATATACACTTATATTATTTTGGATAAAATAAAATATAAAGTCATACTAACAAGCAAACTTTTAAGCATAACATAGATAAGCTCCACCAAGTACCCATCATAGTTATTTTCTCTATTTTTACATATTAAAGTATAACTTGCACTCTGAGCTCTTCTATAAGGTTGACAACTATTTATTGGCATTCTTGATTGGATGTTTCCCATTCATTTGATTTGTTGCATGCATTGGGAGTCATGACTAGCACCCTTTGGCTTAGTAATTTGAGTTTTATTGAAAGCATGGATTCAATGTTGTATGTGAGTGAAAAAAAGGTGTGCCCCATAATTATTGACTGAGTTATTCTAACTGCAAGGGAGGAGTTTTTCCAATTTTCCCTCGATACTTTTGACCTTCATATTGAGGAGATTAAGTAAAAGCTTGTTGGAATCTTTGTCTTATCTATTTGTTTAAGGATAGCGAATGGAAGAAAACTTGAGGTGAATGCCTTGGCAACTACAAAATTCCTTCATGATTCAATCAGTGAGTTATGGTCTATTATTTGTGATGATTGTAAATGAAACCCCAATTAGAAAATAAAGTTCATCCAAATAAACTTCCATAGCATAAAAAACGTTATTTGGGAGAGTGCTTTGGCCTCAATCTGTTTTATATAAAGATCATAACTAGGATAAATGTTTTATGTTGTATCGATGGTGTAAATGGGCCTTTAAGGTTCATTCCCATATGGTGAATGGTCTCAGGATTATGATCGAGTGCAATTTATGAGAATGTTGTAGATGCATTTGTGTGAACTATTGGAATTATTTGTTTTTTTTTTAATTCTTCAATATATTTTCTTAGGGTTGTCCATAAGTACCTTGCCTAAGGATCCTATTGGCAAGCATACGTCTATTGGAGTAGCATAAGCATTCACCCTAGTAGATTTCTATCAATATAGATTCCTTTTCTCTTTTATGCATGCATTTGAAGTTAAGTGATGATGCGGATCTTCTAAACAGCTGGTCACCTAGTAGCATATAGTTTCCCACTTTGATCTTAAATTATGAAGGGTTACTAACCTCAGGTTGACTGACCCATTTTTAGCTATTTAATGTAAGGGTCCATCCATCTTTATGGACACTATGCTGAAGGATTTATTTCTTTTTGTATCAATTCATCACCTAAGGTGATTAGGGTTGAGACCCATATGACTTTTTTATTGTTAATGCTTCCTTGATTAGTAAGGAGGTCAGCGAGTTGATTCTGAATCTTGGTTATTTGAGGGATTTTGAAGTACTTAAGCTTATTGATTGTTATTATTTTTACTTTGAATAAGTATTTAGAGAGTAACTATCATTTATATATTTCTCCGTGAGTTTTGAGTTTGAGTATATTCTAGGTGAGTGATGCCTAGCTTAGAAGAAAATCAAAGGTCTAGAAGTAAAGCTTCATACTTGGCCTAGTTATTGGTGACTTTTAATTTAAAATTTATGCCTGAGTAATGTTGACTCCATTGTATCTTTTAAAAATAATGCCTTCACCTACTTCTTTCTTTCTTAAAAAACCATCTATGTATAATTTCCAATCATGTTAAGTTGCTATTTTTGAGTTAGTATCATGTTAGATATAATTTATAAGAAATTTAGTGAGTGCCTAAGCCTTGATTGGTATCCTTGGCAAGTAAGTGATAGATAATTCACTTATTTATACATATCATTTAAGTAAATATTTTGAGCTATCAAGCTTAGTGAGAACTACCTTGAGAGGATGATCAGTTACTACTCGAATTAAATGGGCTTAATAGTAAGGTTGTAATCTCCTTCCTAAGTTAACAAGTGCTCATGCAAGCTTTTCCATGATGGGGTATCTTTACCCCATGCCTAGAGTGTACGACTCTCATAGTAGATAGGCCATATAATCTTCTCTTATTCTCTAACAAGCATTGAAATAATGATGTCTTCACCAACTACAATATATAATAATAAGGCTTTCCTAACTAAGGACTTTGAAGAAGAGTCAGCAAAGTGAAGTGAATTTTAGCCATTGGAAGGTGGCCTCGTATTCTTCATTGTAAGAAAAATTTCTTAGCATTTTAGAGAATTTTGAAGAATGGGATACATCTTTCTCCCATCTGTCAGATGAAATGGTTGAGTTTAGCGATGCTGTTAGTGAGTTATTAGACTTCCTTGGTAGTTTTAGGCATCTTTATGTCAAGTTTAGTTTGTACCTTATCGGGATCGATTTTGATTCCATTAGGTGTGATAATAAACCCTAAGAATTTTCTTACACCCACCCAAAAGGTGCTCTTAATATTATACTTTATACGGAGGATTATTTCTTATAGATCCTTGGTATGTTGATCGGGAGATTGTCACTTGACTAGGAGGTCATCCCCATAAACTTAAACATATTTCTTTAATTTTGTTCTTTAAAGACCTTGTCTATCATTCTTTAATAAGTTTCTTAGACTTTTTTTTTGTTTGAAAGGCATGACTTTATAGTAGTACAAACATTTCGTTGTGATGAATATAATGTTTTCACAATCTTTGGGGTGCATCTCTATCTCTATTGAGAAATAAAAAAATAGTGAAAATACTAATAAATTAAGTGTTTTGGATAAATGACACTACATATCCTAAGTTTTTCTAAGCAGACTCCTCTACATTAGTTATAAATTAGAACATATTCATCTTTAGATCTCTATCAAGTTTGTAAGGATGTAAAGAAAGTTTTTTTTCCTTTTTAGAATTATTCAATCTCTATAGACCCTAAAATACTGAACATTCTATATCTAGTCATGAAAGCATTCCAATTATGTTCTCCGAATTTTTCCAACCTTTCTCCATTGAGGTAATTTATCACACTAGATGTTAATTTTACACATGTCCACTGCATGAATTAAATAAAGAGTGGGAGATATTGAAAATATCAATTTCATACTATAATACTCTACATTAGAAATTACAAAATGTTTTCACAACATCAATCCAAAACTGTAAGTTTATCCGATTATTGAATTTAAATTGAACAACACAAATTTAATTACTTGTTACTAGTGGAGAAGAGGAAGGAAATATCACCTAGAATGAAGAACCAAAAATAGATCCAATAGTTGAACCATTTCCTAAGTGAATCACCCAATAGAACTTCACTCTCTACATTTCTTTCCTCTCTAATTGATTATTTTCTCACAAAAATATCGACCAACTACTCTAAATGATGTATCTCACTATTTCCCTAGTCTCTCTCAAACTCTCCTATAGTCTTATCTAAAAAGCACAAATAGAAAATGATAAAAAATTATTTATACTTATAACATAAACAAACTCAGGTGCCATGATGCTTGACAAGACGACACCATTGTGTTACAATATAAGCTATTGCCTTGGCACTACAAAATGTACTCCATTATAGCGCTAGTATGACCCAACATTACTGTTGATTGAATTACTGCAACTTTTGGTTGAGTCAGTGTGACACTTATTTTCCTTAAGTGTTTTACTGTGATGTTGCAAAAGATGGGCACTACATTGCTCGTTTATGCCATCTAGCGATGTAGAACTTTTGATGTTGTCACTCAGACACTAAATTTTTTAAATTTTTTTCTCGAGACTCTAGCACTACAATGTTGATTTTTAGCCCTCTGATGCTAACCTTTGATCCACTAGGCCATTGATTTCAATGAAATTTTCCATAGACACCAACACTATAATGTTCAAAATTAGCACCAGAGCATTGAAGATGCTAAAATGCGATGCTGGTTCTAAACTTTGTAAATTTTGCAATATTTCTTGAGACATTCCTACACAACATGAACTAAAACATACATCTTTATTTGAATTATAAAACTAAAAATACTAGCTAATTTTTACTTAATAAATTCCCACCAGCTTAAACTCTTGCTCATTCTTAAGAAATTGTGTTTACACCTTGTATCAGCTTTATTATACTAAATAAATTTCAGGTAGTTTAAAATTAATAAAAATTTAAGACAAAAACTTACTAACACTCCCCTTTCTGAATGAAGTATTAGGATCCTCTTAAAATTCAGCTACATCAGATACCAATTTTTTATGTTTGAAGTACTGATTTTTTTTCTTTTTACTTCTTTTGACTTTCTCATTTGTCATTTATTTCTTTTCAAACATTTATGAGTACTAAAAAATTGATTTTGAATATTTTTTCCCTGCCCCATTCGTGCAAGTTATCCTAAATTTATATTATATAAGGATTGTTATAAGTTCACTAATTCTATATTTTGTTAAAAATGATCTTCATAAATGAAGTTAAGCAATACTAGACTTAGTTATTCAATCACGCCATCAATTGTTAGTGCTTAAGAGTGTAGCTCTTAAATTTAAGCTAAAGTATTAACTTGATAATCTTATGAGTTGATTGTTATTATTTTAAAATTAAAAATTATTATTCTTTGTTCATTCAAATTAGCATCTATAATTTTGTACTATTCTTAATTTTAAATAATATTAATTGCTATTTTCATTTTCGTCAACTTAGCTATCAAAGTGTATTATATAGAGGACGTTTCAATAGCTAAGCAAACTAGGAAATTTAATTAATAGAAATTTTAATTAAACAACATAAAAAATAATCAAAGTAAAGTGCTAAAGTAACAAAATGGGGCACTGTTAAATGTGCCACTTGATTTTCTTTTATGTTTTTTCTATCCAATTTTGCATTGCTTAACATTATACTGCCTTGAGAGGTAGACTAATGTTTCACGATCAAATTGGAAAGAGAAATAAAAAAATGTTTCTAATCAAATGCAACATAAGGAATGATCAATTCATCCTAAAGGATAAAAAACATTCACTATCATTTTAATTATGAAACTAAACCAATGAATAAAGCTATAGTTTACATCCACCAGATATTTTCCCTACCATAGAAAGGAACTAAGATAGGGTTTATTATTTACAAGGATCTTCACTCCTTATTAAGGAAAGCCTCTATAGTTAATTACATCTTCAAAAGAGAAAGCTCTTTAGTAAAGTGAAAATTAGACTTTTTTAAAATTATAAAAATTTGATCAATATTTTTAGTTTGGAAATCCTAAAATTGATTTATATTTAAACTTATATTTATAATGCATTAAGATTTGGATAATCCTCCGGTGCACGATATTGAGAGAGATGTGTATACAATTTGGATTCTTCGTGCCTAGAGTGGGTTGCTAGCTAATATCCTAAAAGTATTCAGTCCCTTTATGAATAAAATATAGGAAGGTTCTACATCTCAGGAATTAAAGATTTTTTTCATTTATAATTTAATCAATATTATTTAATATGTAAATGCACCTATCTAGCATAGCGCATGATGTATGATTTATGAATGTATGATTTATGAAATAATGTAAATAAAACTTTTATTCATATTTTTTTATTACAAAGTATAACCCAAGGTCTACTAAAAAGTAAGGTGGCCAAGCACCATCACAATAGGGTTGAATTTTTACTCCTATATAATGTAGATTTAAACATATTTGTTTATTTTAATCCATAAATCTTCTACCTCCTCTATCTTTTATAGAATTCCAAAATAGAATGTTTCATGAAGGAAGAGAAAATATTATCTATTGGAACCTACAAGTGTATTTAAACAATCATTTTTAAATCTTTTACAACTCTTTATATTTTACAACTTGATTTAGTTTTATAATATAAGCTTTTACATTAGAATTTATTTTTACATTTAAGCCTTGGTAAATTTTATGTTGAAAATTTACTAGAAAAAAAAATTTGAATTTTTAAATGAAGGTAAATAACTAATGTATGTAAACTACTAAAATAGAGTGCACTGTGAAGTAAAGTGTGTAACATTTATGTTATCTAGAGTACAAAATGTAAACACACCAAATAAGAATACCCATTTCGAAAGATACTCTAATAAAATAGTAATAAACAAACGGCCTAACCTATGCTAGGGTTGGTTGTCCTAACAAGTTATCTAAAGTATAGAGGCTATTTGTTTTGGATATGTCCTATGATTCATCTTTATTTTATTTGCAATTTTGAACTAGTGCTTTATGGAGTGTGATTTACTAATTCCAAAAGATGTAAGCTAAGAAATAACCTATTCCCTTATCAATTCAATTCACGTAAATTTACTAAGCAAACAAGCCTAAAAAATTAGGGTAAGTCAAGGATATTCCTTAATATTACTTATCCTCCTTTGAGATCAATTGGATGAACATACAAGGAGATATTATTAAATAATAGTGGATAAACAAATCTAAATTACTCGTTATCCACTCATTAAATGGACTTGATTTTATTTTTAAATTAATATTCTACACATGCTGATTCAATAGAGCTATTATATATAATTGTTGCTTAAGTGTGTAATTTATGGATAATTTTTTAATTATGCGTGTGATTTATGGCTAATTTTTATATAATTATTCTTTTAACTTCCTTATTTTTATGAATTCTTCTTCTAGGTTCCACTAGTGATAACATTCTTCATTGTCAAGCCCATGATCATTGTGAAAGGAATAATACCCCAAGGACTGGGCTCTTTATTTTTGCCTCCCTAACGGGAGGTTATCCTTATGGAAATCACATGTTATAAAGAGATTATGGAGGATTGGGTAACCTAATTACATTTTTTTAGCATTGGCATGAGTGTTGGTGAGCTCCAAAAGTTTTGCCAGTGTCTTTGGCTATTGTATTCCAAATGTATATTAGAAAACAATTACTTAGCCTTGGGTCAAAGATAATTAGATGAATACTGGTTCTAGGTCTTTCACATCAAGCATTTCATTTTGGAATTGGAGTATAAAGCTCCTCAATGACTCTCCAGGTTCATATATAATCTTTAAAAGAACTTATGAATTCTTCATGGGTTTTCAGGCACTAACAAATTATGCAATGAATATTCACTTGAATTTATGAAAGGATGTGATCACCCCACTTGGTAGGTGAGTATACCACCTTAAAACTAACTCTTTAAGAGTGGTGAAGAGGTGATGACACTGGAGAGCATCATTGATGTTAAAGAGGGAAGTCATGGACTCAAAGGTCACCACGTGATTAGTTTGACACTCTTTCCTTTGTAAGCTTCTAGGTGAGGTACCTTGAACTTTTGAGGTGCCCCTTATTTTGAAGATTGATCGCGAAAAGGTGTTAGTCATCATTGGTTTAGTTTCTTTGATTTGTTAGGCTAGAATTTTTGTCTTTTCTTGGAGGTGAGGAGGGCCTACTATTAAATTTGAAACATGAACTCTTTTTGATGGCTCATGAGAGAACCAAGGTTAGCTGATCCTTTATGCATATTGATGATTTGAGATGCATTTCTAGTGGTATTGAAATATTTTTAAATAGACTTTAGAAGCCACTCTTCCATTTCATAAATTTTAAATACCTAAAATTCTTGTATACACAATGGCATGGTCAAAATTAGAGTATATGTCAAACAATCCTTCAAACTATAGGAATTCTCCTCACATTCAGGTGTCCAAATAAATGCTACCAACTTTTAATTCATGATCGTTAGAGGCACAAAAATTTAAGAAAAACCTATTACAAACTTTATATAATAACTAGTCATGCCTAAGAAATTTTGTACCTCAAATATTGTAATAATACATGGCTAATTGGTAATAGCCTAAACTTTTTGGGTGTCCAAGGAAATACTTGTACTAGTCACCACATGTCCCAAAATGAAAAACTTTTTAGTCATAAATAATATTTATAAAAATTTTTACATATTTAATGTTGCTTTAAGGTCTCTAGAGCAATACACATATATGAAATTATTAAACGACAAGAGGGGGGGTGAATCGTGAAAATCTTTTTCTTAATAAAAATAACCCTAAACAAGAGTTTTAATTTTTTTTGTTGTTTTTGAAATTTTATAACAAAATTTTAAGCAAGTTTTCTTTCACAAAATTTCACCATGCAATAGTTATGAAAATTAAATGCAAGTAAAAAGTAAATGACGATAAGGAAAAAACACACCAAGAATTTTATAGTGGTTCGGTCAAAATATGACCTACGTCCACTCCCCGGAGTCCTCCACTCCGGGATTTTCACTATCAGAATAGTTCTCCTTTTGCCCCCCTCGGCAAGGCGGAGAAGCCTTTACAAACCTCCCTTTCACCAACCCGGCATGGCGGAGTGCCAAACTCTGTTTTCGCCCTTCTGGCGATGGAAGAGAACCTTCTCGTTTTTCTCCCTCCTGGAGAAGGCAGAGAACCTCGAGGTAACGGATGTAGACGAGCCTTTCCCTTGGAGATCCTCCCTCAAATCCTTCTAGGGCCACAGGAGGAGCAAGATGCAGCAAGCTCGGAGCAACCATGTGATCTCCCTCACACTTCTTCTCCCTCACAACGCTCACCTCCTCCTTCCTCTCTCAACCCTCAAGAACTTCTCTAGAGTTTTCTCCCTTGGAATCCCTCTCTAACCACGTTCACCTCCTCTGTAAATCTTTTTGAAAAAAGGACTTGATTGATATCTAAAAAAGGCTCAAAAAACCCTCTGATTTTTAAAGTAGTCGTTATTATTCGTACAGTACGATTCAACATCGTACAGTACAATCTTCATAAACAGACGTCGTCCTGGTACGAAGATGTACAAACAGTTCAAAAACAAATCGTACTGTATGATATAATATCATACGGTACGATCCAACAAAATACTATTTATACAGGACGATGTTCTGGATGATCAGATGTCGTATTTGTTCATCGTATGGTATGATTACTATCGTACAGTATGTTGTGATGAAAACCAAGAGATCATCTAGGACGATATCCGGGACGATCATACTTCGTCTCTGTTCATCGTATGGTACGATCTGGTTTGTACAGTACGATGTTCAAAATTTAATTAGGCCTGGATTTCATGCACTAATCACGGGTTAATTTAAGTAAGTATTTAAAATAGATCGTACAGTACGAACATGTTCGTACAGTACAAACGGCGCAAAATCACTTACTTAAACTAAACTACGGCTAGGGTTTTGGATCTGAACATATCGTACAGTACAAATACATTCGTACAGTACGATCTATTCATAGAATCATCCACTTAGCTTGGATCGTATGGTACGAATTACAATCGTACAGTACGATCTCCAGAGAAGAATTTTTATTACATTTTGCAGTTAAAAAATAACTCTCCCCCTATGTGTGTGCATGGTTGCTCTTACTCTTATGCATTTTGTGGCCAGACTCAATAAAGTAAAAACAAAATAAATAGAAAAATACAATGTTTGACTCATACTCCTAATCTACCCAGTCTTGAGTCTTCCTTTCGTCCTGAGTCACTTGTGATCTTCCTGAAATATTAGTACTCAAGGACAATAGCAAATAAAATAATATTCAATGAATAGTTGTTCCAAAACACTCATTATTTGGCATCATCAAAATCTCAAACTCGGGGTCTTGGGTTGCAACAATCTCCCCCTTTTTGATGATGTCAAATAATTTGTTGCAAGTAAGAACGAAAAACATTTCTTTTGTTTTTATTTTTTTTGTATTTATATTGTATTTTTTTATTTTTTTTAATTAAACACAAGAACAAAAAAAATAGGATACCAAAAACAAGTACATAACAAAAGGAATGCATTTAGATAACAGGCATAATAACAGGTACAACAAACTTCTCCCCCTTTTGACATCACAAAAAGGAGGAGCAACTAAAAGAAAAAAGCAAAAGAAGAAAAACTACAATGCAAACACAAACAATCTAAGCAGACGGGTCCTGATCAGTTGGTGGTGGAGGTGGATTTGGTTGAAAATATTGAAATAGAGCATCAAAGTGGTGATCAGTTGCAGTGAAACGTTCTCCAAACCATTGCATATCAGTCTCGTGTTGCTGATGTTATTCTTGAATGTGCATGTCGAGACGAGTCTGCAGCTGGTCGAAGCGTGCGACTAAACCATCATTAGGGTATGCCGGTGCTGGTGCAGGTGCTCGGGGTGCGACATGGCGTCGTGGTCAAGCTGGAGCTGCGGCTGGGGCATCTTCTCCTTCTTCTTCATCAAAGACTAGTTCTTCAGGCTCGTGTCCCCGATGAAAGAGAATACGGAAGGAAGCATCCGTATAAAAAATAGGAAGAATATCGGGTTCACCAGGGTAGGAAAATTGATATTTATTGTGGAGGATATATCATATTAGGTGACCAAGAGCCAGATTCTGTTTCCGTCGAGTGGTAGGTAGACGAACAAAAGTCATGTGGCGAATATAGTTGCTAATTAAATCAAACTCATCAAACTTAATGTTGGACATAACAAGATAGGTAGCGACGGATAAGGTCGGGGTCAGATTGATACGGTCGCCACCTTTGGGTATGATTGAGGTTCGAAGAACATGTTGAATTATACGGGAATTTCAAGTTAAGGATTGAACAAGCGGTTGGTGTTGATGAAAAGCAATATTCCTAAGGACTCTATTTACATCGCTCCAGTCAAATTCATCGGTAAAAATTGAGCGAACCATAGGTCCTTCAGTGGATAGCCCAATATATTGGGCGATGTCAGCTCTAGTTATTTCAATGGTGCGGCCACAAACAAAAGAGTGAAAAGTGGTGTTGTCGACGGTGTAGGTGAGGTTGGCGAGAAATTCAAAAAGAAGTTCAGAATTATATGGAAACGCCAGGGTGAGTAGGAATTGAAAGGTGGTGGAAGCAAAGAGGCCCATTACCTCGAAATTGAGAGCAGCCTGATTAAGCATTTTTGAAGGGGAAATTTTACAGGCTTTGTATCGGTGGTAGGCTTCCTCATTTTCACTATTCAGAAAATGATCAGGTTGGTGACTCGATGAGGACGAGCTTCCAGCAGTCATCCGACCTCGTTTAGACATTGCAAGAGGGCACGAAAACTAAGTGAAGGCTGAGTGAGGAGAGGATTGAGTGAATTGAACGGCCTAGGCAGGGGTACTTATAGGAAATTTTGGAAATCGTACAGTACGATCTAGGATCGTACAGTATGATAGTCAATTAATATTCTGACCGGTGGTTTCTGAAAAAGGCAGTCAAATCGTACAGTACGATAGGTATCGTATAGTATGATCAGGCGAATTTCGATCGTCCCAAGGCCCTCAGTACGACTTTTGACCAAAAGTTTCATACTGTACGAACAGGTGTATCATACAGTACGATACCTAATAAATATCGTACCAAACAGCTTTAACTCAAATTTGTCTTTTGTGCTGATGTGGATCGTACTGTACGAAACGGAGGTATCGTACAGTACAATACTCAATAATGTCGTACCAATCGGATTTAATTCGTCCCAATCCGTTGCTGACGTGGATCGTATTGTATGAAGAAGAGATATCGTATAATACGGTAGGTAATTATGCAGGAAGCGTATCGTACAGTATGATGTAGGTTGTACAGTACGATCAACAGAGCCGAAATCTGCTTGTTGGTGGACATTGAGATGTATCGTACAGTACGATGTAGGTCGTACAATATGATGAACAGTCAATGCAGAGTTTTGGTGTGGTGAGTGTGTGGTGATCAGGAGCAGCCCTAAATTTTATTTTTTTTATGCATTTATATCTATGACACCTAATCTAGTCCTCAAGGTGCTAAAGGTGTCGAAAGCTAAAGGTTTGTGAATATGTTTGCCAATTGATCTTCTGTAGCGATGTGATGTAATTCTATATCTCTCTTAGCGACGTGATCTCTAATGAAATGATGTCTAATGTCTATGTGTTTCGTTCGAGAGTGTTGAATTGGATTCTTAGAGATACAAATTGCACTTGTGTTGTCATACATAATCGAGATGGTTCCAACAGGTAGTTCAAGATCAAGAATTTGTTATTTTAACCATAGTACTTGTGCAACAAAACTTCCTACTGCTATATATTCTGCCTCGGCTGTGCAAAGTGCTACCGAGTTTTGCTTTCTACTGGACCAAGAAACTAATGATTGTCCGATGAATTGGCAGGTACTAGAGGTGCTCTTTCTATCTATCCTATATCCTGCAAAGTCAGAATCTGAGTACCCTAGGATTTCAAAGGAAGTGCTGTGTCTGGGATACCAAATTCCTAAGTTTGGGGTGCCTAGTAGATATCTAAGAATTCTTTTGACAGCAATTAAGTGAGATTCTTTAGGATCGGCTTGGAAACGGGCACAAAGGCACACACTAAACATTATGTCCGGTCTACTGGCAGTCAGGTAAAGAAGGGATCCAATCATTCCTCTATATTTTTTCTGATCTACTAATTTTCCACTAGGATTCTTATCTAATTAGATTGTCGAACTCATTGGGGTGTTCATAGGTTTTACACTATGCATTCATATTTCTTTAAAATATCCTTAATATACTTTTATTGGCTAAGAAAGGTTCCATTATCCATTTGTTTCACACTAAAGCCAAGAAAGTAATTAAGTTCTCCCATCATGCTGATTTCAAACTCATTACTCATTATTTTTGAAAATTCATCGCATAAGTTTTTATCTGAGGATCCAAACAAGATGTCGTCTACATATATTTGAACAATGAGAATTTCTTCTTTGACCTTTTGTAAAAAGAGTGTAGTATCTACACTACCCTTTTTAAATCCTCTATCCAAAAGAAATGAGCTAAGTCTTTCATACCATGCTCTAGGTGCTTGCTTTAATCCATATAATGCCTTTTTTAATTTAAATACATGGTTTGGAAATTGTGAACTTTCAAATCCGGGGGGTTGCTCAACGTAGACATCTCCTTTAATTACCCCGTTCATAAAAGAACTCTTTACATCCATTTGATATAACTTAAAGTTCTTGAAGCAAGCAAAAGCTAAGAGCACTCTTATGGCTTCTAGTCTAGCAACCGGGGCAAAGGTTTCTTCAAAGTCTATCCCCTCAATCTGGTTGTACCCCTTAGCTACTAGTCTTGCTTTATTCCTTATTATTAATCCAGAATCATTCACCATATTCTTGAAGACCCATTTTGTTCCAACAACACTTTGCCCTTTAGGTCTCTTAACTAACTCCCAAACATCATTCCTGGTGAATTGGTTCAGCTCTTCTTGCGTTGCTAGAATCCAAAATTCATCTCCTAAGGCTTGATCTAGACTTGTAGGTTCTATCGTAGAGATGAATGCTGAGTGACTAACCTCCTTCCTAAGTCCATGCCTAGTTCTTACACCTTCTGAAGGGTCTCCTAAAATTAACTCTTTAGGATGACTAGAAGAATACCTCCATTCTCTAGGCAAAACTTCCTGAGGTTCGACCCTTTCTCCTAAGGTCATAGTCTCTACTCCTTGAATTGCCTCTATTTCATCATCTTCAATTTTAGTTTCTGAGGGCATATCTGATTCATCAAATACCACATTGGTGAATTCTTCTACTACAAGGGTTCTCTTATTAAAAATTCTATAGGCCTTACCTACAGAAGAATAACCTAGGAAGGCACCCTCATCAGACTTGGGATCAAATTTTCCTAAGGAATGTTTACCATTATTTAAGATGAAGCACTTACACCCAAAGACATGTAAATGTGAAAGGTTTGGTGTCCTACCCTTAAGGAGTTCATATGGAGTTTTATTCAGCTTCGATCTAATGTTTACTCTGTTCAAAACATAACAGGCTGTGTTGACTGCTTCTACCCAAAAGTATCTAGGAAGTGTATACTCCGCTAACATTGCCCTAGCAGCTTCTACCAAAGTTCTATTCTTCCTTTCTACTATGCCATTCTGTTGAGGTGTTCTAGGGGCTGAGAAATTGTGTTCTATTCCTATCTCTTGACAGAATGACTCAAACGTCTCATTTTGGAACTCTCCACCATGATCGCTATGGATTGTTGATATTTCACAACCTAATTTTTGTTGAATCCATGTGGAGAATACTTTAAATTCCTCAAAAAACTCATTTTTGTATGCTAAGAATCTTACCCAAGTAAATCTAGTGAAGTCATCTACAATCACAAATCCATAATTCTTTTCATTTAGACTGGCTGTACTAATGGGTCCAAATAAGTCCATGTGTAGAATTTCTAGTGGCCTAGAGGTGATCACGTCTCTAATTGAGTGAAAGGATGATTTGACTTGTTTTCCTAGTTGGCTAGCATCACATAAGTGATCCTTGGTAAATTCTAACTTAGGTACACCTCTAACTAGGTTTTTCTGAGTGATATTTCTAAGAGTTTTCATACTAGCATGGCATAGTCTCCTATGCCATAGCCACGAGTCATCAACTATTGTTTTCAAGCAAAATGATTTTGAGCTATCAACGCAATCAAGGTCTAACATGTAAACATTGTTCATTCGTTTTTCTTCTAAAATTATTTCACCAAATAAACTAATCAGGCATCTATCAGTAAAAAATTTAACATCAAAACCTTTGTCATACAGTTGACTAATGCTAAGTAAATTATGTTTCAAATCATCAACTAGTAAAACATTTTCAATTAAAAAATTCTTAGCATTACTAACGATACCTGAGCCTATCACCTTCCTGGTAGTGTTGTCTCCCAACGTTACTTTGCCTCCAGTTTTGGTCTCCAATAGGATGAACTTCTTCATATCTCCAGTCATGTGTCGCGAGCAGCCACTATCCTGGTACCACATGCTCTCACTAGGTCTTTTGTGAGAGCATCCCTATAATTTCATTCAAAGATTAGATTTGGGAACCCAAGTGAGTTTGGGTTCCTCTTTATGCTTGCATGAATGAGATGTATGCATGTTATGCTGTGATGGATGCAGTTTAGGTCTCCATACTAAGTGTGTCCTACGGTGAATTGTGCATGTACGGGCTATGTGACCTAACATGCCACAAGAGAAACACCTAACACAGGGAAATGGGTTTACTAATCTATGTGGGTGGTGGTGCCTTTTCCTAAGGTTTTGTGATGCATGCTGTGTTGGGGGTTTTCTAGGATGGCCTACTGTGAGTGATGCAATTTCATTTTCTAGTTCTTTTATTTTCTCACTAAAAGTTTTATTTTGAGCTGTCAGTCCATCAACTTCTATCAATAGCAAGTGCTCACTATGATCTACTTCTAATGCAAGTTTGTTTAGTCTATGAAAAGCTTCTTCTAGTTCAACATGAGTGGTTTTCAAGGATTCATGCTCTTCAATTAATTCAATATGCTTCTTATTTAATGCATCATACTCATCAAGAAGTAACATATGATCTTTATCTAAATCAGAATTTTCTTTAACTAAATTAGCATGCTCAATTTGTAAAGAACTAAATTCAATATTAAGCTTAGCATGCATCCTTTTCAATTTCCTATACGAGTCATGGATATTTTCAGAAATAAGCAATAATTCTTCATATAAAAGTTGACATACCTCATCCTAATCCAATTGATCAAGGTTATCATTAGCCATAAGACAAAAATTTGTTACCTCCTTCTCTGCTTCTTCTTCTGATGATTCTGAGGCAGAGTCGGCCCAAAAAGCTTTCTGTGCCTTTGTCTTTCCTTTCTTGTATTTAGCTTTGTCATCTCCTTTCTCCTTTGCTGGTTGACTTTTCTGATTGGGGCAATCGGCTCGAAGGTGACCTGGCTTCCTGCACTCAAAACAAATTGTATCAGATGAAACCTTATTGGACCTTGAGCTCTTACCTTTATTCCAGCTGTTCTGATGACGCTTTTATTTTCTCTTCAAGAAATTTTTGAACTGTCAGGTCATCAGTGCTATTTCATCGTCTTCCTCCCATGCAGAGCTTTCACTTTCTGAGTTGCTACCTTTTAATGCCAATGTCGTCCGCTCCTTTTTCTTTTCACCTGCATCACTTTGCCTTTGGCTCACTCCTTGCTCGTATGCAATGAGTGACCCAAGGAGGTTATCAATAGAATAAACATTAAGATCTTTGGACTCAGTGATAGCAGTTATCTTAGCATCATAGGAACTAGGTAGGCATCTAAGAATTTTATTCACTTTCTCAGAATTTGAAATTTCTCTACCTAATGCATGCAAGGATGTCACGATTTGGGTGAACCTAGTGTACATGTCAGAAATTGTTTTGCTAGGTTTCATACGGAATAATTCATAATCATGCAGTAGAATGTTAAGCCTAGATTGTTTTACTTTGTTTGTTCCTTCGTATGTAATGCACAGTCTATCCCAAATCTCCTTACCAGAAGCACAAGTAGATACTCTCATATAGTCCTCAGATTTCAATGCACAAAAAAAACAGTTTAAGCACTTAGCATTCAGTTGGGCTAACTCCCTATTCTCATTGCTCTATTCAATAAAAGGTACAGGAGTTTTCAAACCATTAACAATCTTAAACGGTGCAACATACCCATCATTTACTAACATCCACATGCGGTAATCTATAGATTGCAAAAATGTAGACATTCTAATTTTCCAGAAATCAAACGGTATGTTATCAAAAAGTGGTGGACGAGTTATTGAATAACCCTCCGCAGTGTTACGATTACCAAAATTCGACATGATCGTTTTTTCAAGGTTTTCTAAAACACTATTTTTGAAAAACAAGCTCTGATACCAATTGAAATTACTAAATGACAAGAGGGGGGAGGGGTGAATTGTGAAAATCTTTTTCTTAATAAAAATAACCCTAAATAAGAGTTCAAATTTTTTTTGTTGTTTTTGAAAATTTATAACAAAATTTTAAGCAAGTTTTCTTCCACAAAATTTTACCATGCAATACTTATGAAAATTAAATGCAAGTAAAAAGTAAATGACGATAAGGAAAAAACACACCAAGAATTTTATAGTGGTTCGGTCAAAATATGACCTACGTCCACTCCCTGGAGTCCTCCACTCCGAGATTTTCACTATCAGAATAGTTCTCCTTTTGCCCCCCTCGGCAAGGCGGAGAAGCCTTTACAAACCTCCCTTTCACCAACCCAGCGTGGCGGAGTGCCATACTCTGTTTTCGCCCTCCTGGCGACGGCAGAGAACCTTCTCATTTTTCTCCCTCCTTGAGAAGGCAGAGAACCTCGAGGTAACGGATGTAGACGAGCCTTTCCCTTGGAGATCCTCCCTCAAATCCTTCTAGGGCCACAGGAGGAGCAAGATGCAGCAAGCTCGGAGCAACCATGTGATCTCCCTCACACTTCTCGTATAGTATGATCTCTAGAGAAGAATTTTTATTACATTTTGCAGTTAAAAAACAACTCTCCCCCTGTGTGTGTGCATGGTTACTCTTACTCTTATGCATTTTGTGGCCAGACTAAATAAAGTAAAAACAAAATAAATTGAAAAATACAATGTTTGACTCATACTCCTAATCTACCCGGTCTTGAGTCTTCCTTTCGTCCTGAGTCACTTTTGATCTTCCTGAAATGTTAGTACTCAAGGACAATAACAAATAAAATAATATTCAATGAATAGTTGTTCCAAAACACTCATTATTTGGCATCATCAAAATCTCAAACTCGGGGTCATGGGTTGCAACAATATATTTCTTCAGAAACTGAATAGATCATAATATCATATATAAATATAATTACAAACGTACCTAAATATTTCATGAATATTATATTCATCAAATCCAAAAAGACTACATGCACATTAGTCATTCCAAAAGGTATGACTAAGAACTCCTAATGCTCAAATTTGGTACTGAATATAGTCTTCACTACATTTTCTACTTTCACCTTTAATTCATAATACCCATTTTCAGATCAATCTTAGAAAATATGAAAGATCCGACTAGAAGATCAAACAAATAATCAATTCTTAGTAGAGGACACTTGTTCTTAATTAGAACCTTTTTTAATTCTCTATAATAAGTACGCATGCATTAAATAATATTTTTATTCTTTACAAATAAAATAAGTTCTCCCCATAGAGACACACTAGAATAGTCAAAATCTTGATCAACAAACTATTAAAGATACACCTTCTATTCTTGAAGCTCCTTACCTGTCATCCTATATGGGGTCTTAAATATCAAAGCAGTACCCAAAAAGACATCAATGCATAATTTAATTCCTCTATCAATCTATAAAAGTACAAATTTGTAAATAAAAATATTAAAAAATTCCTATACTATTGAGATGCTTCTTAAAGATTCAAAATCTATCATCTAATCTTAAACATATACTAAGAACATAATGCAACCCTTCCTATACAAAATATCCATTTGTATTGTAGATATCATATAAGAAAAAAATATCCTAACTCTCTAAAATAAGTATATATCACTACCAAAAAATGTGGAAGCTTTCTTTTTAAAAAGCCATTATATAAACACAGCTAATCCATAACCAAAACAACATAACTCATAGAGCTTGGCAGTAATATAAGACTAGATTTCCTTTTCCTACTAGATAACTCATAACATAAAATCACTCTATATAACTACCATATTATATATGATAGTTATATACCCAATTACAATACTTGTCCGAACCCAATCCTTTGCATCCCTAGTTCAAGAGTTTCCCAACTCATTTTATCATATGCTTGTTCCATATCCACCATTATCGCCAAGAAGCCATTTGTAGAAGTAGACACCTTGAATTTGTTTTCCATCTCCTTCCCAAGGAGACAGTGGGTAGAGATGGACTTGCTGGGCATGAAGGTAACTTGCTCCTCAGAGAAAATCTTAGGCTGAATACCTTTGATTTTATTCATCAACACCTTTGCAACAACTTTGTAGATTGTTTGACATAAGCTTGTGGGCTTTAATTATGAAGGGTTGTCCAGATTCTCAACTTTTGGTAGTAGAATAATGATCATATCCTCTCAAATATTTAGTATAAAGCATTGGATCATTAACAACCTCTATTGGTACAATAATCTGTCATCGGCTGAATCAAAAGGGATCAAATTTCAGCACTTAGCTCTCAAGAAACTAAAAAAGCTCACATTCATTAATAAGGTGCAAATACATTGAATTGTGAGAGAAATGTAACTATTGATTTCAAAAATGCTTAAACTCATGAACATAATAATAACATATATTATGAAAAGTGTAAAAAGAAAAGTCTCCTAAACACTTGAGAATGAATATGTTCTGTTAGGTTTTATTATATACAAGTTTGGAGTTATATTTTAAAGCTTGCACCAACAATAATAATAAAGTACATCTGCAGTTTATTTGGTGTTGAAAAGTTGAGTTATGGAAAGATTAATTTTTTTTTGTGAAATTAGATTTTAGAATTTCAGTCTCAAAGTTAAACACATCATTATGTATGATATATTTCCCTGGGTGTCAAAAATATCATTCTGTAATGGGTTCAGATAATCAAACTAAAGATTTCATCTTCATTGTAAAAGTCAAATACAATTAAGAACTACATATGACCCTGAAGGGTCAAAATGACATTCTACTTATATTTAACTATTAGGAACTAGATGAAACATCATTATTTTCATATTAGAAATCACTGCAGCGAATGATATATCTCACTGAGGGAGAAAGATATCACCCTTTGTAGATCATTAAAAAATAATGATAATGATTACTATTGACTTAATTTTACCAAAGAAGACTAATTGGGTATTAAAGATAAATTTATGAAAAGTATATATGGGTTTTAATTTTCTTACAAGCGTAAGCCCTCATAGTTAATTACATTATAGGGAGGTTGAATTCCCTAGGAATACTCTTCATTAGAATAACGATAAAAGTTTATTTAGAATTTCTTGAGGATTGATATCAAAGAAAGTGAGGTTAGAAATCCAATAGGGATTGGATCAAAGTTTGAGCACTTATTCTAGAGGTTAATTGAAGAGAAGTAAGAGGCATTTGGGATTATGAAAGTAGTTCATAAATATCTGAGTCTACCCTATATCAATGGCCTCAAATTTTAATTTGAATATAATTTGATTTAAGTTATCAATTTATTAGAAGGTTAAGATTATATTACTGGAAGGCGGGGTCTTAAGTTTTTGAGTCTATCCTGAATAATAAATCTATTTTGGGAACTGAATAATAGTGGCCCAAATTTAACTTATGTAGTGTAAAACCTGGACTTACCCTAATCTGGATTGGGAAACCAACTAACCACCAAAGCAATTTAAAATCATGAGTCCAATATTTTTATGAATAAGTGGTAGGGACTTAATTAATTAAGTTTTTAAAAATTGGTACTGATGTCTAGAGTAGATCCTAATTGGCCCCTTGACTTTATGTAGGGTGAAAATGCTTAAAAATATAATTAGAATTTGAGACACTTTTAGTTAGTATGTAATGTATTACATGCTAATTGATTAATAAAAGGCATAAAATATATGAAGCAATTTAAAAAAGGATTATAAGTAGTTTTATCCTAGAGATTGCATAACATCCCCTTGACAGAATTACACCCTATTAAGATAGGTGGTCTGCAAGAACCCATTGGCAGCGAGGTACCTAATAAGGAAGGCAAACTTTTAATATGCTTATATAGACTCTCAATAGTCCCAAACTTACTTCATAGATCATTAGAGTTACTAAGTTAACCTAATATTTTTTTTAATTTAGAGTATAAATATTTTTAATCATCACCTTATGAGCCTCTAATCGTATCCACACTATAATAAAGAGAGGCGTGAAAGAAAGAAACCTAGAAAATTAGGAAGTTTTTAAAGAGCAATTAATGTAAATCAATCAATTAATAAAATTAAATAAATCAGATATCCATTGGCAAGTGCTATTTAATTACAATCGAGAGTCTATAAAAATTAAAAGTGGCTAGGTACCACCAACAATAACCTAGATTTTAAACCTAGAATTGATGCAAGTACTTTAAGTGAGATACTCTTTATCTTCACTTCTTTGTCCTTTTGAGAGCTCCATGGATTCGTTAATTATGGATATCAAAATGAAAAGAAACTCATACCCAAAGTGGTGTTTTATTTTATCTTGTGATCTTAATGTCATCCTAACTTGGTGTTGTAATCCATGCTCCTAGTCTGAGATTTTGATGATAATAAATAATACCATTTGAATTATTATTCATTGAATTCTTTTGATTTCAACTCTTGTCTATGAGTACTAACAATTCAGGGAGATGACAAGTTACTCAGGATAATAACAAGATTCAAGACTGGGTAGAGTAGGAGTTGGAGTCCGTAATAATGTAATTTTTCATTTATTATTATTTTTTGTTTTTTGAGTCTAGCAATAAATTATATGCAAGATTAAGCAACCATGCACACACACAGGGGGAGAGGGTTTAAAAAAATGAAGAAACTTATTCTCTGTTGATCGTATTGTACAAGTTTAAATTGTACTATAAGATCTAATATGGCTGAAATGGTTATCCATAAATAAGTCGTACTATATGATTTATTTCATACTGTATGAAGTGTTTCTAATTTAAAAAACTCTGGCCACCAGATTAATTTATGTAAGTTTAATAACGGATCATATTGTGTGATCTCATTCATAGTGTATAGTATATTTAAAATACTTACTTAAAATAACCCCGTGATTTGTGCATAAATCAAAGATTAATTTTTGATTTATTATCACACTTTACGACCGTGTTTGTACTTTATGATCAATAGAGGCTATTTTTGGTCATCCTAGATAATGTACCAGACAATCCCTTGATTTTGTACTAATCATATTGTACAAAGCGATTCATACTATACGATGTCCAGAGATGAGTTTCATCATCCCAGCAATCATCCTATACGAATAAAAGGATTTTACATATCATATTGTATGGGTTTAAATAGTACTGTACGATAATATCAAAATTTTGACCTGTTTGTAAGCCTTCGTACCAGGACAAATGTTGTTCTATACTGAATGCCTTGTAAGATATATGATCGTACTGTATGATCATAATAAATAAATTAAAATTTTTAGGGTTTCTTGGAGCCTATTTTTAAGTATCAAAATTTTTGTTTTTGATGTGTGACTGTGAGAGAGGAACATGATTAGAGAGGGATTCCTTGGGAGAGAGCTTTTGAAAAGATTTTAGGGTTTATGAGAGGAAGGAGAAGGTGGGCTTAGTGAGAGTGAAGGAGTTTGAGAGAGATCATACAATTGCTCCAAACTTGCTGAACTTTGCTCCTCTTATGGCCTGAGAAGATCTTGTGGGAGGCTCTCTGAGGGAGAGATTCTTCTACATCCATGTCCTCTAAGGTACTCTACCTTCTCTAGCAGGGAGAAAAATGAGAAGGTACGCTGCCATCACTAGGAGGGTGACAAAGCGCTTGGTACTCCGCCACGCTGGGTTGGTGAAAGTGATGTTTGTAAGGGCTTCTCCGCCTTGCTGTGGGGGCACAAGAAGAACTATTATTTAATAGTGAAATTCCTAGAATGGAGGACTCCAAAGAGTGGACGTAGGTCAAGTACCAAAACATTATAAAATCTCTGGTGTAATTTTTCCTTTACTGCTTTTTATTTATGCTTGCATTTTATTTTCATTAAAATTGCTTAGTGAAAATTATAGTGAAATTAGTTGTTACAAACTGTGTTGTGAGCACTCGCTTCCATATTATTTCATTTTCTTATTTAAGTATTAAAAATACAAAAAATTAGAACTCGTGTTTAGGATTATATTTTATTACAACAATTTTTAATTCTCCCCCCTCCTAGCGCATATCATGTTTTCAATTAGTATCAGAGCTGCGTTTCAAAAATAGAATTTTTGAAAACCTTAAAAAATGATCATATCTCATTTTGGTAATCGTAATACCGTAGAGGGTTA
The DNA here is from genome assembly GCA_022539455.1 of Dendrobium nobile. NCBI lineage: Eukaryota > Viridiplantae > Streptophyta > Magnoliopsida > Asparagales > Orchidaceae > Dendrobium > Dendrobium nobile. The sequence goes on along the minus strand of CM039721.1, from coordinate 20,150,428 downwards.
TTCAATAACCCGTCCACCTCTTTTTGACAGTATCCCATTTGATTTTTGAAAAAATAGAATGTCTACTTTTTTACAGTCTATAGACTATCATATGTGGATGTTAGTTAATGATGGTTATGTTGCACTGTTTAAACTTGTGAATGGAGTGAAAACTCAAGTACCTTTTAATGAATGGATTAATGAGGAAAGGGATTTGGCTCAATTGAATGTGAAGTGTTTAAACTATTTCTTTTATGCATTAAAATCTGAGGACTACTTGAGAGTATCTATCTATGCTACTAGTAAGGAGATTTGGGATAGACTATGCATCACGTATAAAGGAACTAGTGAAGTTAAACAGTCTAGACTTAACATTCTGTTGTATGATTATATACTCTTCTGTATGAAACATAGCAAAATAATATCTGACATGTACACTAGCTTCACCCAAATTATGACATCCTTGCATGCATTAGCTAGAGAAATTTTAAATTCTAAAAAAGTTAACAAGATTCTTAGATGCTTACCTAGTTCCTGTGATGCTAAAATTACTACTATCACAGAATCTAAAAATCTTAACTTTTATTCTATTGACAATTTTCTTGGGTCACTCATTGCGTACGAGCAAGGAGTTAGTTAAAGGCAAAGTGATGCAGGTGAAACGAAGGAGTTAACGGTGGCATTAAAAGTAAACAACTTAGAAAGTGAAAGTTCTACAGCGGAGGAAGAAGATGACATAGCCTTGATGACCTGACAGTTCAAGTACTTCTTAAAAAGAAAACAACGACGTCATTAGAACAACTGTAATAAAGGTAAAAGCTCGAGAACTACTAAAGTTTCATCTCACATGATTTACTCTGAGTGTAGGAAACCAGGACACCTCTGAGCTGATTGCCCCAACTTAAATAGTCAACCAACTAAGGAAAATGGTGAGGACAAAGCTAAATATAAGAAGTGAAAGATGAAGACATAAAAAGCATTTTGGACCGACTCTACCTTAGAATCATCAAAAGAAGAAGTAGAAGAGGAGGAAACAAATTTGTGTGTAATGGCTAATGATAATCTTGATCAATCAGATCAAGACAAGGCATGTCAACTTTCATATGAAGATCTACTACTTATTTCTGAGAAAATCCATGACTCATATAGGAATTTTAAAAAAAGGTATGCTAGTCTTAATATTGATTTTAGTACTTTGCAAATTGAGCATGCTAACTTAGTTAAAAAAATTTCTAATTTAGATAGAGATCAAATATCCCTGCTTGATGAGTATGATGCATTAAATAAGAAGCATATTGAATTAATAGAAGCACATGAATCCTTGAAAATAATGCATATTGAACTAGAAAAGGATTTTGACAGACTAGATAAACTTGCATTGGAGTTAGATCATAATGAACATCTATTAAAATGGGAAGTTGCAGGATTGAAATATCAAAATAACTCATTTTTTAAAAAAATATATATAAAACTAGAAAAAGAGAGGGCATCACCCGCATTAGCCCAATCTAGCAAACCCCTAACACTACATGCATCACACAACTTTAGGAAGAGGCATCACCACCCATATAGGTTAGTGAACCCATTTCTCGGTGTTAGGTGCTTCTCTTATGGCATGCTAGGTCATATAGCCTGCACTTGCATGATTTATCATAGGACACACCTACTATGGAGACCTAAATTACATCCATCATAACATAACATGCATACATCTCATTCATGCAAGCATGAGGAACCCAAACTCATTTGGGTTCCCAAATCTAACACTTGAATGACATTACAGAGATGCTCTCACAAAAGATCTAGTGAGAGCATGTGGTACCTAGAAAGTGGCTGCTCGTGACACATGATTGGAGACATGAAGAAGTTCATTTTAATGGAGACTAGGATTGGAGGCAAAGTAACATTTGGAGACAACACGAACAGGAAAGTGGTAGGCTCATGTATTGTTGGTAATGCTAAGAATTTTTTAATTAAAAATGTTTTATTAGTTGATGGTTTAAAGCATAACTTATTAAGCATTAATCAATTATGTGATAAAAGGTTTTGACATAAATTTTTTTTCTGACAAATGCCTATTTAGCTTAAATGACAAACTTGTTTTAGAGGAAAATAAATGAACATTATTTACATGTAAGATTTTGATTGCATTGATAATTCAATTTCATTTTGCTTAAAAATAATAGTAGATGACTCTTGGCTATGACATAGGAGACTATGCCATGCTAGTATGACAAAACTTAGAAACATCACTTAAAAAAACCTAGTTAGAGGCATACCTAAGTTATACTTCACTAAGGATCATCTATGCGATGCCTGCCAACTAAAGAAGCAAATAAAATCATCATTTCATTCAATCAAAGATGTGATCACTTCTACGCCACTATAAATCCTTTATATGGACTTATTTGGACTTGTTAGCATAGCTAGCCTAGGTGGGAAGAATTATGGATTTGTAATTGAAGAAGACTTCACTAGATTCACTTAGGTAAGATTTTAGCCCACAAGAATGAGTAATTTGAGGAATTTAAGATTTTCTCTACTTGGATTCAAAGAAAGCTAGGATGTGAAATCTCAACAATACATAGTGATCATGAAGGAGAGTTTCAATATAAAAAGTTTGAATTATTCTATCAAGAGATAGGAATAGAGCATAATTTCTCAGCCCATAAAACTCCTCAGCAAAATAGAATAGCAGAAAGGAAGAATAGATCCTAGGTAGAAGCTACTAGGGCGTATATTAGCTGAGTACACCCTTACGAGATATTTTTGGGCAGAAGCAGTAAACACTGTGTGTTATGTCTCAAATAGGGTGAACAATAGATCGAAGCTGAATAAAACACCTTATGAACACCTTAAGGGTTGGACACCAAATCTTTCACACTTATATGTCTTCGGTTGCAAGTGCTTTATCTTAATAAATGGCAAACTTCCCTTAGGAAAATTTGATCCCAAGTCTGATGAGGGTGTCTTCTAAGGTTATTCATCTATAGGTAAGGCCTATAGAATATTTAATAAGAGAATCCTAGTAGTGGAAGAGTCCACCCATGTAGTATTTAATGAATCTAAAATTAAAGAAGATGAGGTAGAGGCAATTCAAGGAGTAGAAACAATGACCTTAGGAGAAAGGGTAGAACCTCAGGAAGATTTTCCTAAAGAATGGGGATACTCTTCTAGTCCTCCTAAAGAATTAATTTTAGGAGACCCATTGGAAAGTGTGAGAACTATGCACGGAGTTAGGAAGGAGGTTAGTCATTCAACATTCATCTCCATGATATAACCCACGAGTATAGATCAAGCTTTAGGAGATGAATTCTGGATCCTAGCAATGTAAGAAGAATTGAACCAATTCACAAGGAATGATGTTTGTGAGTTAATCAAGAGACCTAAAGAACATAGTATGGTTGGAACAAATTGGGTCTTCAAAAATAAGGTGAATGACTTAGGAACCATAATAAGAAATAAGGCATTACTAGAAGCTAAGGTATACAACCAAATTAAGGGAATAGACTTTAAAGAAACTTTTGCCCTGGTAGCTAGACTAGAAGCCATAAGGGTGCTCTTAGCTTTTGCTTGCTTCAAAAGTTTTAAACTATATCAAATGGATATAAAGAGTGCTTTTTTGAATGGGGTAATCAAGGAGGATGTTTATGTTGTGCAACCCCCTGGATTTGAAGTTCACAATTTTCAAACCATGTATTCAAATTAAAAAAGGCACGATATGGGTTAAAGCAAGTACCTAGATCTTGGTAACAAAAACTTAGCTCATTCTTACTAAATAAAGGATTTGTTAAGGGTAGTGTGGACACTACACTCTTTTTACAAAAGGTTAAAGGTAAAATTCTCATTGTTTAGATTTATGTGGATGACATTCTATTTGGATCTTCAGATAAACATTTATGTGATGAATTTTAAAAAATAATGAGTAATGAGTTTGAAAAGAGCATGATGGGAGAGCTTAATTACTTTCTTGGCTTTAGTATAAAACAAATAGATAATGGAACATTTCTTAGCCAAACAAAATACATTAAGGATGTTCTAAAAAAAATATGAAATGGATAGTGCTAAGCCCATGAACACTACAATGAGCTCCATGATTCAACTGGACAAAGACTCGAATGGAAAATCAGTAGACCATAAAAAATATAGAGGAATGATCGAATCTCTCCTCTACCTGACTGCTAGTAGACCAAACATAATGTCTAGTGTGTGCCTTTGTGCCCATTTTGAAGCTGATTCTAAAGAGTCTCACTTAACAACGGTCAAGAGAATCCTTAGATATCTACTAAGCACCCTGAGCTTAGGAATTTGGTATCCCATGCATAACACTTCCTTTGAAATATTAGGGTACTCAAATTCTAATTTTGTAGGATGTAGGGTAGATAGAAAAAGCACCTCTGCTACTTGGCAATTCATAGGACATTCTTTAGTTTCTTGATCCAGTAGGAATCAAAATTTGGTAGCCCTTTCAACGGCCGAGGTAGAATATATTACAGTACGAAGTTGTGTTGCACAAGTACTATGGTTGAAACAACAACTTCTTGATCTTAGATTAACTGTAGGAACCATCTCAATCATATGCGACAACATAAGTGCAATATGCATTTCTAAAAATCTAATTCAGCACTCTCGAACAAAACACATAGATATTAGACACCATTTCATAAGAGATTATGTTGCTAAAGGAGATATACAATTACATCACATAGGTACATGAGATCAATTGGTACACATCTTCATGAAACCACTAGCCTACGGCACCTTTAACACTTTGCAGACAGGACTTGGTGTCATAGACATTAATGTATAATACAAAAAAAATAAAAAAATTCTTCGAAGGCTATGTTATTGATTTGAATGCTTAACTCAAATGTCTTTGCAAACATTGATACTTGTTATGTTTTGTTTTTGAAATTTTGTGAATTTTTGTGTGTTTTTTAATGAATTGTTTTTGGATTTATGATTTTGTTTTATGTTTTCTGTGTTTCTGATTGTTTTTGTTGATTTTGTTAATTTAAAAATTTAAAAAATCAAAATTAATTTTTGGAGGAAATCGTCCAGGACGAAATATTTTCGTACGGGACGATGTGTAAAGGAACAGTTTGCGAAAATTTAAACCGTTTTAGAGCAGTTTTTTATTGGATCGTCTGTACGATCTGTGATCGTCCAGGACGAAATTTTTTTTCTCTCAAACGTCGGGACGATTGAATGCAGCGGTTGAATGGATAAGATAGTTTTTAATACGAACTTCGTCTGTACGAAATTTTCGTTCGTCCAGACGAACATGTGTCGTTTCAACTTTTCGATCGTCTGTACGAAATTTTTTTCGTCTGTACGATCGGTCAAGTCAAAAAGCCTGTACGAAGAGACGCATCGTAAGTTGTGTTGAATACGAAAAGCCGTTACATTTTGGACGAATTGGATCGTCTGTACGAACATGCTTCGTTCAGACGAATTATTATGTTCGTCCAGGACGAATATTTTCGTCCAGGACGAAAGTATCGTTTTTCCTTTAAATATGAAGGCTTTTCAAACTTGAAAATCACACTTTCAAATTTCTTTTTCAATCCCTTTCAACATCAAATCAACAATGGCCTCCTCTAGCAAAAGACAAAAGGTTTTGGTGAAGAAACCAAACAGGAATGCCCCAGACAACTTTCTTTCTAAGGAAAATGAGGAATCTTTTCCTCGTTTTGCCTCAGCAAAAATCACTCCGTCTCGCATTCTTATCCCAGCAGAGTTGAAATATCGGGTAATGCACCTCTTCGCCTCAACCCAATTTCAGTTCATTCTTTCTCTCGTTTACCTCTACAACAAACAAACCTACCATTACTTCCTTGCCAACATGAGTTTCAATTCTGACCACTCTATCATTAGTTCTTTTGTTTTTAAGAAAAAAGTTGAGATCACCAAGCACGATCTTGGTGCATTTTTAAACTTAAGAACTGAGGGATATAGAGCCCACACCCTAATGTCAGAAAACTCCTTCAAATGGTTTGAAATCAATAGGGTAATTAGAGGAAATGCAATTGACAATCATGTTGCTAGAGTCTCAGGTATGACCCAAGATGCCCGAATCATCCAGCATATCCTTAGATCCTCAATTATTCCTAAAGCTGGTGATAGGATTAACATCACTCCTCTCCTTTCTTGTCTAACTTTTTTAATCATGTCAAGACATCCTATTGATGAAGCCCAACTCATCATAGATCATATCTATAGGCTTTCAGAAATAGGACATGCTGATCAGAAGAAAAAGAAAAACATTTCATTAGGGCACTTAATTACCTATATTTTGGAGAAGAAATACAATATAGTGCATCCTGATGAAGAATATGAAGAGCCAGTTTACTATAACAATACATCATTCAGACTGCTCTTCAAGGAAGAAAAAGAAAAAGGGAAAGCACATGACAGTGCTTCAGAAGAAGAAGAAAGAGAAGAAGGAGAGCATACCTCTGCACCTCAGTCAGATTATCAGAATCTGATTGAGAGATTTGATCGTTTAGAGACTCATATTGATCAAAGATTTGATCAATTTGATGCTCAACTTGTGCAGCAACAACATGACATTGGTGTTATTAGAAATGAAGTACATGATATCAATACCAATGTAATGTTGATGGCCTCCTACTTTAACCTTTTCGGTGGCATTCCTCCTCCTCCTCCTCCAGAACAGTAGAGATGATTTTATGTGTTTTTGTAGTACTTGCGTTGTATTTTTTGTTGTGTTGTTGTGATTGTTACTCATTTTTTTCTTGTTATGTTAATGTTTTTGTTAAATGTAGGTATTTGTCTTTTATTTTATGTTGTGTTTAGCTTTTGTGAAATGTAATCTTTTCATATAAATCAATGCATTTCACACTTGTTTCAGTATTGATTTGTTATTGAAATGTGGTTAATTTTTTATGAATTTCATTAGTATTATTTAATCTTCATAGTGCTTAAATTAGATTGTAATTGGAGATTATCTACATTAGAAAATCTAGTCTTTCAAAATTTAAAAGTTGTTTATAACTTGTTGTAATTAGAATTTTTAAATTCATGTCTATTCATTTAGACTACATAAAAGTTAAAATTATTATTGCAATTTAGATGTTTACTTATTTTGTATTTCTTTGTTCAAATAATATTTATGTACTTAGAAATATTTGAAATTTTAGATTATTGATTTTGGAAAGAATTGGTGTAAAGTACTCTTGAAAATTGTACAAAAAGTACAAAAAAAAATCAAAAGAAATGCGCAATGGTTCGCAAATATGAAAAAGAGGCACAAAATCAGCTCAATATCAATAGATGCACAAAAATGTGCTCAAAAAGTTGAAAAAGATGCGCAAAGCGCCACATGTGGTAATTCTCTTCTTTCCAAATTCTTTCAATCTCTTAATTCAAATTGATCTTATGTTCATTTATATTCTATTGAATTTTGAAATATAGAATTTTTTCTTCATCTCTCTTGTAATGATTTTCTATATTCAAATGTCTAAATTGAATCATGTATTTGCTAAATTCTTCTTACTTACAATGTTATATCACTTTTTAAATCTCCTGAATTTCTATGATTGACCTAATGTTTTTAGTTTAAAATTGCATACCCTATGTCAATCACCATTTAGATTAAATTTTAACAATGAATTTCATATAATTATTTACATTTCTGGTCTTTTTCTTCTTCACTTTTTGTTGCTGTCAAAAAGGGGGAGAAATTATTAGTTTGTGTATGTTTGTGTTTTATCTTTTTTAGTTGTTCTGTTTGCAATTTTTTAAAAAAAAAAAAAAAAAAAAAAAAAAAAAATATTGTTCTTTAATGCCTCCTTATTTTAATGTACTCATAAATTCAGGGGGAGTTTAGGAGATAAAAAATGTGTTTTAACTTGAAACCATACTAATAATAATTGTTTTGCCATCATCAAAAAGGGGAGATTGTTTGAATAGTTGCTATTTGAATGAGTTATATTTATGCAACTTATGTAGTTTTGATGATTCCAAACATTATTGTTCAAATGTATAGTTATCTCCTAACAATTTCAGAAGATTTGCACTTGCTCTTGTGTGTACTAACATTTCAGGAAAATCAGACTCCAGACTACGAAAACTTCAATTCAAATTCAACATGAGATATTATGTATAATTGATGTTTATCTTTTCTTTGAATTAACTTTGAAAGGGAGTGATTGTAATTGAGTGAATAAAATCTCACACACACACACAAATAAGGAGATCTTGAAATTCTATACTGATCGTACAGGACGATATTTATCGTACTGGACGATCTGTCAGTTATCTCCTATAGAGCACTTGGAACGAATAGGAACTTGCCTTGAAAAATTTTCTAAGTCCTATTCGTCCAGGACGAAATTTATCATCGTCCCAGGCGATGGGTTCTCTGCAAAATTTTCGTCCAGACGAATTTTACCATCGTACGAGGCGACCAGTCCTCTGGAAGAGTCAGAAAGTGAACACTCACAACCTGAGGATGAAGACGATATAGCACTGATGACTAGACAATTCAGAAGCTTTTTAAAGAAGAAGTTTCAAAAGGCTTTTTGGGCTGACTCAGCTTCAGACTCATCTGAGACTGAAAACGAAGAAGAAGTCACCAACCTTTGCTTGATGGCAGATAAAGCTGAACAATCAGATCAAGAAGAGGTATGTGATTTAACATATGATGAACTGTTTGAAGTTTCTGAACACATGCATGATGCATATAGGAAAACTAAAAAGATGCATTCTAGTTTAATTTTAGAATTAGAAGAGCTTAATAAGGAACACGAAATCCTTAGGAAAGATCATGCTTTAATTGATAGCAACCACATGAAACTACTTGATGAATATGATGACTTGAATAAAAATTTTGAAAATTTAAAATCATCCTATGCTGAACTTGAAAAAGAATTTAAGAAATTTAAGGATGAATCTGAGCACAAGACATATAGAATCAATTATACAAATCGAATCTTGGAGGATATGAATTCATTTTACAAACTTACTATAAGAGCTCTCGAGGATAATAGGAACCCCCCTAAACTTGAAGATTTTACAAATCCTAAATATTATCCTAAATTCATGAAATCCCTTAGAAGACAATCATATGAAAGAAAACATAGGAATATTTTTCCTAATGTTAAATGTAACAATTGTGGATTTTTGGGACATATATCTCACACCTGCACTTTAAAGATGAAACCTAATTTGGTGTGGAGAACTAAGATGCATAAACCTAGACATATCACACATGCATCTGATTATAAATTTCATAAAGGTGAACCCAAACTAGTTTGGGTTCCTAGGTCTAACAATTGAGAATTTTGCAGGAATACTCTCACACAAGACCTCGTGAGAGTATATGGTACCTGGACAGCGGATGTTCTAAGCACATGACTGGAGATACTGCTCAATTCATAACGCTGGAAGCCAGGAGTGGAGGCAAGGTTACACTTGGAGATAATACCACAAAGAAGGTGGTTGGATCAGGTATGATTGGAAATTTGAAAAACTTTTTCATAGATAATGTTTTATTAGTTGAAGGCTTAAAACATAATTTGCTTAGCATAAGTCAGCTATGTGATAAGGGCTATAATGTAAAATTTTTACCTACTAGCTGCATAATTAGCCTAAATGGGAAAATTGTTTTAAATGGAAAAAGGGTGAACAATGTCTACATGCTAGATTTAAATTGTATTCAATCTCCTACTGCTTTTTGTTTGAAAACTGTTTCTGATGAATCATGGCTTTGGCATAGGAGACTTTGTCATTCTAGTATGAAAAATCTTAGAAGAATTACCCAAAAGAATTTGGTTAGAGGAATACCTAAACTAGACTTTACTAAGGACCACTTATGTGATGCATGTCAATTAGGAAAACAAGTGAAGTCCTCTTTTAAATCCAATAAAGATCTTAGGACCAGTAAACCTTTAGAAATTCTTCACATGGATCTTTTTGGACCTGTAAGCACGGTTAGTCTAGGAGGAAAGGTATATGGATTTGTAATAGTAGATGATTTTTCAAGATTCACCTGGGTTAAATTTCTTTTTCATAAGAGTGAATCATTTGAGGAATTCAGAAATTTTTCAACTTGGATACAAAGAAAACTAGGATGTGAAATAATTTCTATACAAAGTGATCATGGAGGAGAATTTGAAAATGAAAGATTTGAAGATTTCTGTAAAGAAAAGGGGATTGATCACAACTTTTCTGCACCTAGAACTCCTTAACAAAATGGAGTAGTTGAAAGAAAGAACAGAACATTAATAGAAGCCGCCCGAGCAATGTTAGCAGAATACTCTCTTCCTAGATATTTTTGGGCTGAGGCGGTTAGCACTGCATGCTATGTTCTGAATAGGGTAAATGTGAGATCAAATTTGAATAAAACACCCTATGAATTGGTAAAAGGAAGAACACCAAATTTGTCTCATTTACATGTATTTGGTTGCAAGGTGTTCATACATAATAATGGAAAATCTGCCTTAGGAAAATTTGATCCAAAATCAGATGAAGGAATTTTTGTTGGATATTCAAGTGTTGGAAAATCTTATAGAGTATTCAACAAAAGAACTTTAGTCATTGAAGAAACCACACATGTTGTTTTTGATGAAAATGGAAACATAGAAGAGCCAAAAGTTGTTGAAGAAGAAATTGAAGAAAACTCCCAAAAGATTGATAGATTAAATTTGGAAGAAAATGTGGAAGAAAATATAGAAAGAGAAGACCCTTTGCCTAGAGATTTGAGATTCTCTAAAAATCACCCAAAGGAATTAATTATAGGTGAACCAAGTGAGGGTGTTAGAACTAGGCGTGGATTAAACAAGGAAGTCAATCATTCAGCCTTCATTTCAACTATTGAACCCACTAACATTGATCAAGCACTTTCAGATGAATTTTGGATATTGGCCATGCAAGAAGAGTTAAATCAATTTGTAAGAAATAAAGTTTGGGAACTAACTACAAGGCCAAAAGATCAAAGTGTTGTTGGAACCAAGTGGGTGTTCAAAAATAAAATGAATGACTCAGGAGTAGTCATTAGAAATAAGGCTAGATTAGTAGCTAAGGGGTATAATCAAATTGAAGGAATTGATTTTGAGGAAACTTTTGCCCCTGTAGCTAGACTTGAAGCAATTAGGGTTTTACTAGCCTTTGCCTGTTTTAAAGGTTTTAAATTGTTTCAAATGGATGTTAAAAGTGCCTTTTTAAATGGAGTAATTGAAGAAGATGTTTTTGTAGAACAACCTCCAGGTTTTGAAAATTCAAAATTTCCAAATCATGTTTTCAAATTAAAAAAGGCATTATATGGATTGAAACAGGCACCTAGGGCTTGGTATGAGAGGTTAAGCACCTTCCTACTTGAAAGATCTTTTGAAAAAGGAAGTGTGGATACAACTCTCTTTTTAAGAAAAATTGGAAAGGATATACTTATTGTTCAAATTTATGTGGATGACATCATCTTTGGATCTTCAAATAAACATCTTTGTGATGATTTTTCTAAAACAATGAGTAATGAATTCGAAATGAGTCTAATGGGAGATTTAAATTACTTTCTAGGATTTAGCATTAAGCAACTTGAGGAAGGTACTTTTCTTAGTCAAAACAAATATATTCAAAGAAAGATTGAAGAATTTTACCATCGTACGAGGCGACCAGTCCTCTGGAAAATTTTCGTCCCGACGAAAATAAATATCGTACAGGACGATCAGCTCTCTGGAACTTTTTTCGTACAGACGAAAACAAGTTATCGTCCGCGGCGATAGGTTCTCTGGAAAATTTTCGTCCAGACGAAATAAATAATCGTCCAGGACGATCGGCTCTCTGGAAAATTTTCGTCCAGACGACCACATTTTCGTTCAAACGACAAACCGACTTAGAACAGTTTTCAGCAGTTTCTAGAACCGACCTTGTAATAACCGTTCGTACTGGACGAACCAAGTTCGTACAGGACGATCAGATGTACGAAGTCAGTTCGTACACATATACAAATTGGGTCGTTTCAGATCGTTTAAGTAAAATCGTCCAGGACGATCCAGAATCGTACAGGACGATCCACTGCGTACAGAATTGAAAATTTGCAGTTTTTGGGCGGTTTCACTTGTCTTTTATATAAATAGTCCAAATTAGACTGCCACCCAATCTTTTTGTCATTTGATCTTCGTGCCTTTTGAGAGAATAGCCAAGGAGAGAGTGGAAGAGAGCATTCAAAGGAGGATTCCTACCACTGGAGCTAGAAGGCTTCACTTGGATTGCTAAGGTAAGAGTCTCTACTTGTGAAATTGGATTTCTTCACTCTTTTTCTTTCTTCCTTCTAGATTCTTGTGAGAAGATCATTCAAGAAGGTCCGGTTCTCTGCCGACACTTGGAGAGTGTGAACAGACGAAGGGTTCTCTGCCCACACTAGGAGAGTGTGAAAGGACGAAGGGTTCTCTGCCCACACTAGGAGAGTGTGAAAGGACGAAGGGTTCTCTGCCTACACTTGGAGGGTGTGAAAGGACGACGGTTCTCTGCCAACACTGGGTTTTGTGTAAAAGGACGGACGGTTCTCTACCGCACCGGGGAGTGGTGAAAAGAGTGTGTTGTAAGGGCTTCTCCGCCTTGCTGTGGGTGCAAAAGGAGAGTCACTATTGGTATTAGTGCAATACTCAGAGGGTGCCTCTGAGGAGTGGATGTAGGTCTGGTTATAGACCGAACCACTATAAATCTGGTGTCATTTACTTTATAGCTTTTACGTTTCCGCACTTTTAAAATTCAGTTTTAACAACTCTGTGGTTGAAAAATATTTTTCTACTAACTTTAAAAAAGAAAATTTTATTTCGGTTCAACTTTATTTTTAAGAGGGTTTAAAATTTTAAAAAACTACCAATTCACCCCCCTCTTGGTAGCCTTGGGACACTTACTTAGGCTTAACAACCTAATTACTGGACTCAACAAGTGGTATCAGAGCTTTGTTTCAAAATCATAAGTTTAGACTACTTTTTGAAAAACGAATATGGCTAATTTTAGAAACCATAAATTGTTAGATGGATGTTCGATTGTTAGACCACCTTTATTTGAAAGTATTTCTTTTGATTTTTGGAAAATTCGAATGTCTACTTTCTTGCAATCAATAGATTATCGCATGTGGCATATGATTCAAAGTGGTTATTCTGTACCGTCACGTATTATAGATGGAATCAAAACTGATATCCCTTTTTCTGAATGGAGTAGAGTAGAACAAATTTATGCACAATTAAATGCTAAATGTATGAATTGTTTATTCTGTGCTTTAAATTCTGAAGATTATATGAGAGTCTCTACATGTACTACAGGTAAGGAAATTTGGGACAGTTTATGCATTACATATGAAGGTACTAGTGAAGTCAAGCAATCTAAGTTGAATTTTTGGATGAATGACTATGAACTCTTTAGCATGAAACCTTATGAGTCGATCTTAGACATGTATACTAGGTTTATTCAAATTGTAACATCATTGCATGCTTTAGGTAAAGAGTTTTCAAACTTTGAAATAGTCAATAAAATTCTACGTTGTTTACTTGACAAGTTTGATGCCAAAGTTGTTGCTATTTGTGAATCGAAAAATTTGAATGAATATTCTATTGATAATTTGATTGGCTCACTCATTGCCTACGAGGAATGTTTGGGTCAAAGACTTTTGGATGCAGGTGAAACAATAATGCTAAAAGCGGAAGACATGGAGAAAAGTGGCTTAGTTGGTGAGAAAAGCGATGACTTAACAAGCAAATTGAAAAGTCCACTAAAGCACAAGAATAAGCATCAACAAAAGTGGAATAAAGGTAAAAATGGTAAGAATGTTCTGATTTCTTCAAATATTATTTGCTTTGGATGTAGGAAATCTGGACATCTGAAAAGTCAGTGCCCTAATTTGAGAACTCTTCCTGCTAAAGAAAAGGGCAAAGCTAAGCAAATTATAAAATGAGAAAATAATGAAAAGCAAAAAAATCTCCTCGGCGGATCTAGCTTCTGAATCATCAGACCAGGAGAAAAATGATGTTTAAAACCCTTTGTTTATTTATTTTTGTTGTATTTTTATTTTTGCTTGTTTTGTGTGTTTTTGTGTTTTGAATGATTTTGAAATGTTTTCTCATTTGATTTCATGTTTTAGATCGATGTTAATGTTCTTAATCTTTATGAAATTCATTTAGTACTTTTAATCTCTATTGTGCCTAAACTAAAATTGTAATTAGAAATTAATTTCATTAGAAAATCTAGTTTATCTAAATTTAATTTTTTGCCTATAACTTGTTTTAGTTAGAATTTTTTTTAATGTCATGTCTTTCATTTTAGACTACAAAATCTTAATTATTATTATTGTATCTTAGATGTCTATCTTATTTTGTATTTCATTTTTCAATTAATATTTATGCACTTAGAAAAATTTGAGATTCTAGATTATTGTCTTTGGAAAGAATTCAATTACTCTTGAAAATTGTACAAATGTACAAAATCAAAAGGAATGCGCAACAAAGTTGCAAATGTGAAAAAGAGGCACAAAATAAGCCCAATAAAGAAAGATGCACAAAAATGTGCCACCTATATGAAAAAGATGCACAAAAATGTGCCACCTATATGAAAAAGATGCGCAAAGCGCCACTTGTGGTGATTTTCTTCTTTCCAGATTCTTTTTAGTCTATTAATTCAAGTAGATCTAATGTTCATTTATATTTCAATTGATTTTTGGAATATGCAATTTTTTACTCATCTTTATTACAATGATTTTTCATATCATAAATGTCTAAATTGAATCATGTTTTTCATAAATTCTTACTTATTACAATGTTATATCAATTTTTTAAATTCTATGAAATTCTATGATTTGACTAATGTTCTTAATTCTTAGTTGCATTCTTATGTCAATCACTTTTTTAGATTAAATTTATACATGAATTTTTCATAAGATTTTCTACATTACTAGTCTATTTCTTCTTCACTTTTTGTTGTTGTCAAAAAGGGGGAGAGATTATTGTTTGTATTATTTAGGGGGAGAATTTTTTTTTAAATTTTGTGTGTGTCTTGTAATATTTTTTGTGTATTGTTTTTGTGTATGTGTGTATGTAATTGTTTGTATTGTTTAGGGGGAGAATTTTTTTTTAAAATTTTGTGTGTGTCTTGTAATATTTTTTGTGTATTGTTTTTGTGTATGTGTGTATGTAATTGTTTGTATTGTTTAGGGGGAGAATTTTTTTTAAAATTTTGTGTCTTGTAATGTTTTTTGTGTATTGTTTTTGTGTATGTGTGTATGTAAAATTAAAAAAAAAAAAAAAAATTGTTTTTTAAAATGCCTCCTTATTTTAATGCATTCATTAATTCAGGGGGAGTTTAGGAGATTTTAAAATGGTTTGAAATTTTACTAACAATAATTATTTTGCCATCATCAAAAAGGGGGAGATTGTTAGGAAAGTTGTTATTTGCATATTTTACATTCTTGCAACTTGTATTATTTTGATGATTCCAAATATTATTGTTTTATGTGTAGTTATCTCCTAACACTTTTTGGAAGATTTGTTTTTGCTCTTGTGTGTACTAATATTTCAGGAAAATCAAACTCCAGACTACGAAGACTTCAAATCAAATTCAGCATGAGATACTTTGTGAAATTGAAGCTTGTACTTTTTATTTGAATTAAATTTGAGAGGGAGTGATTGTTATTGAGTGAATAAATTTACACAAACTTAAAGGAGATCTTGAAAAAGTTTTTATACTGATCGTACGGGACGAACATTGTTCGTACGGGACGATCAGATCAGTTATCTCCTTGTAAGAGCAATGGAACGGACAAGAACTGAACTGGAAATATTTTCTAAGTCCTATTCGTCCAGGACGAAATTTATTATCGTACCAGGCGATGGGTTCTCTGTAAAATTTTCGTCCAGACGAAGTCCAGTTCGTCCAGGACGATGGGAACCGACTATGGCAGTTTCTGGCAGTTTCCGGAACCGACTTTTGATATAACTGTTCGTCCAGACGAAATATTTTCGTCCCGGGACGAACCAATTTCGTCCAGGACGAAATTGGTTCGTACAGATGAACAAAATTTCGTACGGGACGATCCAGTGCGCAGAAAAACTTGTTTTGGGCAGTTTTTTGGACGGTTTTTCTTCTGCTTTCTATATAAGGAGTCCTAGAAACTATTACAAATGCCTTTGGAGTTGTTTTCTCTTGAGAGGGATCATTGAGAGGGAGAAGATCCTTGGAGGGGATTTCAAGGGAGTGTGGAGGGGATATTCACACGGTTGCTCCGGTGAAGGCTCTCAAGTGAAGTTCAACAACATCGGTCCGGTTCTCTGCCGACACTTGGAGAAGTGTAAAAGGACGACAAAGTGTATCTTTGACATTCATTGTGTCTTCGTTCTTGTGGAGAAAACTAGAAGAGAGAACTTGAAAGGGAGAGAGGAAAAGGTGGAGTTTGAGAGGGAGAAGATCTTTGAAGGGGATTTCAAGGGAGTGTGAAGGGGATATTCACACGGTTGCTCCGGCGAACTTGCACTTCAGTACCATCGGATTCAAGGGTCGTCTTGAGGGAAGTTTTGGCAAGAAGAAGATCTCTTTGGTGTTAAAGAACCCGGCTACTCCGCCGCACCGGGGAAGGTGAAAGTGTTTTTGTACAGGCTTCTCCGCCTTGCTGTGGGAGCAAAAGGAGAGTCACTTTGTGGTATTAGTGCAATACTCAGAGGGTGCCTCTGGGGAGTGGATGTAGGTCAAGGTTTGACCGAACCACTATAAATCTGGTGTGTTCTTTCTTATTTTTTATTCCGCATTTAATTTCATTGCAAGTTGTTTACTCTGGTTGAAAAGTTTATTTTTTAAACTTTAATTTTAACTTGCATCAATAATTCAAAAGGTTTTCTAAAATTCCAAGAGTTGAAGTTACATTTTTTTAATTGCCAATTCACCCCCCCTCTTGGTTAGCCTTGGGACATTCACTTAGGCTTAACAACCTAATTACTAGACCCAACAAGTGGTATCAGAGCAAGGCGGAGCAAGATTCTTGTCCTTTCTTGGTTCACCTGCATCAATCTTTCTTTGACTTACTCCTTGCTCGTAAGCAATGAGTGAACCAAGAAGATTGTCAATTGAATAAATGTTCAGATCTTTTGACTCTGTAATTGCAGTAATTTTAGCATCGTATGTAGTAGGTAAACAACGAAGAATTTTATTAACCATTTCAGCATTAGTTAATTCCCTACCAAGTGCATGCAAAGAGGTGACAATTTGAGTGAATCTTGTGTACATGTCAGATATAGATTCATTAGGTTTCATGCGAAATAATTCGTAGTCATGTAACAAGATATTGAGTCTTGATTGCTTAACCTCATTTGTCCCTTCATAAGTAATACAAAGTCTATCCCATATGTCTTTTCCGCTTTTACAAGTGGAAACTCGCATGTAGTCTTCAGATTTTAAAGCACAAAAGAAACTATTTAAACAGGCTATTC
Source organism: Dendrobium nobile (assembly GCA_022539455.1). Classification (NCBI taxonomy): domain Eukaryota; kingdom Viridiplantae; phylum Streptophyta; class Magnoliopsida; order Asparagales; family Orchidaceae; genus Dendrobium; species Dendrobium nobile. Next base: position 20,133,011 of record CM039721.1, on the reverse strand, counting down.
CTTATCATCACACACTCACTACACAAAATTCAAAAATTAACATTTTCTTTATCTTTTTATATGATACACTCTCGTACTATACAGTATAACACAATTACTCAAATCACAACCCAATCTCAAATTTCATCTATGTTGATCGTATTATACGATCACCATCGTACTGTATGATACAGGTGGCTAGTCATTCAATCTGTTTGGTATGACATTATTGCACATCGTACTATACGATATTTCCACTTTGTACTATATGATCCACATCAATAATGAATTGGGACGAATTTACTCCATTTGGTATGACATTATTGCACATCGTACGATATGATATCTCATCTTCTTACTATACAATCCATGTCAGCAAAATGGATGAGGATGACTTAAAGGGGGTTGGTACGATATAATAGCTATTCATACTATACAAACAAAGGTTCATACTGTATAATGCTTTTCGTCAAAGGTCATACTGGAGACCCTCGGGACAATTGAAATCCTTCTGTTCGTACTGTATGAGTTATATCGTACTGTACGATTTGACCATCTTTTTCCAACCGCTTATTCAAATGACATTATTACCCATCATATTGTTTGATCCTCGATTATACTGTAAGATACTTACAAAATTCTATAAATTGGCAGAATCTGAAGCTCCTTTCCCTCACTCTTTCCTTCACCTTACTTGTTATCGCCTTTCCTCACAAAATGTCAAGCTATAGCAAGCGCAGCCGTCTTCGTCATTGGAAGCTCATCTTCCTCTCACTATCCCAACAATAGTTTCCTGACTCCCAAAAATGAAGAAGCCTATCATAAATACAAGGCCTGCAAAATTACCCTATCTCAAATTCTAAATCAAGCTGCTTTAAATTTTAAAGTAATAATCCTCTTCGCATCCACCACTCTCCAATTCCTTCTTACCCTAGACTTCCCGTATAATTCAGAACTCTTATTTGAATTCTTAGCCAACCTAACCTTCACTATCGAAACCCTAACCTTCCACTCCTTTGTCTGCCAATAATGCATAGAAATCACTAAGGCTGACATCGCCCAATATATTGGGTTGTCTACTGAAGGCCCTAGAGCTCATTCCTTCCTCTCAATTTATTTCAACTACAGTGCTACAAATCTAGACCTTAGGAATGTAGCTTTCTATCAACACTAGCCTCTTATTTAATCCTTAACCCGAAATGCCCAAATTATTCAACACGTCCTTCGCACTTCAATCATACCTAAAGATGGCGACTGAATCTATATGACCCCAATCTTATCAGTCGTTACTTACCTTATAATATAAAACATAAAATTTGATGAGGTAGATATAATTATTGATTATATCTGAAACACGACCTTCGTTCGCCTCCCTACCACTCGTAGAAAACAAAATCTAGCCCTTGGCCACCTTATAGGTTACATCCTTTAAAATAAATATTAATTAACCTATCCTGGTGAACCCAATAATATACCAATCTTTTATACAAATTTTTCTTTCCCTATTCTATCTTATCAGGGAGCAAGAGCCAGAAGAACAAGACTTTGATGAAAAGGAAGGAGAAGCTGCTCTAGAAGGAGCCGTTGTTCCACAAAGACGGCGTGCACCACCACGAGGACCTGCGCCAGCCTATTATCACGATGACTTGGTCGACCAATTTGACCAACTCCAAAGTAGTCTTGATGCTCACATCCAAGACCAGCACCACAAATATGAGGAAGACATGTGGTGGTTTGCATAACGCTTCACTTTGATTCATCAATAATTTATGTCAATCCACCAATACTTCCAACCAACTCCACCTCCAAATGATCAGGCTCTTCCCTTCTAAAGTGTATCTATTTTATGCTATTTTTTTAGTGTTGCTTGTGACTCCTCTCTTTAATGATGTCAAAAAGGGGAGAAGTCTATTGTAGTAAGTATGTTCTGCTTATATTTTTGTTTAAGTTCAATGAAATGATTTTTCTTTTCCTATTTTATTTCGTGAAGTTTTACTTAATTAAAAATAACAAAAAAATTAATAAACTAAAAAAAAGCCTTACAAAATTGCTATAACCAACATTATTTGACATTATCAAAAAGTGGGAGATTGTTGCAATCCATATCCCCTAGTTTGAGATTTTGATGATGACAAATAATATCATTTGAATTACTATTCATTGAATACTATTGATTTATGCTCTTATCTATGAGTAGTAATATTTTATGGAGATCACAAATTACTCAGGATAATAAGAAGACTCAATACTGGGTAGAGTAGGAGTTAGAGTCCATAACATTATAATTTTCCATTTATTATTATTTTTTTGTTTCTTGAGTCTAGCCACAAATTGTATGCAAGATTGAGCAACCATGCACACACATAGGGGGAGAGGGTCTAAAAAATGAAGAATTTTTTTTCTATGTTGATCGTACTGTACGAGTTTAAATCATAATATAGGATCTGATCTGGCTAAAATGGCTATCTGTAAATAAGTCGTACTGTATGAAGCATTTCTAATTTAAAAAACCCTAGCCACCAGATTAATTTAAATAAATTTAATAATGAATTATACTGTATGATCTCATTCATATTGTACGGTATATTTTGAATACTTTCTTAAAATAACCCCGTGATTAGTGTGCAAATAAAGGATTAATTTCTAATTGATTATCTTACTGTACGAACAACCGAGGCTATTTTCGATCATCCTAGATATCATACCGGATGATCCCTTGATTTTGTACTAAAATAGTACTATATGAAGCTGTTCATACCATACAATGTCCAGAGATAAGTTTTCTTGTCCCAACAATCATCCTCTATGAATAAAAGGATTTTACATATCATACTGTATGGGTTTATACTATAGTGTATGATAATATTCAGAATTCTAACTTGTTCGTAAACCTTCGTACTTGGACAAAGGATATTCTGTACTGATCATACTGTACGATATATGATCCTACTGTATGATCATAACATCTAAATTGAAATTTTTATGGTTTCTTGGAGCCTATTTTTAAGTATCAAAATTTCTATTTTTGATGTGTGACTGTGAGAGAGGAATGTGATTAAAGAGGGATTCCTTGGGAGAGAGCTTCTGAGAAGATTTTAGGGTTTGTGCGAGGAAGGATAAGGTGGGATTAGTGAGCGAGAAAGAGTGTGAGGTTGCTCCAAGCTTGCTAAACTTTGCTCCTCCTATGGCCCAAGAAGATCTTGTGGGAGGCTCTCTGAGGGAGAGATTCTTCTGCATCCGTGTCCTCTAAGGTACTCTGCCTTCTCCAGGAGGGAGAAAAATGAGAAGGTATGTTACCATTGCAAGGAGGGTGACAAAGTGCTTGGCAATCTACCTTGCCGGGTTGGTTAAAGTGAGGTTTGTAAGGGCTTCTCCGCCTTGCCGTGGGGCAAAAAGAGAACTATTATTTAGTAATGAAATTCCCGGAGTGGAGGACTCCAGGGAGTGGACTTAGGCCAAATGATCGAACCACTATAAAATCTCTGATGTGATTTTTTCTTTAGTGTTTTTTATTTACGCTTGCATTTCATTTTCATTAAAATTGCTTGGTGAAAATCATAGGTAAATTAGTTGTTGCAAATTATGTTGTGAGCACTCGCTTTTGTATTATTTCATTTTCTTGTTTAAGTTTTAAAAACACAAAAAAATTAGAACTCCTATTTAGAGTTATATTTTATTGCAATAATTTTCCAATTCAGCCCCCATCTTGGCCCATATCGTGATTTTACTTGGATCTTCAAATGGAAGAGACCTCTTAGGTGGGGAGGTGCCTAACAAGAAAGGCTAAGTGTCAATATGCTTATATAGACTCTCAATTTTCCAGAATTTTCTTATTATATTAATAGAGTTGCTATGTTAACCTTTTTTTTTTAAATGTAGAGTATAAAAAGTTTAAATCATCCCCTCACGAGCCTTCGATAGTATCCTTGCTATAACAAAGATCAGTATTATTGACCTCACTTTTATATGAGGTAACTATGACGTTTTCTAAACTCAAGACCATAGGACTTCTTAGACCCTAGAATCCTCCTAGACTCTAGATCTTAGGATTCTTTTAGACTCTAAGCCCTAGGATCAATTTAGATTTTAGATCAATCTTGACTTCAAATCAATTCTAACCATAAGTCAATCTAGATGCCAATTCAATTCAAACTCCAATTATGTCTATACTTCAAACCTTGAGCATGTCCCCGATCTGACCTCAATCCTATCCATCCTTTTGTGATCACTCAAATGATTATAAATTATTTGGATAATTCAATCCTAATCATTCAAATTAAAAATTCAATTCAAATCCAGAAAATCTAAACCAAAATCCAAGGCTAAGGGCTTAAGTCCTAGGAGCCTTTTCTAATGTTTTTTTAAATAATTCAAAAACAAGTCAACTGACCTCTAATTTAGAGTCTATTAATTACATATTTATAATATATGTCTCTGGGATCAGCCCTCCAATTTTGAGCTCAACCTGACATTTTTAACCCCATAAAATGAATTGAAATATGAAGACCACAAAACCTTCAAATATTTATGGCTCATGCCACTGGACCTATCACCTAGTAGAATTTAACCTTGCAGTCTTCTACAAGTCCTTTGATAACTTCCAAACCATTATTATTAATATGTCAAACATTAACCTATATTTTTTTGGATTCACTTTGACCTAGAATTGACTAGAGGTCAAAATGACTAGAATGCCTTTAAGGATATTTTTTGGACTTTTGACCAAAATTCAATATGGTTCAAACTTATCAACCTTTGGAACCTTTTCCAATTAACCCAAAACATCATTTAGGACCTATTAAACCCAAACAGAGACCATGGGTCAACTTGGTTGACTAGTTCAACCTACTCTGACCCAAAAATCTCTTAAGAGGCAAAACAGTCATTTTGACTGAAGTGACCTACCCATGCCTTGGGACCACTCCCAACACATTCAAAATGTCATTTCAAATTTATTGATCCCAGATATAGCCCTTTGGTCAACATGGTTGACAAAGTCAACCTAGAATGACCCAATGGCCCATTAATGGCCCAAATAGATCATTTGACCCAAATGACCTTTCCAAACTTTGAGACTAGACCCTTCAAACTCCAAACATCCAAACAAATTCATTGGACCCAAAATCAGGTTTATGATTTCGATGATAGCAAATACTTATATTTCCCTACGACTGACTTATTTATTGACATTGCAGGTCTATAAGATCAGACTGTAATTTGGAACCAGCTAAAAATTGGGTAGACTAGGTCTGAGTCAATTTGTAACCCTTTACCTTTTTTGAGTCTATTATATGTGGTGTGGCTTCTGATGCTTTGTAACTTAGAAGATTCTCGGACTGTTCCCTAATGTTTACTATTTTTGGTAACATCATCAGGACGATATTTATATCGTCCTGAACGAACGGTTCAAAGGAAGAAATCCTGATTAGGGCATCCTCATTAAAGCAGCTGTCATTATGCAAAAACATTGTCCTGAATGATTTTGTATCGGCCATGATGATAGGCTCAAAAAAGAAAGAATATGCAACCAGATCTATTTAGGAATTACTTATTTTTTGACATCGTCCAGGGGATCATCCAGGACTATAAAATATAGTCCAAGACAATTATGACTTGATTGGACGATCAAATTGTTTTGGACGATCGCAGGATTGCTCGGGTCGATACGCTGGACGATTGGACATTATATAGCTCTTATTTAAGGAGATGTTCAGGGTAATATTCCACGATTTGTACTGATCATCCCGGATGATATATTATCGTCCTGAAAGATATGAATAAATTTCTTCAAATCGTCCCAGATGATTGGGCTTAAATTGCACTGATCGTATAGGACGATATTTATATCGTCCTAGATGATAAAGTTGGCAACTTGCATTAATGTGCTCATTTTGAGATCTTCTATTTAAGCTATGAGATGAGATTTGGTAAGTGTCTTTGGCAGTCATTTTAGCTTCATTCTTTTGGGGAAAACTTGAAGAGAGCTTGAAATGGAGTGAGGAACGGGTGAAGTCTGAGAGGGAGAAGATCCTGTGAGGGGGGACTCAAGGGAGTGTGGAAGGGGATTCCACACTGTTGCTTCGACAGGCTTGCACCTTAATACCATTGGATTCAAGGCTTGTCTTGAGATAAGTTCACCAAAGAAGAAGATCTCTTTGGTGTCAAAGGATCAGGCGACTCCGCCGTAGCGGGGAAGGTGGAAGTGATTTTGTAAGGGCTTCTCTGCCTATTGTGGGGGCCAAAGGAGAGAAACATAGTTTATTGCAATACTTGGAGGGTGTCTCCAAGGAGTGGATGTAGGTCAAGGTTTGACCAAACCTCTATAAATCTGGTGTGTTATTTCCTTTATTACTTTCGCATTTAATTTCTGCATTTGATTTTCTTTGAGGTGATATTGATTTTGATTTTTGTTTTAATTGAAAGATACTTTTTAACAATTTACCTCTCTCTCTCTCTTAATTAGCTTTGGGCCAATTCGTAGGGCCTAATATCCCTAACGAACTTTCAAGTGGTATCAGAGCAGTATTCATAAAATCTAGTTTTTAAAAGTTTTTGAATTTTGATTCATGGCTAATTTTTCAAATCATAATATTGTCGAAGGTTATTCAATCACCAGACCTCCTCTGTGTAAAAATATTACATTTGATTTTTGGAAAACTCGCATGTCTACTTTCTTGCAATCGATTGAATTTCGCATGTGGCATATGGTTTTAACTGGTTATTCTTCACCGTCACATGTTATAGATGGAGTTAAAATTGATATTCCATTTAATCAATGCAACAGTGAAGAATAACTCAATGCTCAATTGAATGCAAAATCTTTAAATTGCTTTTTCAGTGCTTTAAATTTGGAAAATTTTATCTTAGTATCCACGTGCACTACTGGTAAAGAAATTTGAAATAAACTACACATCATATACGAAGGCACTAGTGAAATCAAGCAATCCAAGTTGAATATGTTAATGCATGATTATGAATTGTTTTCCATGTAACCTTTTGAAAAGAACTTAGACATGTACACTAAGTTTATTCAAATTATGACATCATTGCATGCTTTAGGAAAAGAATTTTCAAATTTTGAAAAAGTTAACAAAATTCTTCGTTGTCTATTAGATAAGTTTTATTCTAAAGTAGTTGCTATTTGTGAATCAAAAGATTTGAATGAATATTCTATTGATAAATTGATTGGCTCACCCAATGCCTATGAGCAAAGTTTGGGTCAAAGACTTTTGGATGCAGGTAAAACAATTATTCAAAAAGCTGAAGATACGAAAAAAGATGGCTTAGTTGGTGATGAATGCAATAACTTGTCAAGCAAATCAAAAAGCTAACCAAAGCATAAGCATCAACAAAAGTGGAAAAAAGGTAAAATGTTAAGGATGTTAATATTTCTTCTAACGTTATTTGCTTTCAATGTAGGAAGCCTGGATATATGAAAAATATGTGCCCTAATTTAAGAATTATTCCTGCGAAAGAAAACGGTAAAGCGAAGCAAATTTTTAACTGGGAAATAATGAAAAGCAAAAAATCTCCTAGGCAGACCTGGTTTCTGAAGCATCGGACCAGGAGAAGGATAATGGTTAAAAGCCTTGTTTGTGTGTTTGTGTTGTGTTTTGTCTTTAGTTATTTCCTTTTTTGTTTGCTTATTTTGTTTCGATTTTTAGTTTGTGTTTTTTTTTGTTTATTCTTTGCATTTTTTTTTACTTGTTTCGTGGAACTTTTTTTCTGATCAACACACACATTCACTTTTCTAAAAATGAAAATCTACTTCCTATTTTTTCTTGAAATCTTTAGTAAGTTGTGATTGACTTCTACAAAACGGTCAATGAAAGGAAACTCATTTTTTTACTCTCAATCTCTGTTTCCTAAAAGAGGTTATACTACTTTTTATTTAAAATCTTTTTCATATTTTAAATTAGTTTTTGAAACTAAAATTTTTTATCTCCCGACATTTTATTTATCGCATAGGAATCTTTTGCAAGTTGTTAAATCTAACTCAAAATTTTCTTAATCAAGAAATTTGCTTTGTCAATAGGATGGGTTTACATTTATTTTTAAGATTTCAGAAAGGTAGCATATTCAAAAAAAATTTGCCAATGATGCCAAAAATAAAAGATGCGCAAAGGCGCCAAATTGAAAAAAAAAGGAATACACAAAGTGTATCAAAAATCAAAAGATGTGCAGTGTGCCAATCAATTATCAAGAGGCATAAATTGAGCCCATAAAATTTAATGCTTACCATTGTTGTTCTTATTAAAGCTTAAGAAAACCCTTGATACTTTCGATACTTAAGTTTGAAAATCTTGATTCATAATTCAACAATTCATGCATTGATCTTCTATTAGATATATTTTATGAAAGAAGTTTTTGAAAGATGATTGTTTCATTCTCTAATTTATTCCTTGGTTTAGATATTGAATTAAAAAGTTTTTTAGCCTTTTTAAAGAACTTGAGTTTGGATTATCAAATTCTGAATTTCTAACCTTTTCTGGGTTATGCGTTGTCAATATAATTCTACTAAAGTTTTTGATAAAAACCAAGAGGTAACTTTCTCATTTTAAGAATATTTATTTTGTTCACTATATCAGGGATCGTTCTTGTCTTTTAATCATTTTGTTTTTATTGTTTGTACCCCTTCACTTTTTGATAATGTCAAAGGGGGAGAATGTACTGCTGTTGAATTTTTGTACTATTTGTATCTTTTTTTCCTTTCATAAAATTTAAAACAACAAAAATATTTTTATCTCCCCTATTTTTAAAAGTTTTATACAAGTGAGGGGAAGATTAGGAGAAAATGCTTCCTTTTTGAAAATTCAAATTGTAGTGTTTGCCATCATAAAAAAGAGGGAGATTATTGCAGATCTATTTTAATAAATTATGATTTTGATGATAGCAAATACTCTTATTTCTCTACGACTACCTTATTTACTGACATTGCAGGTCCACAAGATCAGACTGTAATTTAGAACCAGCTCAAGATTGGGTAGACTAGGTCAGAGTAACTTTGTAATCATTTTCCTTTCTTGAGTCTATTGTATGTGGTGTGGCTCCTGATGCTTTTTAACTTGGAAGATTCTCTGACTATTTCCTAAAGTTTATTATTTTTGGTAACATCGTCCGGGATGATATTTATATCGTGCTGAAAAATCGGTTCAAAAGCAAAATCCCTGATTAGGGCATCCTCATTAAAGCAGCCGTCACTATGCAAAAACATCGTCCTAGATGATTTTGTATCAGCTAGGATGATAGGCTCAAAATAGAAAGAATCTGTCGCCAGATCAATTTAGGAATTACTTATTTTTGGACATCATCCAGGGGATCGTCCAAGACTATAAAATATCATCCAGGACGATCCAGGTCATATTTTTTCAAAATTAATCTGGCATTTAAGGTAAGCAATTATGACTTGATTGGACGATCAAATCATCCTGGACGTTTGCAGGATCGTCCGAGACGATATGCTGAACAATTGGACATCGGACAGCTCTTTTTCAGGGCGATGTTCTGGATGATAATCCACGATATGTACTGATTGTCCTGTATGATATAATATCATCCTGGTCGATATGAAAAAATTTCTTCTAATCATCTCAAATCATCCCAGCTGATTGGGCTTAAATTGTACTGATCGTACAGGATGATATTTATATCATCCTGGACGATAAAGTCGGCAACTTGCATTAATGAGCTCATTTTGAGATCTTATATTTAAGCTATGACATGATACTTAGTAATAATCTTTGGCAGTCATTATAGCTTCATATTTTTGGGGGGAACTTGAAGAGAGAGCTTGAAAGAGAGTGAGGAACGGGTGAAGTCTGAGAGGAAGAAGATCCTATGAAGGGGGACTCAAGGGAGTGTGGAGGGGGATTCCACACGGTTTCTCCGGTAGGCTTGAACCTTAATACAGATTCAAACTTGTCTTGAGGGAATTTAACCAAAGAAGAAGATCTCTTTGGTGTCAAAGGACCCGACGACTCCGGGGAAGGTGGAAGTGATTTTGTAAGGGCTTCTGCGCCTAGCTGTGGGGGTTAAAGGAGAGACACTTAGTTTAGTGTAATACTTGGAGGGTTCCTCTAAGGAGTGGACGTAGGTCAAGGTTTGACCGAACCACTATAAGTCTGGTGTGTTCTTTCCTTTATTACTTCCGCATTTAATTTTCTCATTTGATTTTCTTTCTGGTTATATTGGTTTTTATTTATGTTTTAATTGAAAGATGTTTTTTACCAATTCACCTCTCTCTTAACTAGCTTTGTGCCAGTTCATCGGGCCTAACATCCCTAACAAACATTCAAGTGGTATTAGAGCAATATTCATAAAATCTAGTTTTCAAAAACTTTTAAATTTCGATCCATGGCTAATTTTTTAAATCATAATATTGTGGAAGGTTATTCAATCACCAGACCTCCTTTGTTTGAAAATATTACATTTGATTTTTGGAAAACTCGCATGTCTACTTTCTTGCAATCGATTGATTTTTGCATGTGGCATATGGTTTTAACAGGTTATTCTTCACCCTCACATGTTAGAGAAGGAGTTTAAACTGATATTCCTTTTAATCAATGAAACAGGGAAGAACAACTCAATGCTTAATTGACTGCAAAATCATTAAATTTTTTTTTCTGTGCTTTAAATTTCAAAGATTTTATGTTAGTATCCATGTGCACTACTGGTGAGGAAATTTAGGATAAACTACACACCATATATGAAGGCACTAGTGAAATCAAGCAATCCAAGTTGAATATGTTAATGCATGATTATGAATTGTTTTCAATGAGATCTTTTGAAAAGATCTTAGACATGTACACTAGGTTTATTCAAATTGTGACATCATTGCATGCTTTAGGAAAAGAATTTTCAAATTTTGAAAAAGTTAACAAAATTCTTCATTGTCTACTAGACAAGTTTTATTCTAAAGTAGTTGCTATTTGTGAATCAAAAGATTTGAATGAATATTCTATTGATAATTTGATTGACTCACTCATTTCCTATGAGCAAAGTTTGGGTCAAAGACTTTTGGATGCAAGTGAAATGATTGTTCTAAAAGCTGAAGATACGAAAAAAGATAGCTTAGTTGGTGACGAATGTAATAACTTGTCAAACAAATAAAAAAGCACACCAAAGCATAAGCATCAACAAAAGTGGAAAAAAGGAAAAAATGGTAAGGATGTTAATATTTTTTTTATCGTTATTTGCATTTCATGTAGGATGCCTGAACATATAAAAAATCAGTGCCCTAATTTAAGAATTATTCGTGCAAAAGAAAAGGGTAAAGTGAAGCAAATTTAAAACTGGGCAAATAATGAAAAGTAAAAAATCTCCTAGGTAGACCTGGTTTCTGAAGCATCGGACTAGGAGAAAGATAATGTTTAAAAGCCTTGTTTGTGTGTTTGTGCTGTGTTTTGTCTTTTGTTATTTTCATTTTTTGTTTGCTTGATTTTCTTCAATTTTTTTTGTGATTTTGTTTTTGTTTATTCTTTTAATTTCTTTTACTTGTTCTGTGGAACTTTTTTTTTCGATCAACACACACATTCACTTTTCTAAAAATGAAAAATCTACTTCCTATTTTTTCTTGAAATTTTTGGTAAGTTGTGATTGACTTCTCTAAAACAGTCAAAGGAAGGAAACTCATTTTTTTTACTCTCAATCTCTGTTTCCTAGAAGAGGTTATTTTACTATTGATTTAAAATCTTTTTCATATTTAAGTTAGTTTTCGAAACTAAAATTTTTTATCTCCTGACATTTTATTTATCGCATAGGAATCTTTTGTAAGTTGTTGAATCTAACTCAAAATTTTCTTAATCAAGAAATTCACTTTTTCAATTGGATGGGTTTACTTTTGTTTTTAAGATTTTAGAAAGATAGCATATTAAAAAAAATGGGCCAATGATGCCAAAAATAAAAGATGCGCAAAGACGCCAAATTGAAAAAAAAAAAGAATACACAAAGTGTATCAAAAATCAAAAGATGCGCAGTGCGCCAACCAATTATCAAGAGGCTTAAAATGAGCCCACAAAATTTAATGCTTACCTTTCTTGTACTTCTTAAATCTTAAGAAAACCCTTGATACTTTTGATACTTGAGTTTGAAAATCTTGATTCATGATTCAACAATTCGTGTATTGATCTTCTATTAGATATATTTTATGGAAGGAGTTTTTGAAAATTGACTGTTTCTTTCTCTAATTTATTCCTTCATTTAGATATTGAATTCAAAAGTTTTTTAGCCTTTTTAAAGAATTTGAGTTTGGATTATCAAATTCTGAATTTCTAACCTTTTTTGGGTTTTGTGTTGTCAATACAATTCTACTAAAGTTTTTGATTAAAAGCAAAAGGTAACTTTCTCATTTTAAGAATATTTGTTTTGTTCACTAGATTAGGGATCGTTCTTGTCTTTTAATCATTTCATTTTTATTGTTTGTACCCGTTCTCTTTTTGATAATGTCAAAGGGGGAGAATGTACTATTGTTAAATTTTTGGACTGTTTGTATTCTTTTTTCCTTTCGTAAAATTTAAAATAATAAAAATATTTTTTATCTCTCCAATTTTTAAAAGTTTTATTCAAGTGAGGGGGAGATTAGCAGAAAATGCTTCCTTTTTGAAAATTCAAATTGTAGTGTTTGCCATCATAAAAAAGGGGGAGATTATTGTGGATCTGTTTTCATGGTTTATGATTTTGATGATTGCAAATACTCTTATTTCTCTACGACTGTCTTATTTACTGACATTGGAGGTCCACAAGATCATACTATAATTTGGAACCAGCTCAAGATTGGGTATACTAGGTCTGAGTCAATTTGTAACCCTTTCCTTTCTTGAATCTATTATATGTGGTGTGGCTCCTGATGCTTTGTAACTTGAAAGATTCTCTGACTGTTCCCTAATGTTTACTATTTTTGGTAATATCATCCGAGATGATATTTATATCATCCTAAATAATCGGTTCAAAAGCAGAAACCCACATTAGGGCATCCTCATTAAAGCAGTCGTCATTATGCAAAGACATCATCCTGGATGATTTTGTATCAACTAGGATGATAGGCTCAAAACAGAAAGAATCTGTCGCCAGATCTATGTAGGAATTATTTATTTTTGGACATCGTCTAGGGGATTGTCCAGGACTATAAAATATCATCCAAGGTGATACAGGGCATTTTTTTCCAAAATTAATCTGGAATTTAAGGTAAATAATTATGACTTGATTGGATGATCAAATCGTCCTGGACGATCGCAGGATCGCCCAAGACGATCCTGCGATCGATTGGACATCGAACAGCTCTTTTTCAGGGCGATGTTCAGGATGATATTCCATGATTTGTACTGATCGTCTCGGATGATATATTATCATCCCAGATGATATATTATCGTCCTGGACGATATGAACAAATTTCTTCTAATCATTTCAAATCATTCCAGCTGATTAGGCTTAAATTGCACTGATCGTATAGGATAATATTTATATCGTCCTAGATGATAAAGTCGGCAACATGCATTAATGAGCTCATTTTGAGATCTTCTATTTAAACTATGAAATGAAACTTGGTAAGTGTCTTTGGCAGCCATTGTAGCTTTATTCTTTTGAGGGGAACTTGAAGAGAGAGCTTCAAAGGGAGTGATGAATGTGTGAAGTCTGAGAGGGAGAAGATCCTGTGAGGGGGGACTCAAGGGAGTGTGGAGGGGGATTCCGCACGATTGCTCTGGCAGGCTTGCACCATAATACCATTGGATTCAAGGCTTGTCTTGAGGGAAGTTCACCAAAGAAGAAGATCTCTTTGGTGTCAAAGGTCCCGGCAACTCCGCCGCACCGGAGAAGGTGGAATTGATTTTGTAAGGGCTTCTCCGCCTAGCTGTGGGGGCTAAAGGAGAGACACTTAGTTTAGTGCAATACTTGGAGGGTGCCTTCAAGGAGTGGACATAGGTCAAGGTTTGACCGAACCACTATAAATCTGGTGTGTTCTTTCCTTTATTACTTCCACATTTAATTTATGCATTTAGTTTTCTTTGTGGTGATATTGGTTTTGATTTGTGTTTTGATTGAAAGATATTTTTTACCAATTCACCTCTCTCGCTTAATTAGCTTTGGGCCAGTTCATAGGGCCTAACATCCCTAACAAACTTTCAAACCCAAGTTGAGTTGACCAAGTTAAGTCTCAATCCTTGGTCAAACCATGTCATATGCTCTTACTTACCATTGCTTTGACCTTGACCCCTTTAATCTTTCCTTAGGCTATCCCAAATAGTTCCCTACACCCTCTAACTTCCACATCATCAATCTTGACTTTTGTTAACTAGTCAAAGAAAGTTAACAAGACACTGAAACCTATCTTTAAAGATGTCATCCCTTTCTTTTAACCTCAAAAGCATTGAATCTAGGCATGAGTTCACCCAACCTGGTTCTCACACTCCTTCCCTACAACCTCAACCTCCATTAACTGGATGATAGGTCAAAGAAGTCAACCCATGCTTAAAAACATTCTAGATGGTCAACTCTTTAATTATATTCCACCACCTCCTATCCTAGCATCTCTAGGCTTTTCATTCAGGCCCTAAAGCTCTCCTTAAGGTCTCCAAATCAAGTTTAGGGCTTTGTTTAGCCTAAAATAAAAATATTGGTCCCCATCCATCTCAAAAGGCATCCAATAGCCATAAAGCCATTCGAGCATTTGGCTTAGCCTTCCAATCATCTGGGGTACGTGCCTAGCATCTAGGGAAGAGCTCTAATCCATCTGGACTTTCCATTTACCCCTAAGCCATATGAATTGGGTTAGTTCTCCAAAATGAGATGGATTGATCATCTTGCTCTCTCTCATATCCCTAAGCCTCCTACAGCATTCCAAGCCTTCTTTTGAGTTCCATACATCTCCCCTTCCATTTCCCAACCAAAACACACCATAACCCCCCCCCCCCAGGCGATAAGCTTTTCTGTGATCCCAAGTGTTCTCCATCCAAGGAGTTGTAGCAGTCGATCCAAGGCATATCAGACCATGCTTTTAACTTGGAAAACTTATGTGGATAGTCTACAAGCTCAACTGTATTAAGAACTAGAAGATGTAATATTAAAATCACTTAAAATTCTTAGACCTAGGTCACAATATTTAGGGTAAAATATCTTTTTATTAAGTGCATCTAAAAAAGCAATGTTGACCCCCCATTAAATCTATTCATTAGTACAACCTAGGTTTAAGATTTTATGAGGTTTAATTATCTGGATCAAGAGAATGAGACAAAAATTTGTTTTAGAGCATTAATTATGGCCTATTGCGAATGTATATTTTTGGGCCATTGATCTTATGATCAATGACCTAGATCTAATCAGTTCATGGCTCTATCTAACTACAGATCCGTCCCCATAATTGTTGGCTTGTCCGGCTCAATCTAGGCCCTTTATTCAAAACTGCAGGATCGTTCCTATGCCTGTTGACCTCGGGTGGCTGGGATCAAACCACGGAGTGCATTCGCAGTTGTCCATAAGAACCTACAAAATTCCAACGGCGACGGTAACACGTTAATGTGGTTAAGTAACAAACCACTCCCCGACACATGGTTCACATAAGAGATGTTGCATGGAGGACATCGCGCACTGTCGTAGTTGTCGGCATTTTAGACTAGTGAACCAGAGTCTGCCATATGGCCCACCACGGCCATTTAATTTAAAAAAGATTTTAAATTAGTTTAAAACCATTTTAAATCTAAAATTAATTTAAAATTTGTTAAAATATAATTTCAAATAAAATAAAATTTATGAAATATATTAAAATTTTTAGAGAATTAATTTCTTTATTTTAAAATTAAAATTATTTTAAATTAATATATCTAGTTTAAATTAAAATTATTGAAATATTTAGAGAATTATATTTTTAATTAATATTATTTAAAAGAACAAAATATATTTTATTTCAAATATTTTGAGTAAATAAGCAATATATATATATATATATATATATATATGAATTCAAATATTTTAATTTAATATCTTATTTGGATTATTTATCATAATTTAAACATTTTAAATTATTTAAGTTTTATTAATAATATTTAATTTATATACATTTGATTATTTATTTGTTTTTTAATTAAATGAAAACTTATTTTAAAATATTTTAACAATAAAAAATTATTTTAAGTTGTTATTATTTTGAAATTAAATTAATTTTAATATATTTTATTCAAATGTTTTAAGTTATCTTCAATTAAGACTTAATTGAATATTATTTCATAAAAAATAATTAAAAATAATAATAATAATTCAAAAATTCATTTTTTTTTATTTAATTAAACCTAATTTGAGGTTTATTTTAAATTTTAGTTAATTTTAAGTCATTATTACATTACTTTAAGTATTTAGGATTTTAAAAAAAATTATTTTGATTTTATGAAATTTTTTTTATTAAAATTGTTATAATATTTTGAAACTTTTAGAATATGGATTATCATAAGTTAATTTTTTATTTTATTATTGATAGATTTAAAACAATATTAAATACCTTTAACTATTTAATTCCTAATTATTGTATAATTAAATATTGATCAAAACTATTTCAAAATTGAAGAATATTTTTTTTAATTCATACTTTATTTTATATAGTTATTAAAAAAATTATTTTGAATCATATTTTAATCCTTAATATTAATAATTTTAAATGTTGAATATCTTTACCCAACAGAAGTTTAGGGGGCACTAAAGACAATCTCTAGATGACGGCTCCTATTCTCCAAAACTTTATTAAAAATGTCCTTAGCACTCTTTCACAAAATAAATGGACTCATGGATTTAAAACATATTAAGTGGCTAGCTAGCTCCCCAATCTAGGTTGGGGTAAGTCTAGATCTTACATTATTTTAGTTAGGTTTGGGTGACAACTATGTGGTGCCCAATTTAGATTTAGGATATGGAGTGGATTTTGAATCATAAGACCCCAACCTCAATGAATACAATTTAAAATGTCTAATAAAATACTAAACTTAAATTAAACCTTCTTTTAATCAAAAACTTAAAGCCCAATACTTAGATTAGGATGGGACACTTCTGGATTGATCCATAATCTTAAAGTGTCCCCTACTCTTTTTCCCTTGACTCTAAAAATAAGTGCACCATTTTGATCCATTCCCACTTGAAAGTCCAAAACCTGACTTCTTTGATATCACTCCTAGAAAATCTTTTAGCAAAATTTCACCATTATTTTAATTGAGAATTTTCATAGAAAACTTCAGTTTTCTACTATATAATTAACTATAAGGCATTGCGATCATAGGAGAATTAGAACCTCCATCAATTTTCAAAATTGGTTTTCAAAACTTAATTGATATTAATTTTGGGAAATAAAACTTATAACGATCATATACATCATGTTCGAACGATTATTAATGAATGATATCTTCTTCCTCTAGGGAGACATACCATTTGTTAGGATGAATTCAAATATGAAATGAGTGATCACTTCCCTCGATTACCATATCTTGAGATTTGGCAAAACTTTATCTTAACTTTCTGGGGTCATATATGGTTTTACCCTAAATCAGGCTATGATATTCAAGAAAAAATCTATAATTCTAGATCTGAACCTAATAAGGGATCTTATATCCACGTTCTAAGGAAATAAATAATCCTTAATGGTTAGTTTGATTTTAGAACTGAAATTTAAATCCAAATTTTCCAAAATAAAATTAAATTCAAATAGCTATGATATTTTAAAAAATTGAACCAACAACGATCATTATCGTCATGTCTGAACAATTATTAATCAGTGATATCTTCTCCCATAGGGGTGATATATTACTTATAAATTAAGGCTTTGGACATGAAATTAATAATAATCCACCTAGAATATCATAGTTAAAAATTAGATCGAACTCAATTTTGACCTTCTTAGATCATATACAATTCTTTCTTTGATCTGGTTATGATATTCAATGTAGGATTTGTAATCGTAGATTTGAACCCCATTCTAAAATCTTATTTCCACTTTCCAAAGTGGTCCGATTATTCTAAGGTTGTTCAATCTCAGAATTCAAATCTAAAGTCAATTCCAAATTTCCAAAGAAAACTAATCCTTTTCAAAACTTCTACCAACAGGCATGAAAGAAAGAAATGTAGAAAATCAGGCAGTTTTTAAAGAGAAATCAATGTAAATATATCAATTAAATAAATTACATAAATAAAATATTCATTAGCAAGTGCTATTTAATTACAACCTAGGGTCTATAGAAATTATAAGTGACTATGTACCCCCAATAATTACATGGATTCTAAATTTAGAATTGTCGCAGGTGACTTTAAGTGAGATACACTTTATCTTAACTTCTTTGTCCTTTTGTGAGCTCCATGGACATGTTAGTTTTGGATATCCAAATGAAAAGAAACTCCTACTTGAAGGGGTGTTTTCTTTACTCTTTCGATATTAAAGTCAACCTAACTTGGATCTCCAAATGGAAGAGAACTCTCCCCCCTTGAGATGTTCTCTCCTCTTTACAATCCAAATTGGATGTGGTGTGCTAACTCAAAGATTTTCATAACTCTTGACTTAATCAAATTATATGTGGAAAATAAAAAAAAAATTTAGACTCTAAATTAACCTATGGAGTTATCCTAGGCAATTAAATAAAATATTGACATCCCAAATAATGATAGATATTATATTGAATTAAATTCCTAGATAGCTTTTTGCAACTATAAAGAATTTTCCAATTTAAAGCTTTATTTTTTCCCCCTTAATTGTAGCCATATATAAGCATGGTCACCTCCAAAAAATCATGTGGGAAATAAGATTGTTTTTAACCCAAGGGTAGTTTAATGCATATCACATTAATTTATTTATTAAAAAATTAAATGAACACTCACTTTAATATACTAATTTAATAAATAGCTTGCAGTGAAAATCATAAAATACCTATCACACAAGTAGCATGAAAGTAAACACCAACCTCGCCTAGATCTAGAGACAGTTATCTTAGTAAACATCCACAGTATGTTTAGAAGGTTGTGTGGCTAGCATAAATCCTAGGTTGTGTAAATTGTTAAAGTTGTCTAACACTTTGATTTGTTGAAGGTTTTTAGGGGATTTTGAATTTTAGTTTCGGTATTAGTATTTTAATGTTGATTCTAAAATATATTTTAAATGTTAATTGATTACTACCTTTATTTATATCAGGATCGTGAAGTTTATTTCACCTTCCTTTGGACTAAGTTAATAGCCTTGTGGGCCCAGGTTACCAGTAGTAATCGGTTGAATTAATTAATTTAATTGATTAGAAGTTAAGGGGATAAATAAATTTTTATTAACTTAATATGTTGCTGATTTTAAGAATTAAGTTAATTTAAATTTTCTATCAACCGATTCATGGCATTTGAAAGTTTGTGAGGGTTGTTAAACCCTAAAGAACTAGTTAAGATGATAACCATGAGCGGGGTGAATCAGTGATTTAAGAAAGCTTTTTTAAACATAAAGAAAATTCCCCCTTTTTATAGCTTTTTTAATATCTAAAAAACTGATAATTTTATCTCTTGATGTGGAAAAAAAGGTTATTTCATAATAATTGAAAATTTGACATTTTTAGCCATATAACTAACATAGAAATAAATGCAAAAAATAAAGTGTAAAAAAAAAACCAATAATAAACACATTAGATTTTATAGTGGTTCGATCAACCTGACCTTCGTCCAATCCCAAGAACCTACCATTCTAGGTATTGCATAAAATCTTTAGTGGCTATCCTTTAGCCCCAAAAACTAGGTGGTGAAGCCCTTATAAAATCTCTTCCACCAACCCGGTGTGGCAGAGGATTGAAACTCCTTTCACAAGTAGAAAACCATGACTCCTTTTTTTCCTTCAAGGAGATCATAGAGAACAATGAATTCCTTTCACTTTTTTGATGCGGTGTAGTAGCCAGGTCATTTGATACCAAAGAGGTCTTCTTCTTCTCAAAATTTTTGTCAAGACAAACCTTGAATTTTGTGGCACTAAGATGCAAGCTTTTTGGAGAAACTGTGTGAAACCCCCTCCATGTTACAACATTAGTTTTCAAAACTATGCTTTTATACCATGTGAGTTTTTGATGATAACAAAATCTTATTATGTTGATTACTATTTCTCCTAAGATTTATTGGAAAATTTTGTTTATGTTGTTTGTGTGTATTAACATTTCATGGATATCATACTCCAGACTATTTAAGACTTCAAGGTCGATTTGATTAGGGTTTATTATAATTGAAGTATATACTTTTTTCGATTTTTCTTGAATATGAGAGTGTGATTGTAATTGGATAATCATATACACACACAATGGGGGAGAGTAAAAACTTATATTTTAAAAATAATTGTGCTGTATAATTATGGAATTGTGCAGAATGATTTGACATGAGTGTTCCTCCATAAAGCAGTAAATCAAATCATGGCTTAGAAATTTTTGATTGAACTATTCATACTACACAAAGTTATATTCATACATATGATGTCCAAAGTATGAATGGTTATGTATTAATTTGTTCCAAATGAACTCACCATTTCTTGAATTGATTGTACTGTACAAAATTACATTCATACAGATGATGTCTAGAGTATGAAGTGGGTACATACCGGTTCATCCATAGGAATAGGTAAATTTTTTGAATTGTTCGTGTTGTACGAACTTGTGTTCATACAAATAATGTCTAGAGTACAAAATGGACAAGTCCATTTTTGTACCAAATAAAGCATGATTTGGTTAAATTGATTGTATTGTATGAAATGAATTTCATACAGTACGCCAACCAGATTACAAAATGCGTTCATATAGAATTATACCTAATGAACTTGTTTATTTTTAAACTGTTTATACATTATGAAGTCAGTTAATATATACGAGTAACATAATACAAAAAATAGGTTTGTCCAAGTACATACTAAGATTTTTGAACTATTTATACATATGAAATATCATCATACTGTATGATCCAAGATGGTTAAATTGAAAATTTTCAAATATCTAGATGATTTTTCCTATCTTTCATATATAAGAGTTATAAAAACTAACTTTGAGAGATCTCCTACTTTGAATTTCTTTTTAGAGTGCACTTAGAGAGTGTTTGGGATAGTTTCTGAGAATTGGAGAGTGGGAGATTTCTTAAGAGGGATTTATGAGGAGATTAACAAGGTTTCCCAATGGTGAGTATCTCTTACTTATTCTTTAAAGTTCTTCCTAATTTCTTGAAGACTCTTGGAAGTATTTTTTTCAAAAGAGCGTCGGTACTCTACTGACACTAGAGGGTATAAAAGGATGCCGATACTCTACCAACATCAGAAGGGTGTGATAGGATGACGGTACTCTATCGACACTTAGAGGGTATAAAAGGATGCCAATTCTCTACCATCACTAAGAGGGTGAGAAAGGATGACAGTACTTTACCAACACTTGGAGGGTGCTAAAGGATGTCAGTTCTCTGACATCAAAAGAAGGGTGAGAATGGATGACGGTACTCTGCCGCACTAGGGATTGGTGGAAGAGAGGTAAATTATAAGGGCTTCTCTGCCTTGCTATGGGAGAAAAAGGAGAGTCACTTTGGTATAGTGCAATAGCTGTAGAGGGAGTCTTCAAGTAGTGGACGTAGGTCTAGGTGGACTAAACCATTATAAATTTATGTGTTTTTTATCTTTATTTTTACTATTATTATTTTCTACATGTTAATGTTGTGGTTAAAAAATTTATTTTGGAAATTTTGTATTGTGTTTAAAAACTATAAAATTGAATTTCTAAAATTTTTAAGTGATTTTTAAATTACCAATTCACACCCCACTTAGTTAGCCTTGGGATAAATTTGATAGGTCTAACAACCTATTCGGACTTTCAAGTGGTATCAGAGGCTAATTTTGAAAATTAAAGTTTAGACAACTTTTTAAAAATGATCATGGCTACTTCTAGAAATTATAACACACCTGAAAGTTATTTGATCACTAGACCACCACTGTTTGATAACATCTCTTTCAACTTTTAGAAAACATGAATGTCTACTTTTCTTAAATTGCTTAACTATCGCATATAGATTTTAGTACATAAAGGATACACTAGACTAACTAGACTTGTAGATGGCATTATAACTGAAACACTTTTTATTGACTGGATTGTAGAAGAAAATGACTTTGCTCAGGCAAATATTAAATATTTAAATAGTTTTTTCTATGCACTTAAATCTGAAGACTATATGCTTGTCTCAACCTGTAGAGCAAGAAAAGAAATTTGGGATAGGCTTTGTATTACTTATGATGGAACTAATGAGGTGGAACAATCAAGATTGAACATTCTATTATAAGATTATGAACTATTTCACATGAAAATGAATGAATCAATCACTGATATTTATACTCGTTTCAAATAAATAGTCACCTCATTGTATGCTTTAGGTAGGGAACTAATGAATGTTGAAAAAGTAAATAAATTTTTTTGTTATTTTCCTACTACTTATGATGCAAATATAACTGCTTAACAAAATCAAAAGACTTAAATATTTATTCAATTGACAATCTTCTTGGATCACTAATTGGTTATGAGCAAGGAGTGACTCAAAGATAGGTTGATGCAGGTGACAAGCAGAAGGAGAAAAATATTGCATTAAAAGTGGATGACTTTGATAGTGATCAATCTTAGTCTGAGGATGAATATGATATTGCCTTAATGACAAGGCAATTCAGAAGTTTCCTTAAGTGGAAGCAAAGCTTCTAATGATGTAATTTGCTACAAATGTAGAAAGTTAGGACACATCTATTACGAATCTGATTTCAAGAATTTTAATTTTGATGATAGAAATCATTTCTGATACTTCTGCTTCTCTATGGCTGCCCTGCCTACTAATATTTTAGGTCCACAAGATTGAGTGTAACTCAAACCAGCTCAAGATTGGGTAGAGTTGGTCTAAGTTAGTTTATAATCTTTTACATTTTCTTGAGTCAATTATAAATAATATTATTCTTGATGCTAAGTAACCTTGCACACACACACTTGGAGGAAATTTTTTTGACTATTTTTAGAGTTTATTATTTTTGGACTCATCATCCGAGACGATCCATAAATTGGCGTGGACGATCAGGTTTGATTGCTCGATCATATCATCCTGGATTATCTAAGGAGTTAACCGAACCACTATAAATTTCTGTATTTAATTTTCACACTTTAAATTTCTTTTTGGTGAATTTTGACTTGGTTTAAGTTTGTGTTTTTATTGAAAGATTTTTAAAATACCAATTCACCCCCCCCCCCCCCCTCTTGGTTAGCTTGGGCTAATTTATAAGGGCTTAACATCCCTAACAAACTTTTAAGTGGTTTCAGAGCAGGATTCATAAAATCAAGTTTTTGAAAACTTTTGAATTTTGATACATGGCTAACTCTGGTAATTGTAATACTGCATAAGGGTATTCTATTACTATACCACTTTTGTTTAACAATATTCCTTTTAATTTTTGGAAAACTTACATGTCTACATTTTTATAATCGATTGACTATCATATGTGGATTTTTGTTAAAGATGGTTATACACGTCCAACTAGTAAACTTAATGGCATTACTATTCAACTTACTTCACTAAATGGACTCATAATGATAGGGATTTAGCATAACTTAATGTAAAAATTTTGAACTATTTTTTCTGTGCTTTAAAATCTAAAGATTACATGCGTATTTCAGCTTGTGCTACTGGTAAAGAAATTTGGGATAAATTATGTATAACTTATAAAGGAACCAAAGAAGTCAAACAATTATGGATGAATATTTTATTATATGACTATGAACTTTTTTATATGAAATCTAATGAATCAATTTCTGACATGTATACTGGGTTTACTCAAATTGTCACCTCACAACATGCTTTAGGAAGATAACTCATAAATTATAAAAGGGTTAACAAAATTTTGAGATGTTTTCCTTCTTCCTTTGATGCTAAAATTACTGTAATTTCTGAACCTAAAGATTTGAATACCTATTCGATTGATAACTTACTTGGATCACTCATTGCTTATGAGCAAGGGGTGAATCAAAGAAACCTTGATGCAGGTCAGAAAAAGAAGGAGAAAATTATGGCGCTAAAGGCCAACGACACGGACACTGACTCTTTCAGGTCTAAAAGCGATGATGTTACCTTAATCACGAGGCAATTCAAAAGCTTTCTAAGGAAGAAGCATAAGAACCATTATAAGTGGAATAAAGTTAAGGGTAACAAAAATTTTAAGAATTTTAATGATTTGTTCTGGTTTGAATGCAGGAAGCTGGGACACGTTAAAGCTGATTGTCCTATACTTAAAGCTCACTCAAGTAAGGATAAGGGTGAAAAGAAACCCAAGTTTAAAAAGGATAAGAAGAGGTTCCAAAAGGTATTATGGGTAGATTCATCATCGGACTCCTCTGAGATTGAAGCTAAGGAGGCGACTACAAACTTGTGCTTGATGGAAGAAAATCATCTTAGTCATTCTGACTAAGAAGAGGTGTGTGAACTAACCTACAAATAATTACTTGAAGTTTCTGAACAAATTCATGCATCATATATGAAACTTAAGAAAATCACATGCTAGTTTAAAATTGGAGTTTTTAAATTTGCAAAAAGAGCATGAAATTTTACTTAAAGATCATTCTACATTCGATATCAATCATATGCCATTAGTTGATGAGTTTGATGCATTAAACAAAAAGCATACTGAATTATCTGATGCACATGATTCCTTGAATTCATCTAATGCTGAGTTAGAAAATGAGTTTAAAAAATTAGAAAATCTCAAAAATATTGAAAATAACAAACCTACATTGCATGCTTCACATAACTTTAAAAGGAAGCATTACTGCCTAAATATATTAGTAAATCCTTTTTTTGGTGTTAGATGTTTTTCATGTGGCATGCTAGGAAACATTTCACACACTTGTACTATTCACGATAGTACACATTAGGTGTAGAGACCCAAATTATATGGTTCACAGTATAACATACATGCATTATATTCTTCTTTCCATAAGAAAGGACTCAAACATATTTGGGTTCCTAAATCTAACGTTTAATGATTTTGTAGGCTTGCTCTCACAAAACGCCTCGTGAGAGCATGTGGTACCTGGATAGCGGATGCTCACGATACATGACTTGAGATGCTAATCAATTCATTTTGCTGGAGGTCAGGGCTGGAGGCAAGGTTACTCTTGGAGACAACACCACCAAGAAAGTGGTGGGCATAGGTATAATCATAAACTCCAAGAACCTTTTGAATGAAAATGTTTTTCTTGTAATGAATTGAAACACAACTTGCTCAGTATTAATCAACTTTACGATAAAGACTTCATCATAAATTTTTTTGGCAAATACTTGCATTATAAGCTTAAATAATAACACTATTTAGTAGGGAAAGTGTATCAATAATGTTTACATGCTTGACTTAAATGTATTAAATGTGCCGCTTCATCTTTTTTAAAAACTACTATTGATGATTCATGATTATGGTACAGGAGGTTTTGTCATGCTAGTATGAAAACCCTTAGAAGAGTGACCCAGAAAGACCTAGTTAGAGGTATCTCTAAGCTTAAATTCTCTAAAGATCACCTTTGTGATGCCTGCTAACTAGAGAAGCAAGTACAATCCTCTTTTCACTCAATTAAGGACATTAGCACCTCTAGACCTTTACAAGTCTTTCACATGGATTTATTTGGACCCACTAGCACTGCCAGCTTAGGGGGAAAAATCTATAAATTTGTGATTGTCGATGACTACTCGAGGTTTACTTAGATTAGATTTATGTCGCATATGATGAGTCTTTTAATGAGTTTAAATCCTTCTTCACTTGGATTCAGAAAAAGCTAGGTTGTGACATTTTGACCATCCATAGTGACTATGGGGGAGTGTTTGAAAATGAAAGATTTGGAGAGTTCTATGAGGATAAAGGGATTAGTTATAACTTCTCAGCTCCTAGGACCCTTCTATAGAACAGGATAGTTGAAAGAAAGAACCAAACCTTAGTTGTAGCCGCTAGAGCCATGCTTTAAGTATTCACTTCTAAAATACTTTTTGGCTGAAGCGTTGACACAGCTTTTTATGTGTTAAATAGGGTGAATGTTGGAGCCAAACTTGATAAGACACCTTATGAGATCCTTAAGGGTAGGACACCCAACCTTTCTGACCTCCACATCTTTGGCTGCAAGGTTTCCATTATTAATAATGGGAAGCTATACTTAGGAAAATTTGACCCAAAATTTGATGGAGTGTTCTTAGGATATTCAAGTGTGGGGAAATCCTTTAGGGTACTTAATAAGAGGACTTTGGTGGTGGAGGAGACTTCTCATGTCGTGTTTGATGAATCTGATCTTGAAAAATATAGAGTTAAGGATGAAGATGAAGTTGGAGAGATTACCACAAGAGTTGAAAATTTGGAGAAGAGTGTAGAACCCCAAAACTCTGAAGAAGTAGGAGAGATTACCCAAGGAGTAGAAAATGCAAATTTGGAGGAAAGGGTTAAACCTATACACACCTTGCCTATAGATTGGAGATATTCTTCAAGTCATCCTAAAGAACTGATCATAGGAGACCATTCAGAAGGTGTTAGGATGAGGTATGGACTTAGGAAGGAAGAGAACCACTCTGCCTTTATCTCAATGACTGAACCCACCAACATCAATTAAACCCTTTATGATGAGTTTTAGATCTTAGCCATGCTAGAAGAATTAAACATATCTATTAGGAATGATGTTTGGGAGCTTGTAAAAAGATCGAAAGGATAAAGTGTAGTTGGAATCAAATGGGAATTTAAGAATAAAATGAATGATTCTAGTGTGGAGGTTAGGAATAAGGAAAGATTTTAGGCAAATGGGTACAAAAAAATAGAAGGGATTAATTTTGAGGAGTCCTTTGCTCCTGTAGCTAGATTGGAAGTCATTAGAGTGCTACTAGACTTGGCCTGTTATAAAGGATTTAAGCTTTTCTAAATAGACATTAAGAGTGCCTTTTATATAAGACCTCTTGTTCTACCCAAGAGAGCATATTTTGATGCTGTCTTGACCTGAGAGAGCCTAGAGAAGAGGGAGAGAAAGGGAGAGAGAGAGAGGATCTTGTGAGGGGGAGTTTGTGAGGGGTTTCACAAAGGTTACTCCAAGAAAGAATCCAAGTCATCTTCTTCGATCGTCATCCCTTGTTCTTTGAGGTTCGAGAGAGGTCCACTTCAGCAATCGATCAAGGTTCTCTACCTTCTTCCGGAGGAAGCAAAAGGAGTTTGGTTCTCTGCCTCAACGGTGTTAGTGGAAAGGTGGTTTTGTAAATGCTTCTCTACCTTGCTGTGTGAGCAAAAGGAGAGTTACTGAGTTTACTGCTATACTCGGATAGCGCCTCCAGGGAGTGGATATAGGTCGAGTTGACCTAACCAATATAAATTTTTGTGTTCTTTACTACTACTTTTTCCATATTTAATTTCCACACATTAAATTTCTTTGTGGTGAATTTTGATTTTGTTTGAGTTTGTGTTTTTTATTGAAAGATATTAAAATATCAATTCACCCCCCTCTTGGTTAGCTTAGGCTAGTTCATAAGGGCTTAACATCCCTAACAAACTTTCAATATCAATATGAATGCCCAAATTTAAAAGATAATCCTAACAAGAAAGAAGGTTTGAGAAAAAAAATAATGTAAGGAAGGGAAAGAAAAAAATTCCAAAGAGCATTTTAGGCAGACTCAGCTTTAAATTCCTCAAAAATAGAAGCAGAGGAGGAAGTCATGAACTTGTGTTTAATGGATAATAAGCTTGATCAGTTAGATAAAGAAGATGTATTTGACTTAACCAATGATGAGTTATTTGATGTTTATGAGAAAATTCACACAGTTGATAGGAAACTAAAAATATTGCATACTAAGTTGAATTTAGAACTTTTAAACATACAAAAAAGAGCATGAAATCCTTATGAATGATCACACATTGATTGATTACAACCACATGAAATTATTGAAAGAGTTTGATGATTTCAATAAAAGCATGAATTATTAAAATCATCACACACTGAACACGAAAATGATGAAAGTTTGTTAGGGTTGTTAAGGCCTTATGAATTAGCCCGAGGCTAACTAAGAGTGGGGGTGAATTAGTAGTTTTAAAAATTCTTAAATAAAAAGCATGACCTTTTAGAAATATTTTTAAAACAATAAACCATATGATCACCCAGATGAAAATAAAGTATAAAAATTAAAATGAGAAAACATAGTAAAAAAGAACACGTTAGATTTTTTAGTGGTTCGATCAACTTGACCTACGTCCACTCCCCAGAGTCTCTCCTCTAGGTATTGCACTAAATAAATAGTGACTCTCTTTTTGCTCCTTCATCAAGTCAGAGAAGCTTTTACAAACTCCTTTTTACCAACCTCGATAAGGCAGAGAACCCATACTCCTTTTACTTCCTCCCGAAGAAGGTAGAGAACTCAAACTCCTTTCGCTTCCTCCTAAAGCAGGCAGTTAACCTTAAATCCTTTTTCTTCCTCCTGAAGCAGGAAGAGAACTTTGACCTTGTGCTGATGAAGACCTCCCTAGATCCACAAAGGAACCAGGGATGAAGATTAGAGATAATAACTCGGATCCTTGCTTGGAGCAACCTTTATGAACCCCTCACAAACTCCCCTCACAACTTCCTCTCTCTCTTTCCCAAGCTCTCCCTATCCTTCTCTTGGCTCTCTTAGGTTAGGACTCCAACAAAAGTTCTCCTCATAAATAATCAAGAGATCTTATAAAGAACAGCTTAAAATTTTTCCCTAATTTGGAACTTATTGTCAAAGATCGTCTAGGATGATCGACATATCATCTTGTCTGATCAAAATATTTTTAGCACTTTTAGCTAGGACAATTTAGGAGGGCTAGAAAATTAGAAGCCTTATTTTTTTTTTTTATCATCCTTTATGATTAGATCAAACCATACATGTCATCCAGCACATCATTCTGGTCATCAAGAAGATTTATGTTGGACGATGATGAAATTTAACTTAACATTCTATAAGTTGAGTTTTCAATCATGGATTTTCATCCAGCACATCATTCTAGTCATCTAGGAGATAAATGTTGCAAGATGAAGAAATATAACATGTCATTTATTATGATTCTTGAATCATCCCGTATAATTAGTTTAAAATTAGGAATTATCATCCAGCACATCATTCTGATCATCCAGGTGATACACCTAGATGATGCAGAATTTCAACTGATTATCTAGCATATCATTCTGGTTATCCAGGTAATCCAAGAGAAGACTAAGTTTTTTTTAACCAATCATTCAGGATGATCCTACTACCGTCCATGATGATATGATTAATCATTTAAATCTTAATTGCTTTCCTTAATCACCTAACTAATTTAGGCATGATTGTAATAAACCATCCAGGATGATATGAGATTATCTTATATAATTTCTAAAAATAAAATCATACCTAAAAGAGTTTGTAGGCTGATTCTTTCTGATTTGTTCATATTATCTAGAACAACGTAAATATCATCAAGGACAATTTTCTTAATTTGGCTATCTTAACACAAATGCCCTAATTAAGATTTCTATTTTTAACTAATCGTCTAGGATAATTTTTTAATCATCTTGTATGATATGATGAAAAACAAAAAAACTCTTAAGCCTATAGAACTTCTCTCCATGTGTATGTATGTGCAAAGTTACTTAGCATCAGGATCGATATTATTATGTTTGACTCAAGAAAAGGTAAATACACTGGAATTACACTTATAGACTGACTCAGTCCTAATCTACCCAATTTTGAGTTGGCTTGAATTATAATTGACCTTGTGGACCTGAAACATTAGTAGATAGAGAACCAAAAATAGATGTATAATAATAACAGTGGTAAGAAAACAAGAATATCATAAATGTTTGTTATCATCAAAATTATAATCCTTGAATCCAAGTTTACAACAATTTTCCTCATTTTAATGATGGCAAATATTTGTTAGGAAATTCAACTCAAGAAATTTAATAAGACTTAAATATAAAGTAAAGGAGAACTTTATGAACCAAGTAGTGCAATTTTTACTAAAATAAGATGGTGGTATAAAAAACAATAATACAATGGAACAACACTAACACTATTTCCCCTTTTGAAATCATAAAAAAGAGGAAATAGAAAATAAATATAAAGAAGAAAATGAAAACTAATAGCAATATAAAAACGTCACTCAAAAAACATCAAAACATAAAACAATAAAAAGGTGATAAGAACAATAAAAAGAATGAAAAAATAATGTTTTTTTATCAAAGTAAGAATATGATAAATTTTCTATGTGATCTAATTAAAAATTTTTAAGAAATGAGTTAACATCACTGAAATCTAAAAATTGATCATGTTATCCCCAGCTCGAATTCCCTACAGGGTAAAGATCTTTTGGAAAAAAATCTAACTCAAAAAAAAAAATCAGCCAAAAAAAGTTATCTATTCAACACTTTGTACCAAAAACATATTTGATAGAGCACGGTGCTAAAGTAATTCGTCAAAATCAAGGGTTTCATAAATCAAGTGATTTAAGATATCAAGTGACATAGAAATTATTCTAAGATTTAAAAGATTGAAAGAGAAGGAAGCTTAATTTTTGTGGGCTCACTCTATGCCTTTTGTCAATTATTTGGTGCACTTTACATATCTTTTGATTTTTGAAAAACTTTGTAATCTTTTAATTTTTTGAAGATCATTGTGCATCTTTTTATTTTTTCTTTTTGGGCTCATTTTATGCCTCTTGTCATTTTTGCGAGCTAACTCCCTTTCGAAACATTTAAAGACTCTCGATTGTGAGAATATATTCCAGATAATACAGAAGAAAACCTCACTCTCTAACATAAGGAAGAATAAATAATAAATCAGAATCATATTCATATGATAAATGTAACAACTTGATCAAGAAAAGCTTGAAAGTGATTTAATAACTTTGAACATTTTAATATGAGATAGATAATTGTAGGAAGATAGAAAACATCTTAATTTCAAAGTCCTATTTTTTATTTGAAAAAATTTTTGCTTTGAAAAAAAACTTTTACCTCAAAAGAAATTAGAGGAAGGGAAATAATTAACAGTGTTTCTTCCTTTAATTGATTTAGGGATGTCAACCAAGAATTATAAATTTTCAAAAATAAAAATATGGCATAAAATATCATTTCAGGAGTGATCAAAACAAAACTAAAAGGGGCAAAGAAAATATAAAACTAAAAACATGAAAAACACACTAGAAAATAAACATGAACAACCAATCAAAATAAAAATAAAGGTAAGGTCATAAATAAAAGAAAAATAAAAAAATAAAAATAAGAGAAAGATAAAAAATATGATGTTCAAAGTTAAAAAATTATTAAGTTCATGCATTTAAGTCAATCACATCCAATTGGATCATTAAGATGCTGAATGTGTCAAAGGCTAGTGGTTTACTAAAGTTTTCAGCCAGTCTAGTTTTTAGTTGCTACATGATGTAGCTCAATGTCTCCTTTGGTAATATAGTCCCTAATAAAGTGATGCCTTATGTCAATGTGTTTGGTTCTTGAATATTAGATAGATTTTTTAGAGATGCAGATGGAACTAGTGTTATTACATAAAATTGAAATTTTATCTACAGATAATTCTAAATCTAGAATTTGTTTCTTCAACCAAAGTACTTGGGCTACACAACTTCCTAAGGCAATATACTTGAGCTATAGTAGTGGAAAGTACAATAGAGTTTCATTTTCTATTGAACCAGGAGAATAAGGACTGTCTTATAAACTGGTAAGTTCAAGAAGTTCTCTTTTTATCCACCTTACATCCAGTAAAATCAGAATCAAAATATTTAATTATTTTAAAAAAAGTATTATGTCTAGGATACCAGATTCCTAAGTTTTGGGTCCCTAAGAGATATCTAAGGATTCTCTTAACTGCAGTAACATTAGATTCTTTAGGATCAGCTTGAAATCTAGTATGGAGACAAATACTAAACATTATATCAGGTTGGCTAGCAGTCAAGTAAAGCAGTTATCCAATTATTCCTCTATACATTTTTTGGTTAAAAAAATTTTCATTTGAATCCTTATCTAACTGGATATTAGAGCTCATGGGAGTGTTTTTTTGGCTTGGCTTTATCCATTTCATATTTTTCAAGATGTCTTTCATATATTTTGATTGA
The DNA here is from genome assembly GCA_022539455.1 of Dendrobium nobile. Classification (NCBI taxonomy): domain Eukaryota; kingdom Viridiplantae; phylum Streptophyta; class Magnoliopsida; order Asparagales; family Orchidaceae; genus Dendrobium; species Dendrobium nobile. Next base: position 20,100,928 of record CM039721.1, on the reverse strand, counting down.
TTAAGAAAGGTTCCATCATCCATTTTTCTTATGCTAAACCTCAAAAAGTTGGACAATTCTCCCATTATACTCATCTCAAACTCTTTACTCATTATTGAACTTATCTTCTTTCTCAACTCTAAACTTCTTAGGATTAGATTCATCAAACACTATATGAGTAATCTCCTCCACCACTAATGTCCTCTTGTTAAACACTCTAAAAGATTTCCCTATACTTGAATATCCTACGAATACTCCTTTATCACATATTGGGTCAAATTTTCCTTAGAGCGATTTCTCATTATTAAGAACAAAAATCTTACATCCAAAGACATGGAGGTGAGAGAGGTTGGGTGTCCTACCCTTAACAATCTCATATGGTGTTTTTTTTAAGTTAGGATCTAACATGCACCCTGTTCAACACATAACAGGTTATATTCACCACTTCTATCCAAAAGTATTTTGGAAATGAATGCTCAACAAGCATGGCTCTAACAGCTTTCACTAAGGTCCTATTCTTCCTTTTAGCTACCTTATTCTACTGAAGGGTCCTAGGAACTGAGAAGTTGTAACTAATCCCTTGCTTCTCATAGAAAGTTATAAATCTCTCATTTTCAAAATCTCCATCATAGTGACTATGAATGGTGAAGATCTCACAACCTAGCTTTTTTTGAATCTAAGTGGAAAAGGATTTAAATTCATCAAAAAACTCATTTTTATGTGATAGGAATCTAATCCAAGTGAATCTTGAGTAGTCAGCGACAATTATAAATTTATAGACTTTTCCTCTTAAGATGGCAGTGTTAATGGGTCCAAACAAATCCATTTGGATTACTTTTAAAGGTCTAGAGGTGCTAATATCCTTAATGGAATAGAAACAAAATTACACTTGTTTCCTTAGTTGACAAGCATCACGTAAGTGGTCCTTAGTGAACTTAAGCTTGGGGATACCTCTAACTAGGTCCTTTTAGGTTACTCTTCTAAGAGTTTTCATACTAGCATGGCATAACCTCCTATGCCACATTCAAAACTCATCAGTAATTGTTTTTAAACATAAATATACAGTATATTCAATATTATTTAAATAAAGTATATAAATATTGTTGATCCATTTCCCCTACAAAAACGTGTTGTTATTTAAGCTAATTATGCATTTATTTGACAAAACTTTAATGATAAAGCCCTTATCACATAGCTGACTAATGCTGAGCAAGTTGTATTTCAAGCCATTAACAAGTTCAACATTTTTAATCAAAAGGTTCTTGGAGTTTTCGATTATACATGCACCCACCACTTTTCTAGTGGTGTTGTCTCCAAGTGTGACCTTGCCTCTAGCCTTGGTCTCCAATGAGATGAATTGATTGGCATCTCCAATCATATGATGTGAGCATCCACTGTCTAGGTACCGCATGCTCTCATGAGGTCTTGCGTGAGAGCACACCTATAACATCATCAAATATTAAATTTATGAACCCAAATAAGTTTGGGTCCCTTTTAATGGAAAGAACAATGAAAAGCATGTGTGTTATATAGTAAATCATGTAATTTGGGTCTCTACACCTAATATATACTATGGTGAACTGTGCTAGTGTAGGAGATGCATCCTATCATGCCACATAAAAAACATCTAACACCAGGAAAAGGGTTTATTAATCCATTCAGGTTATAGTGCCTCTTCCTAAGTTTCAAAACTTTTGGCTTCTGATCCAGATTGAAAAATTGTTTAGTTGTGGGTGGAATCATATTTTCCTTATGTGCTTTCAATTCATCTTTAAAAAATGATTAAGTACTTCCTAAAATAGTATTACTAACTTCTAAATAGTGCTCCCTACTCTCAGATTTATCTATAAATATTTTAAAATCATTTTTAAGTTTAGTCTGGGATGCTTTCAATGAATCATGCTTAATGAATAAATTATAATGATTTTTATTTAAATCATAAAATTTATCAAGTATAACATGTGATTGATATCAAGTGTAGAATAATATTTAAGCAAAACTTCATGCTCCTTTTGAAAGTTTAAAATTTTCCAATTTCAAGCTAGCATGTGATTTCTTAAGTTTCATATATGATGAATAAAATTTTCTCAGAAACTTCAAGCAATTGATCATATGATAGTTTATATACCTCTTCTTAGTCAGAATGACCATGATGATCATCCTCCATCAAACACAAGTTTGTTGTCTCCTCCTCAGCTTCAATCTCAAAGGAGTCAGATGTAGAATCTACCTAGAAAGCCTTTTGAATTTGCTTCTTATCCTTCCTGAACTTGGTTTTCTTCTCACCCTTTCTTTTGTTAGGTGAGCCTTAAGTGTAGGATAATCAGCTTTTACATGTCCTTGCTTCCTACATTCAAAGCAAACCATATCAGAAGAACCATTAAAATTCTTGCTATTCTTAACTTTTTTCCATTTCTGATGGTACTTTTGTTTCCTCCTTAGAAAGCTTTTGAATTGCTAAGTAATTAAGACAACATCATCACTTTTATAACTAGAAGAATTAGTATTTATATCATTAGCCTTCAGCATTAGTTTTATCCTTCTTTTTCTCACCTGCATCAAGTTGTCTTTGATTCACTCCTTGTTTGTAAGTAATGAGTGATCCAAGTAAGTTATTAATAGAATAAGTATTCAAATTCTTGGATTTAGTAGTAGCACTTATCTTAACATCAATGAAAGATGGTAAACTTCTCAAGATTTTGTTAACTTTCTCATAGTTAGTGAGTTATCTTCCTAAGGCATACAGGGAGGTGACAATTTATATAAACCTAGTATACGTTTCAGATATTGACTCACTAGGTTTAATGCAAAAGAGTTTGTAGTCATGAAGCAATATATTCAATGTAGATTGCTTAACCTCAGTTATTCCGTCATAAGTGATATATAATTTATCCCAGATTTCTTTACTAGTCGTATAAGTTAAATCACGCATATAATCTTCAGATTTTAGTGCATAAAAAAATAGTTTAAATATTTTGCATTAAGTTATGCTAGATCCCTATCATAAAGAGTCTATTCAATAAATGGAAGTTCAATTTTGATGCTATTAACTTCACATGATGGTGTATAATAATCTACTTTTACAAGAATTCACATGTAATAATCTATAGATTGTAATTAAGTGGACATGTGAAATTTTTAGAAATCAAAAGGTATATTATCAAAATGACATGGTCTAGTAATTAAATAACTTTCCATGGTGTTTTTATTACCAAAGTTAGGCATGGATCAAAATTCAAAAGTTATCTAACACTTGATTTTATGAATCCCTCTCTAATACCACTTAAAAGTTAGTTAGGGTTGTTAAGCCCTTATGAACTTGCCCAAGGCTAACTAAGATAGGAGTGAATTAGTAGTTTTAAAAATCCTTAAACAAAAAACATGATCTTTTTGAAATATTTTAAAATATAAAACCATACGATTACCCACATGAAAATAAAGTGTAGAAATTAAAATGTGGAAACTTAATAAGAAAGAACACACCATATTTTATATTAGTTCGGGCAACTTGACCTATGTTCACTCCCTGGAGCCTCTCCTCTAGGTATTTCACTAAAATAATAATGACTCTCCTTTTGCTCCCATTACAAGGAGGAAAAACCTTTACAAACTCCTTTTCACCGACCCTGGTGAGGTAGAGAACCCAAACTCCTTTTGCTTCCTCTTGAAGTAGGAAGAAAACCCAGACTCCTTCAGCTTCCTCCTGAAGTAGGAATAGAACCTGGACTCCTTTTGCTTATTCCTAAAGTAGGTAGAGAACCTTAACCATGTGCTGATGAAGACCTCCATTGAGCCACAAAAAAACTAGGGATGATGACTGATGAAGATGACTAGGATACTATCTTGGAGCAACCTTTGTGAACCCCTAACAAACTTGCCCTCACAAGATCCTGTCGCTCTCTTTTAATCTCTCCCTCTCCTTCTCTTGGCTCTCATAGGTCAAGACACCAGAAAAAGATCTCCGCTTGAATGAATAATAAATCTTATAAATAAGGGCTTAAAATTTGCCCTAATTTTTAACTTGTCATTAATAATTGTCGAGGATGATACAAATCGTCTTGTACAATTAGTGTATTTTTATCCCTTTTAGTCAAGACAATCTGGGTGGGTTGGACGATTATAAGCCTTATTTGTTATGATTATCCAGGATGATATAGACATTATCTTGTACTATTTGTTCAAATAATACATATCATCCAATATTGCTTATCATTCAGGATTACTTAGCCAGGATAATCGTCCTGAAGTAGTATATCATTTTGGTCGTTCCAAAGATATCTATTGGATAATGAAAAAATATTACTTATCATTCAGGATGATTTTTCAATCATCCTATATGATGAGTTCAAAATTAGAGATTTTTGTCCAGCACATCATTCTGGTCATCTAGGAGATAAATATTGGACTATAAAGAAACATAACATGTCATCCAGGATAATTCTTGAATCATCTCATATGATTAGTTCAAAATCAGGGATTATCATCTAGCACATCATTCTGATCGTCTAAGTGATACACTTAGATGATGAAGAATTTCAACTGATCGTCCACCATATCATTTTGGTCATCAAGGTGATCCAGGAGAAGACTAAGTTTTTTTTTAACTAATCATCAAGGATGATCCTACGATCATCCAGGATGATATGATCGATCAATAAAGCCATAATTACTTTTCTTAATTACTTGACTAATTTAAGCATGATTGTAATGAATCATCCAGAATAATATGTGATCATCATATATAATTTCTAAAAAGAAAATCATACCTAAAAGAGTTTTTCATTACCTGAGCATATTATTTAGGACGATGCAAATATAGTCTAGGATTATTTACTTAATTCGGTTGTCTTAACATACATGCCCTAATTAGGATTTATATTTTTAACTGATCATCTAGGATGATTTTTGGATCATCCTGTATGATATGAACAAAAACAAAAAAAACACTTAAGCCTATAGAATTTCTCCTCCTGAGTGTGTGTGAGTAAGGTTACATAGCATCAGGATCCATATTATTATATTTGACTCAAGAAAGGTAAAAATAATAGAATTACACTTACAGACTAACTCATTCCAAATCTATCCAATATTGAGCTGGATTGAATTATAATTGACCTTGTGGACTTGAAACGTTAGTAGGAAGCGCAACCAAAATAGATGTACAGTAGTAATAGTAGTAAGAAAATAGGAATGTCAGAAATGTTTACTATCATCAAAATTATAATCCTTGAATCTAGGTTTATAAAAATGATTTTAAATATTTATAGATGAATTTGATAGTAAAGAGAATTATTTGAAAGTTGATAATTCAATTTTAGAAAGTGTTAACTTATTTAGAGAGAAAATAAAAGCGTTTGAGGAAAATAGGATACCCCCTACACTTGAATATTTTTCTAAACCTATTTAGAAGCTTAAAACTTTAATACCTAGAAAAAGATAGTATAACTCACATAGATTGATAAATCATTTTCCTAGAGTGAAATGTTTTACTTGTGGATTGATTGTGCGTATCTCACACACTTATACTATTCATAGTAAAACTCATTTAGTGTGGAGACCTAAGATGCTTAAAATATTACATATTAAACATGCATCTAGATTATCATTGCCAAGAGGAGAACCCAAACTTATTTTGGTTTCTAAGTCTAACATTTGATGATCTTGTAAAAATGCTCTCATGCAAGGCCTCGTGAGAGCATTTGGTACCTGGACAATGGATGTTCAAAACATATGGCTAGAGGTACGACATAATTCGTATAGTTGGAAGTCAGGAATGGAGGCAAGGTTATACTTAGAGACAATACCACTAAGAAAGTGATAGGAACAGGCATGATTAGAAATTTGAATAATTTTTTCATAGAAAATATCTTATTGGTAGAAGTCTTAAATCATAAATTATTGAGTATTAATATATTACATAATAAAGGTTATAATATAATTTTTTTGCCCACAAATTGCAAAATAAGCCAAAATGAAATCGATGTATTTAATGGAAATAGGGCAAATAACATGTATATGCTTGACTTAAATTTTGATAAATCTTCTAATGCTTTTTATCTCAAAACAATTTTTGATGAATCTTAGTTATGCCATAGAAGACTTTGTCACACAAGCATGAAAAACTTTAGGAAAACTGTCCAAAAAGAATTGGTTAAAGGAATACCTAAACTATACTTTACTAAGGATCACCTGTGTGATGCATGTCAATTAAAAAAATAGGAGAAGTCCTCCTTTTATTACATTAATGATCTTAGAACTAGTAAACCTTTGGAAGTAATTCATATGGATCTTTTTGAACAGGTTAACACTGTATGTCTAGGAGGTAAAGTGTTTGGATTTGTAATAGTTAATGATTTTTTAAGATTCACTTGGGTTAAATTTTTATTTCATAAGAGTAAATCATTTGAGAAATTTAGAAGTTTTTCTATATGGATTTAAAGAAAGCTAGGATGTGAGATTTTATCAATTCAAAGTGATTGTAGAGGAGAATTTGAAGATCTTCGTAAAGAATATGAAATTTATCACAATTTTTCCGCACCAAGGATCCCTCAATAAGATGGGGTTATCGAAAGAAAGAACATAACATTAATAGAAGCAATTAGAGCCATGTTGGCAGAATACCCACTTCTAAAAATTTTTTGGTCTGAAGCGGTTAGTACGGCTTGTTATGTTCTAAATAGGGTAAACATTAGATCCAAATTGAACAAGACACCCTAGAACTTCTTATTGGAAAATTCCTAATCTTTTCTATTTGCATGTTTTTGGATGCAAGGTGTTCATTCACAATAATGGTAAAACTCCTATAAAAAAATTTGATCCTAAACCTAATGAAGGAATTTTTCTTCGATATTCTAGTGTTGGCAAATCCTATAGAGTTTTTTAACATGAGATCTTTAGTAGTTGAGGAGACCACACATGCTATTTTTGATAAATCTAGCATTTTAAAAGAGACAAGCTTTGAAGATGACATATTGAAAATATCTCAAAAGGAACTGAAAAGATAAATTTGGAAGAGATGGTTAGAATTGAAAACCCTTTTCCTAGAGAATGGAGATTTTAAAGAATCACCCTAAGGAATTGATTTTAGGTGAACCTAATGAGGGTGTTAGAACTAGGCATGGAATTAGCAAAGAAGTGAACATTTCTTCCTTTATATCGATGATTGAACCCATTATTATAAATCAAGCACTTTTGAATAAATTTTGGATTTTATCCATATAGAAAGAATTGAATCAATTTATAAAAATGATATTTGGGACTAAATTGAAAGGCCTAAGGACTAAAGTGTTATTGGAACTAAGTGGGTGTTTAAAATTAAAATGAATGATTATGGAGATGAGATTAAAAATAAGACAAGAATAGTGGCCAAGGGGTATAATCAAATATAAGAGATTAATTTTGAAGAAACCTTTATCCTTATAGCTATACTTGAAGCAATTAGTGTTTTTTAGCCTTTACCTATTTTAAAGGTTTTAAATTATATCAAATGGATGTTTAGAGTGCCTTGGCATTCAAATTTGTTGACTATTAAAAGCAAGGGATGTCCACTCTCACCTTATTTGTTCATCATGTGTTTCCAATTGATGACTAATTTGTTGGAGCAAAATGGGAGAAGCCTTGGCATTCAAATTTCAAGCGGTGGGCCAAAGATTTCACATTTATTATATGCAGATGACGCTCTTATCTTTTCTCATGCATCGATTGAGTTGGCTAGGAAAATGAAGACTATTGTGAAGAAGTTTTGTAAGTGGACTGGGCAGAGGATCAATATTGGCAAATCGCAATTGCTGTTTGGAAGATTGTCAACCATCGGATGAGGAGGAAGATTGGCAGGCTTCTTGGGTTTAAGATTGTAAAGGAAATGAGATACTTAGGAGTTAAAATCTCATTGGATAGAATGAAGTCGGCTGATTATCAAGAAGTTCTTAGCAATGCCATGGAAAGGCTTAATGTCTGGAGTAGGAAATCTTTATCCTTGGGAGGTAAATTGATCCTTATTGAAAGCTCTTTGTTTTCTATGGCAAACTTTCTTATTACTCATTCCTTGGTACCTAAGAAGATTTTATATGATTTTGAGAAGCTTTGTAGAAGTTTTATTTGGAATAATAAAGATGGCACTAGGGGGATGCATTATATTGCTTGGAATGATATTTGCAAGCCTAGTAATATGGGAGGTTTGGGCTTACACTCACCTTTACAGAGAATTGGATCTTTAAGATCCAAAGTGACTTGGAATTTTATTCAAAAGTTTGGTTCTTTGTTTCACCGTGTCATGGAGAGCAAGTATGGGAATAATGTAATGAATGGAGCTCATAAAAATAATAGCTCTAATGCTTGGAGAATCCTACTGGATGGAGGCAAGAATTTGAAGATGGTTATTCGTTGGAAGGTGGGGAAAGGAGATAAAATTAGCATCTTAAATGATACTTGGGTGCTTGATAGATGCTTAAGTCGTTGGCCTACTTTTGTGGACAGCGATTTTTTGGAAGGAATGAATGTTCAGCAATTGATTCTAGACAATGGCAGGTGGAACTATGATTTGTTACAAAGAGCTTTTCATTTTCATTTAGTCTCTGTTATCATTCAAATTCTATTGAATACAATGAGGAGGATCGTATGGAGATGCTGAAGTTTGGCTCGGGAAAACGATTTCTGCTATGGAGTATGAACAAATGTGGCTTAACAGGTGCAATTTGGAGGACGTAGAGTACTTCAGCTGGGTGATGAAATTGAAGCTAAGTAAGAACATTGAATTGTTTTGGTGGAGACTTGGTAAATCAGCCATACCAACCAATATATTCCTTGTGAATCGTAAAATCGCAGATCATGGCCTTTGTCCTAGAAGCTGTCAAGTTGATGAAACGTATGATCACATTATGGTGAAATGCAAATATCTGGTTGATATAATTCTGAAGTTGATGGAATGGGGAATTTCTATTCCTAATTTTCATCCACTGGAATGTTGCTTGGAGAACTTGAGGAAGCTGTCTGTTAAGAATCCTGGGATTGTTCGGTTATATTGCTCCGTGGTTTATTACTCTTGGAGAAGTCGTAATGATATTAAACATGGTAAGAATGCTATGTCGTGTTCAGTTATTGCTGCTATTACATTGTTCTATGCTTTCTCCAAGTCCAGTCCATTTCTTTCTTGCTGGGGTACTAATCTCCCTAGGGAGTCCCAAAGAACTTGGTACCCTCCACCGAAAGAATGGATTAAGGTAAATGTAGATGCATCGTTGACAAGTTCTAATTTGGCTGGCATTGGAGGCATCTTCCGGGACTATAAAGGAAGATTTATTAGTGCTTTTGGAAAAAATGGTGTGCATTGGGATATTGGTCATCTTGAATTACAAGCTGTCCTCACGGTTAGAGAATTTTTGAAGAATTGGATGCTGGAATGTAAAGGGCTCATCATAGAAAGTGATAATGTGAATATCATCAAATTCATTCATAATTCTTTGAAGAATAATAAGGAGAATGTGGGTAAGTGGCTGCATCAAAATCTTTGCTTTTTACATGATTTTAATAAGGTTGTTTTTCTCCATGCCTCTAGAAATTGTAATAGAGTAGCAAATTGTTGTGCTACTATGGCTTTGGAGAATAGTTTTTTCTTTGATAGCTCTTCTTTTGATCATATTCCTTCCTTGATGCTTGACTTAATTAAGGAAGAGTGTGATCCCCTTATTACTTGTACTTAGCTTCCCTTTTGCTTTTAATGCAATTTTCTGCATTTCTTTCAAAAAAAAAAAAATAGATGTTTAGAGTGCCTTTCTTAATAGGGGTGATATAATAGAATGTTTATGTTAAGCAACCTCTAGGTTTTGAAAATTCTAAATTCCTTAATCATGTGTTTAAATTGAAAGAGGAATTATACATATTAAAACATGTACCTAGGGATTTTTATGAGAGGTTAAGCACTTTCCAATTAGAAAGTTCATTTGTAAATGGAAGTGTGGACACCACTCTCTTTTTAAAAAGGATAGGAGATGACATACTCATTGTTCAAATAAATATTTATGATATGTTATTTCAATCTTCAAATAAAAATCTTTTGTGATGATTTTTCTAAAATAATGAGTAGTGAATTTGAAATGAGTTTGATCGGAGATTTGAATTATTTTCTTAATTTTAACATAAAGCAAAATAAGGAAGGAACTTTTCTTAATCACTCAAACTATATTAAAGACATCCTTAAGAAATATAAAATGGATAATACTAAACTAGTGACTACACCAATGAGTTCCTCAATGTAGTTAGATAAGGACTCTAAGAAAAAAATCTATTGATCAAAAGAAATTTAGGGGAATAATTGGATCATTGACCATATATCATGTTCAGTGTATACTTGTGTGCTAGATTTCAATCTGATCTAAAGGAATCACATTTGATAGCAATTAAAAGAATTCTGAGATATCTTTTAGGAACTTAAAACTTTGAGATTTGGTATCTTAAGCACAACTCTTCTTTTGAAGTTATTTGTTATTCTGATTCAGATTTTGTTGGATGTAGGGTTGATAAAATATGTACATATGGAACTTGTCAATTCATAAGAAACTCTATAGTTTCTTGGTTCAATAAAAAATAGAATTCAGTAGCCCTTTTTATAACTAAATCAAAATACATTACCTTAGGTAATTGTATGGCATAAGTTATTTGATTAAATCAATAATTGATTGACTTAGGATTATCTATTAGCACCATTCCAATTTTCTATGATAATACTAGTGCAATATGCATTTTAAAGAACCTTATTCAATATTCTAGAACTAAGCCTATTGATATAAGTCATCACTTCATTAGAGATCATGTAGCTAAGGGAGAAATTAAATTGCATCACATTTCTACTGAGAATCAACTTGAAAACATTTTCACAAAACTATTGGATTTTGACATTTTAACACTTTAAGAACTAAACTAGGTGTGATTGATCATAATGCTTAAATTAAAATTCAGCAAACTTGATTTGTTGTGTAATTATTTGTTGGATTATTTTTTTAGGTTGTTTGTTTAAGTTTGCATGTTTGTGTGTTTTTGTTTTGTTTGTTTTTATTTATTTTTCTTTTAGTATTTTATTGTTGGTCATATTTTTTAATTTTTTGCTTCTCATTGGATTTCAAGTGATTGGTTTTAAAAGGTTTTATGTTTATCATATCTTTTTTTAAGTGTTCTCTTCATACTGTACGAAAATTTTTCATACTATATAAATTTTGTAGCATGTACATGATAATTTTCTGAGTTGAACACACAAAACTTAGTTTTTTCATATTATTTTGTACTATACAATCTCATCATCATCTGTACGAACACTGTTGTTTTGTCTGTATGATTGGGGACAATTTTCTAGAAAAAATCAATTATTTATTACAGATCATACGTACGAAATTACATTTCATCTATATGATCCTATTATCAGTTTCATATGGGACAAACCTAATAGTCATAAAAAGATCTTTAATATTCGGATCTGAAATCACTAGATGGACGAGAGGGGGGGGGGGTGAATTGTGAAAACTTTATTGCAATAAATAAAACCTAAACATGAGTTCTAATATTTTTGATATTTTTCAAAGGTTTTAACATGAAAATTTAAAACAACTTCTAAGGCAACGCGCAACAATAAAATCTTTTTCTTTCACAATTTTTCCAAGCAAATATTATGATAAAAAATGCACGCAAGAATAAAAATAATAAGAAAAGAGCACACCGATATTTTTATAGTGGTTCGGTCAAACCATGACCTACATTCACTCCCTGAAGTCCTCCGCTCTAGGAATTTCAGTACCAACAAATAGCTCTCCTTTTGCTGCCCTCGGCAGGGTGAAGAAGCCCTTACAATACTCCCTTTCACCAACCCGACGTGGCGGAGTGCCAAGCGCTGTTTTCACCCTCCTGGTGACGGCAGAGAACCTTCTCATTTTTCTCCCTCCTGGAGAAGGCAGAGTACCTTCGAGGTCAACGGACGTAGACGAGTCTCCCCCTTAGAAAGCCTCCCACAAGTTCTTCCCGGACCACAGGAGAAGCAAGTTGCAGCAAGATCGGAGCAATCGTGTGATCTCCCTCACACCTCTTCTCCCTCACCAAGCTCACCTTCTCCTTCCTCTCTCAACCCCTCAAACTTCTCAAGAGCCCTCTCTAGGATTTTCTCTCTACTCACGTTTTCCTCTTCTGTCTCTCTCTCTCTCTCTCTCAAAATATGACAAGTTTTACACATAAAAACGGGCTCCAAAATCCCCGAGATTTCAAAAGTAGCCGTTACGATCGATAAGTATGATTCTTGGTCGTATAGTATGATATGTACAAACTAGCTTCGTCCTGGTACGAAGTTGTAAAAATAGTTCAAAAACGAATCGTACAATACGCTAATATATCGTACGGTATGATTCACAACACACTACTCGTACAGGATGATAGCCGGGATGATCAAAAGTCATCTCTATTCATCGTATGGTACGATCTACATCGTACCATACGAATAGTGAAAATCAAGGCATCATCCAGGACTAATTCCGGGATGATCAAATATCGTCTCTGTTCATCGTATGGTATGATTGTAATCATACCGTATGATGAGACAAAAAGCATAGGATCGTCCAGGACAATCTACGCGATGATCAGAATTCATCTCTTTTCATCGTATTGTACGAATGTGTTCATACAGTACGATTTTTAATTTGTAATTAAGCCTTGATTTCTTGTACTAATCACTGGTTAAATTAAGTATGTATTTAAAATAGATCGTACCATACAAACATAGTCGTATAGTACGAACGACGCAAAATATCATACTTAACTTATCATGATGGCTAAGGTTTTGGATTTGAAACAGATCGTACCGTACGATAGTATTCATACAGTATGATGTGTTCACAGAGCACGTGTTATAATAGTAGATCATACAGTACGATTACCAGAGAATGAAAAACTATATTTCTTACTTTTAAAAACCCTCTCCCCCTGTGTGTGTGCATGATTGCTCAGACTTACCTATAGTTTTTGGCTAGACTCAAGAAAATAAAAAAATAAAATAAAAAATAAAATACATTGTTCGACTCATACTCTTAATCCATCAAGTCTTGAGTCTTCCCATTGTCCTGAGTGGCTTGTGAACTTCCTGAAATGTTAGTACTCACGAACAATAACAAACATTAAATGATATTCAATAAAAAGTAGTTTAGGCAACATTATTTGGCATCATCAAAATCTCAACCTCGGGGTCATGGGTCACAACAGGATTATCCTGGATGAACACGTGTTCAACTGTATAATCATTAGTCAATAGTCTGTATGAAAGGATGCCTCAAGAATGAAATTTTATGAAAAGCCATTTCATTTTTGGTTGCTTCTATTCATATGTATGAAAGGTTTTTTGTCCCATATAAATTTTAAAATCATACGTACGAACTTAATTTTGTAATGTATGATAGGTCATTATTTTTAAATAGAAGGATCTTGGACAAGTTTCTTATTCACCTTCTCATTCGTTTCCAAACCTTCTTGACTCCAAATCTTAGAAATGGCAAGCAGTAGCAAACGACCTCACACTTCTAAGGGATCATCCTCTAGATCTAGTAGGGATGATAATTTTCTTTCCTAAGAAAAATAGGAAGCCTTTGATAGGTATTTTTCTACCAAAATAATTGCTTCCCAACTCATTATTCTGAATGATATTAATTATTTTGTGATGCCCTATTTGCCTCAACCTAATTATAAGACTCTTAGAGGTATTACCCAAGTTAGCGATTTGTCTCGTGTGTACACTCTCAACCAAAATGATCATTTAGCACATTTTGAGAATCTCTATAATTTTAAAAGCTGGTGATTCCATAAACTTGACTCATGGATTATATTTACCAACTTTATGATATTGGACTTCCTCATAATAAAAAGAAGAAAAATTTGGCCATAGGATATCTAGTTACTTATATCTTAGAGAAAAGTACAAACTAATCCATCCTAATCAACCCATTGAACTTTCAATTTTCTTTACTGATACCTCTTTTCGAGCTATCTTTGGGCGGGATTAAAGTTTTGAGTGAGAAGATCATGAGGGAGAAGAATGAGCTCTGACTCCTGCACCTCCACATGGACCCGACCATAACTTCTATCAGGAAATGGTCCAATGCTTTGACCTAATGGAATCTCAATTTGATCAACATTTTGAGCAAATTGAGACTCATCTTAACTAACAGAACATGACACATAATAAAGATATGGGGGTATCCGAGGGCAATTTGACTTTGTTAACACTAATATAGCTATGATGAATAGTTACTTTTAAGTGTTCAATCCACCACCTCCTCCAAATCAAGGCCCCTCTTATTATTAGTTATACTTTTTTGTTTTAGTTACTTATGAGTTTATGTGTTTGTTGTTGAGATGTTTTTCCTACAATTTTAGTGATTTCATGTGTTGTTTTTGCATTTCTAGGATGATGTTATTTCGGATGATGTTAAATGAAAAAAATATACTTGTATGTTTCCTTGAACGATAAATGAAATAATGGAATGTTACATTGACAATCATTAAAATTTTACTTCGTAAAATGTCTATTTCTCCTTAGAGAAATCATTTATGGTTGATCTCATGAATGGAATTTTGAATTATTTTATTTTACAAATTAATTTTCTTGCAAAATTTAATCTTTCAAATTTTAAATTAAAATTATGACAAGATGTAGATAAGGAGATCATTTTCATGATTGTATAAATAAGTATTATTTAGATGTAATTGCTACAAAATAGATGTCTTATTTATTTTATTTTCATTTTCAATGTGTTTATTTCTTTTATTAGTGGAATTTGAATTAAGATTATTGATATTAGAAAGATAAAAATTTTTAAAAAGGGGGATGCACAAAGTTGCAAAAATAAAAAGATGTGCAATGTTTGCAAAGTGAAAAGAGGCACAAAATTAGCCCAAGTAGAAAAGATGCACAAAGTGTGCTATAAACATTTAAAAGATATGTAATATCGCCAATTGAAAAATTCATATTATTCTTTCCATTATCATTCTATCTCTAATCCAAATCCATATAATCAAAAATCATCTTCACTATAGAATTAGAAATTAATTAATCTTTATTTCATCATTTTTTGCATTAATCCCTTTATTTAATTTGTCTAGAATGAATAGTGAACCTAGTTAACTTTTTTTATCTTAGTTGTTCTTTGATTTAAACTTTGAATTTTTTTTTAGCTTTAGGAAGTTAATGTTGTACTTATAATTAGTTTAAAATATTTTTCTTCTATAACTATTTTAATTTATCTATAGAAACTTCTCATTTCAAGGTATTATTCAACCCTTTTTTATTGTAGTCAAAAGAGGGAGTCATAATATTATTTGTTGTTATTAATTGTTTTTTAATGTATGTGTGTTGTGAGTATGTATGTGTTGTATTGTGAATTTTTGTATGTTTGTCCATATTTTGTTCGAGTAGTATTTGGTTTTATGTGAATGTCTGTATGTTTGGTTTATGTTTTGTTCGAGTAGTGTTTGGTTTTAGTAGTTTTTGTTTATTTAGGGTTTCTAGGTTAGTGAATTTTTTATTTTTAGGTTTGTACTTTTTATATATATGGGAACCCCTTTTTTTAAATTGGCCATTCATTTAGAGGGAGCTAAGGAGAAAATTTTCTTTCTATATTAACTCAAACAATAATTGTTTTACAATCATAAAAAAGGGGGAGATTGTTTCAATATTAGTTTTCAAAACTATATTTTTACACCATCTGAGTTTTTTTATGATATCAAAATCTTATTGTGTTGATTACTATTTCTCCAAACATATATTAGAAAAATTAGTTTGTGTTGTTTATGTGAACTAACATTTCAGGGATATTATACTCTAGACTATTGAAGACTTCAAGACTTATTAGATTAGGGTAAATTATAATTGAAGTCTATACTTTTTCTATTTTTCTTGAGTCTGAGAGAGTGTGATTGTAATTGGATAATTATGCACACACACAATGGGGGAGAGTCAAAACTTATATTTTTAAAACTAATCATACTATGCGATTATGGAATCGTACAGAATGATTTGACCTGAGTGTTCCTCCATAAGTAGTTAATCAAATCATGCCTTAAAAATTTTTTATTGAACTATTTATACTATACATAGTTAAATTCATACATATGATATTTAGAGTACAAAATGGCTATGTACTAGTTTGTCCCAAATAAACTCACCATTTTCTGAACTAATTGTAATGTATGAAATTACTTTTGTATATACAAAGTCAAGAGTATGAAATAGGTGCGTACCAATTCATCCATATGAATGGGTTCCTTTTTTGAATTGTTCATATTGTATAAACTTGGGTTCATACAGATGATATCCAGAGCATGAAATGGACTTGTCCATTTTTACACCAAATAAAGCATGATTTGGTTAAATTGATCATACTATACAAAAATGAAGTTGTATAGAATTGTACTAATGAACTTTTTCATTTTTGAACTGTTCATACATTATTATGTCAGTTCACACATATAACTGATAGAGTACAAAAGAAGGTTCGTCCAAGTTCATACTAGGATTTTTGAACTATTTGTATATACGAACTATGATCATATTGTATGATCCAAGACATTCAAATTGAAATTTTCAATTTTCTAGATGGTTTTTTCTGTATTTCATATATAAGAGTTTTAAAAATTGGCTGTTAGAGATCTCCTACTATGAATTTCTTTTGAGAGTGCAGTAGGAGAGTGTTTATGCGTGTTTTTTGGGATTAGAGAGAGAGATTTCTTAAGAGGGATTTATGATGGGATTCATAAGGTTGCCCAATGGTGAGTATCTCTTACTTGTTCTTCGAAGTTGTTCCCTACTTTCTTGAAGACTCTTAGAAGAAGATTTTTAAAGGAGTGTCAGTGCTCTACCGACATTAGGAGGGTATAAAAGGATATCGGTACTCTGTTGACACCAGGAGGGTGTGAAAGGATGACAATACTCTGCTGACACTTGGAGGGATTGAAAGGGCACTGGTTCTCTATTATCATTAGAAGAGTGAGAAAGGATGATAGTACTCTACCAATACTTAGAGCGTGTCAAAGAATGCCAATTCTCTACCATCTCTAGGAGGGTCATAAATGATGACGGTACTCTGCCACACCAAAGATTAGTGGAAGAGAGGTCAATGTAAGGGCTTCTCTGTCTTGTTGTGGGAGCAAAAGTAGAGTCACTTTGGTATAATGTAATATCAGAATAGGGAGACTTCAAGGAGTGGATGTAGGCCTAGTTAGTTCAAACTAGTATACATTTTTGTATTTTTTCTTTTTTTTTTTGATAGTTAATTTTGTGGTTAAAAAAATTATTTTGAAATTTTTTTATTATACTTAAAAACTATAAAATCAGATTTCTAAAATTTCTAAGAGATTTTTGTGGACCTCCAAAAGGGTACCGCTCAGCGGGGAAAGAATGCAAAGGGTATATGACCGTACCAACCCAAAGAATAAGATAATCATATGCCTTTATTCTCTTTACAAGCAGGCCAATGGAAGGGAAGATTAGATCATACATACCATTAACTATTGAGGATAGCAGCTTTCACCAATGCACCCTCATTGGTAATAATATGCACAACCTGATCAGAATAATGAAGATTCCCCCACCTGATATATTAGATCAAGTGAGGTTTAATTGGTTATGGGACTCAGTTTCCCACTAGCATAAGCCCCCGTGGTTAATTACATCTCAAACTGGGGCTTGAGAAAACTCTCAATTAAGGATTCTATTATATTATCTCATATGGGATTGGCACATATGAAGAAGACTAGAAAAATCCTATTCTAGGGGAAGGAAATGTTCAACTTGGCTCAGTCAACATATAGGCTTCACATCAGCATCCGGAGGGACAAAGGTAGTGAGAAAAAATTGGAGGAAATAAATAGATAATACATTCAAAATATATAAGAGAGAAGGATGGAGGTGGCATCATCCATATGATGTGGATAGACATGATTTATATCCTCTAAAGAATAGAGGACTTACCCACCGATGAGGCATACTATGAGATACTGATGATAGTAGTCTTAAATCCTAAATTTAGAGTTGGTTTAATGTTCTCAACACTAATACCTATGTTCTAGCTAATTCATCTTAGACTTATATTAGTTGTGAATTTATTTTAAGGGAGTATAATTTTAATGATAGTAAACACTTATGTTTCTCTATGACTGCCTTGCCTACTAAAATTTTAGGTCCATAAGATCAAACTACAATTTGAGCTAGCTTAAGAGTAGGTAGACTAAGTCTGAGTTATTTTGTAAACTTTTCCCTTTCTTGAGTATATTGTAAACGATGTGGTTCCTGATAATAAGTAACCTTGCACACACACACTTGGGGGAAATTTTTTGACTATTTTTAGAGTTCTCTATTTTTGGTCACATCATCCAGAATGATCCACAAATCGGCTTAGACGATCAGTTAAAAATCAAAAAACTAATTAGGGCATCATGGTTAAGGTAGCCATGATTAAGCTCATCTTCCTGGATGATATTTATATTAGCTAGGATGATAGGCTCAAATCAGAAAGAATCAGTCGCCAGATCTATTTAGGTATTATTTATTTTTAGACATCATCCAGGACATCATCTTAGATGTTGAAACATAATTATGCCTAAATTAATTAGGTAATTAATGAAAGTAATTAAGGTTTGATTGCTTGATCATAGCATCCTGGATGATCTCAGGATCAGCCAGGATGATTAGTCCACAAACCTTAGTATTCCTCGGACGACCAAACATCGGCCAACTGCTATTCAGGGCGATGCTCTGATTGATTTTCATGGATTTAAACTAATCGTACTAGAAGATTATGAGATCGGCCTGGATGATCAAGCTATTTTTCCAGTGTCTAGATATCCATTCAATACGATTATCTGGATGATATTCAATAATTTATACTGATCGTACATGATGATATTTATCGGCCTAAATAATATGAACAAAAACCTTCTTATCATCTCAAATTATCCTGGCTGATTGAGCTTAATTTGCACTGATCGTATAGGATGATATTTATATCATCCTGAATAATAAAGCTAGTTTGTTGCGATTAAGAGCTATTTTGAATCTCTTCTATATAAGTCCTCTTATTCTATCAAAGAGATCATCTTTTGCTGCTATCTTGACCTGAGAGAGACTAGAGGAGAGGGAGAGAAAGGGAGAGAGAGATGATGTTGTGTTGGGGGGGGGGGGGGGTTTATGAGGGGTTTTACATAGGTTACTCCAAGAAAAGATCTAAGTCATCTTCTCTGATCATCATCCCTTATTCTTGGAGATTCAAGAGAGGTCCACTTCAGCAATCTATCATGGTTCTTTGTCTACTTCAGGAGGAAGCAAAAGGAGTTGGGTTCTCTATCTCACTGGGGTTAATAGAAAGAAGGTTTTATAGAGTCTTCTCTTCCTTGCTGTAAGAGAAAAAGGAGAGTCATTGAGTTTAGTTCAATAATTAAAGGGTTCCTCCAGGGAGTGGACGTAGGTCGAGTTGACCGAACAACTATAAATTTTTTTGTTCTTTACTATTGCTTTTTTTGCATTTAATTTTTGTACGTTAAATTTCTTTGTAGTGAATTTTGGTTTGGTTGGGTTTCTATTTTTTATTAAAAGATTTTTTAAAATACCATTTCAGCCTCCACCCCCCCCCCCCCCCCCCCCCCCCCCCCCCCCCCCCTCCTCCCTCTTACTTAGATTAGGTTAGTTCATAAGGGCTTCACATCCCTAACAAACTTTTAGGTGGTTTTAAAGCGGGATTCATAAAATTGAGTTTTTGAAAACTTTTGAATTTTGATCCATGTCTAACTCTGGTAATCATAATACTTTAGAAGGGTATTCTATTACCCGACCACCTTTATTTGACAATATTCCTTTTTATTTTTGGAAAACTCATATGTCTACTTTTTACTATCGATTGACTATTACATGTGGATGCTTGTTAAAGATGGTTATATACCTCCTCATGAAATTAATGACATTAAAACTAAATTTTCTTTTACTGAATGGACTTTTGATGAATGGGATTTAGCACAACTAAATGCAAAATGCTTGAACTTTCTTTTATGTGCTTTGAAATCTGAAGATTATATGCGTGTTTCAACTTATGTAACTGGTAAAGATATTTGGGATAGATTGTGTATTACTTATGATGGAACCAATGAGGTTAAGCAATCTAGATTGAATATTTTGTTGCATGACTATGACCTTTTTTGTATGAAACCTACTGAATCAATTTTTGACATGTATATTAGGTTTACTCAAATTATCACCTCATTGTATGCTTTAGGAAGAGAGCTAATTTATTATGAAAGAGTCAATAAAATTTTAAGATGTTTGCCTTCTTCTTTTAATGCTAAGATTATTGCAAATATTGAATCTAAAGATTTTAATACTTATTCTATTAATAACTTACTTGGATCACTCATTGCTTATGAGCAAGGGGTGAACCAAAGAAACCTTGACGTAGGTGAGAAAAAGAAGGAGAAAACTATGACACTGAAGGCCAACAACATGGATACGAATTCTTCCGGGTCTAAAAGAAATGATGTTGCCTTCATCACTAAGCAATTCAAAAGCTTTCTAAGGAAGAATAAAAAGTACCATCAGATGTGGAAAAAAGTTATGGAAAGAAAAAACTTTAAAAGTTCTTTTGATCTTGTTTGCTATGAATATAAGAAGCCTAGACATGTCAAAGTTAATTATCCTATACTTAAGGATCACTCAAGCAAAGAGAAAGGAGAGGAGAATCCCAAATATAGGAAGGACAAGAAGCAGTATCAAAAGGCATTCTAGGCAGATTCTACATCTAACTCATCTTAGACCGAAGCAGAAGAGGAGATAATAAACTTATGCTTTATGGGTGATCATCTTGGTCAGTCTGATCAAGAAGAGATATGTGAACCAACATATGATTAATTACTTAAAATTTGTGAGAAATTTCATGCATCATATAAGAAACTTAAGAAATTGCATGCTTGCTTAAAATTGAAGTTTTTGAATTTGGAAAAAGTATATGAAAGTTTAAGTAAAGAACATACTCAACTTGATAGCAATCACATGTCTTTACTTTATGAGTTTGATAATTTAAATAAAAAGCATTATGAATTGATTGTTGAACATGATTCTTTGAAAGCATCCAACACCTCACTTGAATCTAATTTTAAAACTTATATTGAAGAATCTGAGCATAAGGAGCACTATTTGAATGTTGATAATGCTATTTTAGAAAGTGTTAACTTGAGGTTTAAAGCTAAATTGAATACACTTGAGAGAAATTGGAATACATCCACATTTTATCTAAAGCCAAAACTTAGGAAGAGGCATTATAAGCTTAACAGATTAGTAAATCCTTTTCTTAGAGTTAGATGTTTTTCATGTGGCATGCTAGGACACATTTCACACACTTGCACTATTCACCAAAGTACACATTGGGTGTGGAGACCCAAATTCCATGATTCATAGCATAACATACATGCATTGCATTCTTCTTTCATAAGATGGGACCCAAACCTATTTGGGTTCCTAAATCTGACATTTGATGATTTTATAGGTGTGCTCTCACCAAAGATCTCGTGCGAGCATGTGAAACTTGGACAGCGGAGGCAAGTAGCTCTTAATTTCATAAACTTGCTGCTTAATAAATTCTGATTAGTATGTTTACTACTTTGTTGATTGTTATTTTTATTTTTTTTATTCTAATTTTGAGTTAGTTTTTTATTTCTGCTGTTATTTTATAGTTGTTTCATATTTATTATTTTTCTTTTTGTTTATTAGTTTTTTTGCTTATTTTTGGTTATTATTGAAATGATATTTTACACCTTATTTATTTATTTGTTTGAGAATTTATAGTCAATATTTTGACATCTCTAAATCAGTTAAACGGGAAAACATTATTGATTATTTCCCTCCCTCTAGCCGCTTTTAGCAGTGTAATATTCTTTTCTATATAAAAGTCTATCTCAAATTAACAACTGAACTTTATAATTAAAATCTTTTCTATCTTGCTACAGTGATCTATCTTGTATATATAATGTTCAAAGTCTTTATATTACTTTCTAATTCTTTAAAATCTTATTGTTTTATTGATCATATGAAATTGATTTTGTTTTATGATTTATTCTTCCCTTTATTCGAAAGTGAGTTTTTCTTCTTTAATATCTGGAAGATATAATCACAATTGAGAGTTTTTTTGAGTTTTGAAAAGGGGTCTAGCTTGAAATGACAAGGGCACAAAATTAGCCCCAAAAAGAAAAGAAAAGTAAAAAGATTGCCAATAATCTCCAAAAAAATAAAAGATACACAAAGTGTATCAAAAATCAAAAGATGCATAAAGTGCGCCAATCAATTTATAACAGGCATAAAATGAGCTCACAAAAAGCAAGCTTTCCACTCTTTCAAACCTGTAAATCTTACAAGAATTCATGTGTCACTTGACAAAGCGATGATGTTACCTTAATTATGAGGCAATTCATCGGCTTTCTAAGGAAGGAGCATAAGAACCATCAGAAGTGGAATAAAGTTAAGGGTGGCAAAAACTTTAAGAATTCTAATGATATAATCTGTTTTGAATGCAGGAAGCCGAGACACGTTAAAGCTGATTGTCCTATAATTAAAGCTAACTCAAGCAAGGAGATGGGTGAGGAGAAAACTAAGTTCAAAAAGGATAATGTTGCAAATCTATTTTTTCATGTCTTATGTTTTGATGATTGACAAACACTACTTTTCTTGGACAGCTTGTTGCTTCTAACTTTTCAGGAATCGACGATCGGACAATCAAAAAGGAGCCAAGTTCAGGAATGCGTAGGGTTAGGGTTGAGTCAGTCTGTACTTTTATTTTTACCTTTTGAGTCCACTTGTAATAGTCAAAAAGACTGATACTTTGTAACCCTTCACACACACACTTGAGAGAATTAGAAATTCTGTTTTTACTCATATCGTCCAGGACGATATCTTATATCGGCCTGGACGATCAGCTTAAAACAGAAAGTCTAATTAAGGGTTCTTGATTAAGGCAGCCAACGTTAACCGATCGGCCTGGACGATACGTGTATCGGCCAGGACGATAAGCTCAAAACAGAAAGAAGTAGCCGCCATGGACAAGTATGGTATAACATATCTTTAAATTATCGGCCAGGACGATCCTCGGATCGGCCTGGACGATATTAACAGATTATGCCATAATTGTTCAGGAAATCAAGGAAGTAATTAAGGATGATTGATACGATCATATCGTCCTGGACGATCGCAGGATCGGCCAGGACGATCTAGTCAAAAACCTTAAGTTACTTCAGGACGATCAATATCGGCCAGACCATATTCAGAGCTATTGTCAGGACGATTTTCGTCTTATTTGAACTGATCGGCCAGGACGATCGTGAGATCGGCCTGGACTATCAAGCTAATTTTCAATCGTCCACTCTGGCATCCAGGGCTATGCTCTGGCCGATCTTCATTAATTTGTACTGATCGGCCAGGCCGATGTCCATATCGGCCTGGACGATAAAGTCGGCAACTTGCAATTAATGAGCTCTTTTGAAGCTCTTCTATTTAAAGAGCTCTTGTTCAACGTTTTTCAATGACCTTTGGCTGCTGCCTTGACCTAAGAAGACCTTGAGGAGAGAAAGAGAGAGAGAAGAGAGAGAGAGGATCTTGTGAGGGGGAGCTTGTGAGGGGTTTCACAAGGGTTGCTTCAAGGATCTCTTTGCGTCGTCTTCGTCTAGAGTTTCTCGTCCGTGGAAGGGTCGGTAGAGGTAAGGAGTTGTGCTTTTGGTTCTGGTTCTCTGCCAGCTTCAGGAGGAAGCAAAAGGAGAGAGGTTCTCTGCCTTGCCGGGGTGGCAAAAAGGAGGTTCTTGTAAGGGTTTCTCCACCTAGCCGTGGGGGCTAAAGGAGAGTCACTTTTTGTGTAGTGCAATACTTGGAGGGTGCCTCCAAGGAGTGGACGTAGGTCGAGTCGACCGAACCACTATAAATCTCTGTGTTTCTTTTCTTGCTTCCGCACGTTTAAAATTCCGCATTATTTCCGTTGTGTGATTTGGTTTATGCAACTTTATTTCTTTGTTTAAAAAACGAAGTTTTTAAAATACCAATTCACCCCCCCTCTTGGTTAGTTTGGGACTAAGTTCATAGGGCTTAACATCCCCATCGAACTTTCAGATAAGAAGAGGTTCTAAAAGGCATTCTAGGCAGATTCAGCATTAGACTCCTCTGAGACTGAAGCTAAAGAGAAGATTACAAACTTGTGCTTAATGACGGATGATCATCTTAGTCAGTTTGAATAAGAAGAGGTATGTGAACTAACCTATAAATAATTACTTGAAGTTTTTGAACAAATTCATGCACATATAGGAAACTTAAGAAATCACATGCTAATCTGAATTTGAAGTTTTTAAATTTGCAAAAAGTGCATGAAATTTTACTTAAAGATCATTCTACAATCGATAGAAATCACATGTCATTACTTGATGAGTTTGATGCATTAAACAAAAAAGCATACTGAATTATCTTATCCACATGATTCCTTGAAGTTATCTCATGCTGAGTTAGAAAAAGAGTTTAAGAAATTAGAAAATCTCAAAGCTTTAAAAATAACAAACCACCATTACATGCATCACATAACTTTAAAAGGAAGCAATACTACCCAAATAGATTAGTAAATCCTTTTTCTAGTGTTAGATGTTTTTCATGTGGCAAGTTAGGATACATTTCACACACTTTCACCATAGTACACATTGGGTGTGGAGACCCAAATTATATGATTTACAACATAACATACATGCATTGCATTCTTCTTCCCATAAGAAGGGACCCAAAAATATTTGGGTTCCTAAATTTGACGTTTGATGATTTTGTAAGCTTGCTCTCACAAAAGGTCTCATGAGAGCATGAGATATCTAGATAGTGGATGCTCACAATACATGACTGAAGATGCTAACAAATTCATTTTATTAGAGGCTAGGGCTCGAGGCAAGGTTACTCTTAGAGACAACACCATTAGGAAAGTAGTAAGTGCAGGTATAACTGAAAACTCCAAGAACCTTTTGATTAAAAATTTTTGCTTGTAGATGGACAGAAACACAACTTGCTCGGCATCAGTCAGCTTTGTGATAAAGGCTTCATCATAAAATTCTTGGCAAATACTTGCATTATAAGCTTAAATAATAATATTATTTTACAAGAAAAGTGGATCAATAATATTTATATGCTTGACTTAAATAATAATAAATGTGCAACTTCATTTTACTTAAAAATTATTGCTAATGATTCATGGTTGTGGAACAGGAGATTATGTCATGCCAGTATAAAAACCCTTAAGAGAGTTACCCAAAAAGGCCTAGTTAGAGGTGTCCCCAAGCTTAAATTCTCTAAATACCACCTTTGTGATGCCTGCCAACAAGGAAAGTAAGTTCAATCCTCTTTTCACTCCATTAAGGACATTAGCATCTCTAGACCTTTAGAAGTCCTTCACATGGATTTGTTTGGACCCATTAGCACCTCCAACTTAGGGGGAAAAGTCTATGGATTTGTGATTGTCGATGACTACTTGAGGTTTACTGGGATTAGATTTTTATCACATAAGAATGACTCTTTTGGTGATTTTAGATCCATCTTTACTTGGATTTAGAAAATACTACATTGTGAGATTTTGACCATCTATAGTGACCATGGGGGAGAGTTTAAAAATGAGATATTTGGTGACTTCTATGAGAAAAAAGGGATTAGTCACAACGTTTCAGCTCGTAAGACCCCTCAGCAGCATGAGGTAGCTGAAAGAAAGAACCAAACCTTAGTTGAAGCTGCTAGAGACACGCTTACAGAGTATTCACTTCCAAAATACTGTTGCGCTGAAATAGTAAACTTAGCTTATTATGTGTTGAATAGGGTGAATGTTAGAGCAAAACTTGATAAGACACCCTATGAGAACCTTAAGGATAGGACACCCAACCTTTCCCACCTCCATATCTTTTGATGTAAGGTTTTTATTCTTAATAATGGGAAGTCACACTTAGAGAATTTGACCCAAAATCTGATGGAGGAGTGTTCTTAGAATATTCAAGTATGGGGAAATCCTTTAGGGTTTTTAATAAGAGGACTTTGGTGGTGGAGGAGACTACTCATGTAGTACTTAATGAATCTGATCCTAAGAAGTCTAAAGTTGAGGATAAAGATGAAGTTGGAGAGATTACCATAGGAGTTGAAAATTTGAAGAAGAGGGTAGAACCCAAAACACTGAAGGAGTATGTGAGATTACGTAAGGAGTTAAAAAAGCAAATTTTGATGAAAGGGTTGAACCTACACACACCTTGCCTAGAGATTGGAGATATTCTTTGAGTTGTTCTAAAGAACTGATCATTGGAGACCCTTCTGAAGGTTTTATGACTATACATGGACTTAAGACCACTCTGCCTTTATCTCAATGACTGAACCCACCAACATCAATCAAGCCCTTTTTGTTGAGTTTTGGAACTTATCCATGTAAGAGGAATTAAACCAATTTATTAGGAATGATGTTTGGGAGATTGTAGAAAGACAAAAGGGACAAAGTATAGTTAGAACAAAATGGGTCTTTAAGAATAAAATGAATGATTCTGGTGTGGTGGTTAGAAATAAGGCAAAATTTGTCGCTCAGGGGTATAACCAAATAGAAGGAATTGATTTTGAGCAGGCCTTTTCCCCTATAGCTAGATTGGAAGCCATTAAAGTGCTACTAGACTTTGCCTATTATAAACGATTTAAGCTTTTCCAAATGGACGTTAAGAGTGCCTTTTTAAATGGGGAAATAAAAGTAGATGTGTTTGTAGAGCAACCCAGAGATTTTGAGAGTTCATAATTTCTAAATTATGTTTTTAAATTAAAAAAGGCCTTATATGGATTGAACCAGGCACCCAGAGCTTGGTATGAGAGGCTTAGCACATTCTTACTATAGAGGAATTTTGTTAAGGGGATCATTGACACCACCCTTTTTCTGAGGAAAATAGGAGATAAATTACTCATTGTTCAAATATATATTAATGATATATTTTTTGGATCTTCTGATAAAAGGCTATGTGATGATTTTTCTAAAATAATGAGTTGGGAATTTGAGATGAGTATGATGGGATAGTTATCCTACTTTTGGATTTTAGCATAAGACAACTTGATGATGGAACCTTTCTAAATCAATCAAAGTATATAAAGGACATCTTGAAGAAATAGGAAATGGATAAATTTAAGATAATTAATACTCCCATGATCTCCAGTGTTAGACATGGACCCAAATGGAAAATCAGTTGATCAAAAGAAATACAGAGGAAAGATTGGATCTTTACTTTACCTGACTGCTAGCCGACCTGATATAATGTTTAGTGTTTATAGTGTTTATCTCTATGCTAGATTTCAAGCTAATCCTAAAGAATCCCACTTGACTGCTTTTAAGAGAATTCTTAGATACCTCTTAGGAACCTAAAACTTAGGAATATGGTATCCTAGGCACAACACTTCTTTTGAGATTATTGGATATTATGATTCTGATTTCGCATGATGTAAGGTGGATAGAAAGAGCACTTCTAGGACTTGCCAATTCATAGGATAGTCTTTAGTTTCCTGGTTCAGTAGGAAGAAAAACTACATTACACTCTCCACTGCTAAAGCTGAGTACATTGCGATAGGAAGTTGTGTGGCCCAAGTTCTTTGGTTGAAGTAGCAAGTTCATGCATTTATGTAAATCACACCCAATCCTTTGTGATAGCACTAGTGTCATCTACGTTTCTAAGAATCCTATCTAATATTCAAGGACCAAGCACATAGATATAAGGCATCACTTTATTAGAGATCATATGACCAAAGGAGACATTGAGTTACACCATGTGGCAACTGCGAATCAACTGGTTGACATCTTTACTAAATCAAGTGCCTTCAACACTTTCAGCACTTTAAGAACTAGATTGGGTGTGATTTACATAAATGCATGAACTTGATTTCTGATCCTTTATCCGTTGTTTGTTGTTTTCTTTTTATAGTTATTTCCTTGCTTATTCATTTATACTTTAAATCTATTTCATTTTAGTTGATTTGATTTTCTTCATTATTTTTTTTTTAATCACGGCTAAATTTATATCTTATGCCATGTTTTTATTTTTTGAAAATTTGTAGTTAATGATTGACATCTCTAAATCAGTTAAAGGAGGAAAATACCGTTGATTATTTCATTCTTTCTAACTTCCTTTAGTGGTGTAATTTTCTTTTCTAAATAAAAATCTATCTCACATTAATAACTGGACTTTGAAATTGAGATCTTTTCAATCTTCCTATAGTAATTTGTCTTATATATATAATGTTCAAAGTCTTTATTTTACCTTCAAATTTTTTTAATCTTGTCGTTGAATTTATCATATGATTTTGTATTCTATTTTATGATTCATTCTTCATTATATTAGAGAGAGAGTTTTTCTTCTCTAATATCTAGAAGATATAATCACAATTGAGAATATTTAAGAATTTTAAAAAAGGGATCTAGCTTGCAAAAAAATGAAAAAAAAAAGTGGCCAATGATGCCAAAATCAAAAGATGCGCAATGACACTAAATTCAAAAAAATATAAGTGTATCAAAAATCAAAAGATGTGTAAAGAGCGCCAATCAAATTGATAAGAGGCATAAAATGAGTCAACCAAAAGCAAGCATCTTCTCTTTTAAAATTTTTAAATTTTAGAAGAATTCATGTATCACTTGATATTTTTCAAAGGCTTAATTTTGGAATTCATGATTGTAACTAATTACTTTGATATATTATTCTATAAAATATTTTTTTGAAACCAAGTCTTGAATGAATCTCTTTCTCTTATCCAATTGATTTTTCTAATTTAGATCCTTATTTTCAAAGATAGTTTCCCCTAGGAGAAGTCCGAGTTGGGGCTAACAGGATCGGTTGTTCTACCAATTTTTTGGATTTCGACGATGTTAACTCATTTACTCTTATAAATTTTTTAATTTAATCACATGGAGAATTTATCATATTCAATCTTTAATTAAAAAAAAACCTTTGTTTTGCTTTTGTTCTTTTCTTTTCATATTTTATTTATTAAGTTAATTTTCATGTGTTTGTGCCATCTCTGATCATCTCCATCCATTCTCTACTTTGAAACTTTTTTATCAGAACATCTGGGATAAAATTCATATCATTCTGGATGATTGGATCATCTTCTATTTCAATTATTTGTGATCGCCCTAGAAGATCCTCCTCATCCTGGATGATCTTTATAATCTCTGCTCATATATTGGTGATCATTCCGAATAATATACCTATTCATCCTGTATGTTCCAGGTGGCAAAGTTCTATACTCAACTTTAATTTGACCGGTATGATCTATTATTGTGCATCATCCTGGATGATCAACCTAATCGGCCAGGATGATCTTCTTTTTGAATGGGCATCTGGCTTGACTCATCGGGATGATCGCCTTTGTCTTATCATCTCGGACGACATCTGATCATCCTAGATGACTTTGCCACTTTTTTGACTGATCATCCTGAATGCAATTTTGCACCTGATTAGCCTGGATGATTTTACAATAATCTTAGACCATCTGATCATTTCTTTATAAATTGAGCCATTCAATCAATTTTTCTCATAGAATTCCTCTTCAACTCTCTTTTGCTCTTACTTTCCTTTGATTTTCCTGAGTATGGACGGTCAAAAGAGGTCTCACCATCCTTTTAGGAGTTCCTCGAGTGCAAATCTGGACCCTCGCTTCTCTGAGGTTGAAGATCAAGCCGCCTATCAAAGGAATAAAACAGCCGGGATTACTATATCCCAGACTGTCAACCAACATATTCTTTCCTATCATGTCCTAGATTTGTTTGGGTACACTTCTTTGACCTTCCTTCATACTCTCTCAGTGCCTTTCAATTTGGAATTACTTTTTGAATTTTTTGCTATCCTTCACATCAATTTCTCTTTCACTACTCTCCAGTTATATGTGAATATATGTCCCGTCGAAATCAGATATCAGAACTGTCAAGAGCTTTTATAACTTTCCACCACAGGCGATAAACTCCACACCCTGTGTTCTGATCTTGACTATGATTGGGCTCTAACCAACCACTTTTTAAGAAACACTAATTCTCATTTTTATGTTGGAGAGTCTAGCACCTTACTCAAAGAGGCTAGGATAATCCAGTATGTCCTTTGCACCTCAATTCTTCCAAAAGTTGATGATCACACTCATATCACTCCTCTTTATTCAATCACCACTTTTTACATTTTGGCTAATCATGAATTTAGGGCCACTGATTTAATTTTTCACTACATTGAGCATCTGAATATTATTCGAGATCCAGGACATAGGAGGAAACTCAATGTTGCTCTAAGACATATCATTGCATATGTCTTAGAATCAAAATACAACCTCTAATATCCTACCCAGCAAATTTTTAGCTTGCCTTCTACACAAACAACTCCTTCCATGTTCTTCACAATACTCATCTCCACCTGGGGCACGAGGAAGCTAAGGGAGCTGAGGAGGAGGTAGCTCTTACACCTGCTCTGCTCCGCCAGCACTCTCAGCTAGATCTGCTAGTAGAGTGATTCGACCAGTGGGAGACTCGCTTCGAGACCTATGTCGCTGCACAAGAGCAGCAACATGCATAGGATGTTGTTAGCTTCAATGCTTATGCGGCTCACCAGCAGCACCAGCACGACCAGGATATGGCCTAGCTTGGGGAGCAACTTGCAACTCTTTCCAGTTACTTTCATCTACATCCACAACCACCACTTCCTACATCGGATGATCAGGGGCCATCTTTCTTTTAGTTTGCTTGTTTTTGTGTGATGTTGTTTTTACTTTAATGTTATTTTACTTTTATTTAGTAATTTGTGTTTTTTTTTCCTCCTCCTTTTTGTGATGTCTAAAGGGCGAGTAACTGTACTAGTTTGTACTGTTCTAGTTTGTTATTTGAACTGTGTTTATTTCTTTACATATTTCTTTTAAAACTGCTTTGAACTACTTTAATTATTTTTTTTGTGTTTGCCATCATAAAAAAGGGAAAGATTGTTCCAAATATATTTTCAGGGAGTATAATTTTGATGATAGCAAACACTTCTGTTTCTCTATAACTGTCTTGCATACTAACATTTCAAGTCCACAAGATCAAACTATAATTTAAACTAGCTTAAGATTGGGTAGACTAGGTTTGAGTTAGCTTGTAAAGTTTTCCCTTTCTTGAGTCTATTATAAACGATGTGGTTCGTGATGCTAAGTAACCTTGCACACACACACTTGGGGGAAATTTTCTTATTATTTTTAGAGTTCTCTATTTTTTGTCACATCATTCAAGATAATCCATAAATTGCATGGACAGTCAGTTAAAAATAAAAACCCTAATTAGGGCATCCTAGTTAAGGATATTGTTAATAAGCTCATTGTCCTAGACAATATTCGTATCATTCGGGATGATTAACTCAAATAAAAAAGAATCAGCCGCCATATGTATTTCGTTATTATTTATTTTTGGACATCATCCTGGATGATGAAACAAAATTATACCTAAATTAATCTGGTAATTAAGAAAAGTAATTAAGGTTTGATTGCTCGATCATATCATCTGGGATGATCTCAGGATCATCCGAGACGATGAGTTCACAACCTTAGTTATACCTGGATGACTAAATATCAACCAGCTGTTATTTAATTTGATGCTCTAGACAATTTTCACGGATCTAAACTAAACGTCCAGGACGATCGTGAGATTGGCCTCGATGATCAAGCTATTTTTCCATCATTCAGACATCCATTCAGTGTGATTATCTGGATGATATTTAATGATTTGTACTGATTGTTGATAATATACTATCATCCTGGATGATATGAACAAAAACCTTCAGATTATCACAAATCGCCCTAGCTGATTGAACTTAATTTGCAGTAATCGTACAGGATGATATTTATATCATTCTGGATAATAAAGTTAGGTTATTGTAATTAAGTGTTATTTCAAAGCTCTTCTATATAAGACCTCTTATTCTACCCAAGAGATCATCTTTTATTGCTGTCTTAACCTAAGAGAGCCTAGACGAGAGGGAGAGAAAGGGGGGGAGAGAGAGAGAGAGAGAGAGAGGATCTTATGAGGGGGAGTTTGTGAGGGGTTTCATAACGATTGCTCTAAGCAAGTATCCAAGTCATCTTCTCTGATCATCATCCTTTATTCTTGGAGTTTCGAGAGAGGTCCACTTCAGCAATCGATCAAGATTCTCTGCCTACTTCAGGAGGAAGCAAAAGGAGTTGGGTTCTCTACCTCATCGGGGTCAATGGAAATGAGGTTTTGTAAAGGCTTCTCTACCTTACTGTGGGAGAAAAAGGAGGGTCACTAAGTTTAGTTCAATACTTGGAGGGCACCTCCGGGGAGGGGACGTAGGTCAAGTTAACCGAACCACTACAAGTTTCTTTGTTCTTTACTATTGCTTTTTTTTGCATTTAATTTTCGCATGTTAAATTTCTCTATGGTGAATTTTTGTTTGGTTGGGTTTATATTTTTGATTGAAAGCTTTTTTTTAAATACTAATTCACCCCCTCTTGGTTAGCATGGGCTAGTTCATAAGGGCTTAACATCCCTAACAAACTTTCAATATCCTGCCTGAAAAAGAATGCCAGCTAACCACTTAGTCGTGTAAAATCCATATTGTATGGACTTTATGAAAGATGGTTGGGTGGCTAAGTTTTTTGAAATTAAGAACGATATCTAGAGAGTTTCCTAAATGGCCTTATATTTATGTGTAGAATACTTCTAGAACTAATACAATTAAAAATTTTGATTTAATTAGTTTCTAATATAATGCATGATAGTTGAAAGTCTCCTAATCAACTATGCATGAAATTTAAAAATACTTATAAACTAATTTTTAGAAAGATTACACTTTCCTAGATCCAGCACCTCATCCTTATAGATCGGATCATCTGGACTCTACCTGCAGGCAAGGTAGTATCTTAAAGTAAGTAAAGAGAGACTGTATTAATATGCATGTGATCCTAGAAGATTATGGATATTCCCTTTAATGTTAAGTTTCTATGTTATTTAATTCCTAAAATATAAAGTTTTAATTATAAGTAGAAAAAAGTTTTTTAGTCCTTAAAAAGCCTAGCGATATCAGGTGCACACACATGTAAGAAAGAAACATATGAAAAGCATGCAATTTCTATGACACAAACAAAATAAACATATCAATATAAATAAAATCCCCAGAGTAAAAAAAAGACCATGGCATGTGTCATATAAGTACAACAAAGTGTATACATAAAAGTAATAGTGATTAGGCCCCATCAACAACAACCTAGATTTTAATCCTACTGAAAGAAGCAACTCTTAAAAATAAGGCATTTCTTCTTCTTCTTCATCTTTGACTCCTACATATCACCTTCTATCGGTCTTCATATAATTACTCCTTTAGAAGGAAACCCAAATGAAAAAGAAATTCCTATGAAGGGCCTCTCTTTTTCCCTTTGGATCCCTAGTAGTTCAAATGACTTATTTTTGAATAATTTCACAACTTAATACTTTACATGCAAATTACATTATTGAAAAAAGAATATCTAGACTCCAGTATGGTTATCCTAAGTAGTTAATAAAAATAGAAATCCCAAGCTGTTATATATGTAAAATAAAATACTCTTGCTAGCCACACTTGGCCATGCGCTTAGTTATTTTCAGGGGTTAAGCATCTGCACCACCTATAGCAAGCATTTATATAAGTATGATTATTATTTATTATTTAGATCCTATAATTTTAGCATTGCATGATCTTGGCCACCTGCAAAAGATAATGTCACTGTCAATATTTCCTCTAACCTATGGGTAATCTATTACATAACACATCATAAGAAAATATAGGAAAAGGTGCAATAATGAAGATCATCCTAATCATAATAGCAAATCAAAGAAACCAGCACACATGCTACTTGCAAGAGTGTCACATTATAAAAATAGAAAAGAAAAACACTAGCCTAACCTAGAGCTAGAAGTGGTGCCCTAGCAAACAATTATATGTGTGTAGGAGGTTATGTGTCTTTGGATATGTCCTATGTTAGGTGATTAGTTTTTTTTTATGATCTAATTTGTTGAAAGTCAAAAGGAAAAAATTGATTAAAGTTTATATATTAATGTTTTAGGACCCAATTTAGTTAATCTAGTTAGTTGGTTAGTTTTAAGGCTTAGGATTATATTCTATGAAGTTTAAGTTTGATTAGTGGATTTTAGAAGGTCCGGGGACATCCTATCAGCTAGGTTAAGGGACCAAAAGGCACTTGTAGAAATAGGTTAGGTCTGGGGATATTAGTACTTTTATTAAATTTTATACCTCATAAGGAGTAATTAGACTATGAACTTTTTGCATTTGGAGTTTTCTAAACAAAGTTATGAATTTTACAATTTTTTGGCCCTAGTTATCAAATCATGGTTAATCGGGGAGTTAACTTTTTAATTTTAGATGTTTTTTGGAAAATTAATATTTTTAATAAATACTATATTTTACTTGAAGTTGAATGCCATTTAGTTAACCAAATTTGG
Source organism: Dendrobium nobile (assembly GCA_022539455.1). Classification (NCBI taxonomy): domain Eukaryota; kingdom Viridiplantae; phylum Streptophyta; class Magnoliopsida; order Asparagales; family Orchidaceae; genus Dendrobium; species Dendrobium nobile. The sequence goes on along the minus strand of CM039721.1, from coordinate 20,066,423 downwards.
AATTTTCTAGAATTAGTTATGATTTTTCAAAGTTTGAGCATTTAATGAATTAGTAAAATTACTTAATTAAGAGCTTTTAAGGGGTTTTGATCCAAATCAGCTCCAAACTTCTTGAAATCACCCACATAGATCAGAATGACTTAAAGAGGTGTTCCCAAGTGTTCAAGGAAAATTTTGAATTTTAATAAATTTTAATTATTTAATTTAAATGAAAGAGTTATTTTTAATCAAAATTAAATTAATATTAAAATTGATGTCCAATGAAGGAGATTTTAGGACTTTTTTCGGAAGAGAGAGAAACTCTCGATTTAGAGAGAGAAAGCATTTGGAATTTCAAAATTTTCCTTCCCGATTTTGATTTTGTCCTTTAAGGAATTGGTGAAGGAGATGGTTTTGGAGTGCCGCCGGCCATCTTTGGCGGTGGCGGTGAATGGTATTGCTAGAGAAGGCATAAAGAATCAATCATTGTTGAAGAAAATCATATGGCTGCTATTTCCATTTTGAAGAAAATGGATTTGGTGAATAGGAGTTTGAAAGGCACTCTAGTGATCAAGGAGAATGATGGGGAGATTCCTAAGAAGATTATTCATGTGGAAGGTAAAGGTAAGGCCATTGCTGAAGAGGATGTAGTTGTTACCCCACGAATTGTTAAGAAAACATCGAAACATGAATCAAACGATCCTTCGGCTTCATCATCTAAGATGAAGATTTTTGTTAATAGGTTTGGGAATTCAAATGCAATCCTTGGACACAGTGTAATAAATGTGAATTCTCATAATCCTTTTAACATAAATTTTCATATCAATGATAGTTCCAATTTAGAGGATAATATTATTGTGGAGAAGGTTGATGCTGTAATGCCAACTAAGAATGTGATTGAGGTAGATGGCACTCTATGGAAGAAGAAACCATATATCAAATTAGATTTTAAAGATGATTTGGTGTTGTCGGGAGATGTCAAAGCTGTTAAGCTGAGGGAAGACCTAAAGATTTTGAACTCAAATAGACTGAAGAATTTCTTAGTTATCAAGGTGTTTGGGAGGGAAATTCCATCACATTTGGTGGCATGGAAGGCGATACATCAATGGAATCAATTTAGGAATTTCCATTTTATAACTCTTGTTAAGGGATAGTTTTGTGTTCCTTCGGTTCTACTGAGATGATGGAAGGTGATCTAATAGGAGGACCGTGGTTCATGAACGGCCATATTGTGGGAATGGATAGGTGGTCGCCTAAGTTTTCTACGTTATCTATGAAGGGTCTAACCTCCCTTATTTGGATTAGAATGCCTCATTTACCCTTGGTTGGATGAGGTTAATGTTTAAATGATAGCTTCTATGGTAGGAAAATCTCTAATGATAGATGGAAACATGTTCCAATGGGGGAAGAGGGAGTTTGCTAGAGTTTGTGTGCGAGTAAAGCTTGATCAACATCTTCCCTTAGGAGTTTTGGTGGAGAGAATATCGGGGAGGTTTTTTTCAAAAAATTGAGTATGAAAAAATATCAACATTTTGTTATGAATGTGGGTTGATAGGACATGTGACATCTGATTGCAAATAGAGAAATTCTATGGTAATGGAACTAAATGGAGATGTTGGAATTACAAGGCTTGAGAAGGAGGTGGGAAGGTACCAAGAGGTAGATAATGGTTCTACATATGGTCCATGGATCACGATTAACAGGAAGAATAGCAGGAGACCTGCTCAGCTGAAGAAAAACTTGAAGTTTATAAAGAAACATGTGAAGATGAGTAAGGAAGCTCACGGTGGGAGATCTGAAGTAAAACTTGCAGTTCAGAACAATGTTGTTCATGAGGAGCTAGAGTCAAATACTGATATAAATTAACTAGAGGATGGTGAAATAGACGTAGACTAGGAGATGCTTGCGAGGGAAATGCATTCTGATGCAACAGAGGAGGAGGTGGTGCAAATCTCTGATAAGGTTGAGGAAGCAGCTGGTGTTTCGGGTATGGTTTCTCCTCTCGATAAATCCTTTTTAATAACAAGTGTGAATAAATTTGATGTTTTGGGTGTGGAGGATGTGGAAAAGGAAGAGGTTGAGGTGAATAATATAAGTCTTTGTGGTAGTGGGAAAAAATGTGAAGTTGTTGTAGCTGTTGATGTTAGGTTGGGAAATTCTGAAAAAGGTGGTGGAAAAAATGGTTATGATGGAAGGTTGAGTAATGTGGAAAAGGAAAATAGTTTAAATGAGGACTTGACTAAGTGTAAGCTTACAAAAGAACTAAGATCCTTAGGGCCTATTAAAATTAATCCACGTGAAAGGATTTTTGATGGTGGAAGTAAGAAGAGAGATGGGGGATCTTCCCCCAAGAAGGCTTATTAGAATCCATTGCATTTTGGAGTTGTAGAGGGGCTAAGAAGAAAGAAGCCTTTCTTTATATCAAAGAGTTCATAAAAGATTTTAAGGTGTTTTTTGTGGGGTTGGTGGAGACTAAAATCAACTCTTTTGATAGAGTTACCTTTGAAAGAATGATGGGTCCTGATTGGGATTTTTTCCTTCTTCCTTAAGAAGGGTTATCTGGTGGTATCATGATCTTATGGAGAATAGATTTGACATCCTTTTTTGTGGTAAAGACATCAGATCAATGTGTTATAGGGGATCTTAATGTCTTCAATAAAGGTGTGTGGATGATTACTACTATGTATGTGAGCAAGGTGGTTCAAAAAAGGAGATTGTTATGGGATTGTATTCATGAGTATTCACATAGGAAAGTTCCTTCTATTATTGGTGGGGACTTTAATTGCCTTTTTTTCCAAGAAGACAAAAAGGGTGGGAGGAAGTTTGTATTCTCTCAAGGTTCTATAGAAATGTCAAAATTTATGAATGACAATGATTATCATGAAGTTGGGGTGGTTGGACCAAGGTATACTTGGTGTAATAATAAAATTGGAGGGTGAGGATCCTTGAACGTTTGGATAGGTGTTTGCTTAATTCGTTGGCTATTAATAATATCCAAATCACTGTGGTGACACACTTAGTCAGAGTGGCTTCAAACCACAGTCCAATTGTGATGAAATTATTTGAGGTGGTTATAAAGAAGAGAAGGTGTATTAAGGTTGAGGATGTTTGGTTATCCTTCAAGATAGTGGCTCTTATTATTTCAAATGGGTGGAAGAAGGCTTACGTGGGAGATGACACGGAAGTTATTAATAAGAAATGTAAAAGAACCATGAAAGATTTGAATTATTCGAGTAAGTTCAAATTGAAGGAATTTTCGAAGGAGAAAGAAAGATTGAAGGCTGAATTTATTCAACTTCAAGAAGAAGAAGCTAGAGATGGTTGGTTGGAAGAAGGCAAATTATGGTTGCTTAGATCAAAGGTTAAGGAGCTGAATGTCAATCTTAATTATTTGAATACTTGGTGGAAGCAAAGAGCAAAAGTGATGTGGATAGAAGATGGTGACACCAACACAAAAATTTTTCATGTTTTTGCCAATGCTAGGAGAAATGTTAATTGGGTTTCACAGGTGAAGAATGTAGATGGTATGCTCATCGAGGATCAAAAGGAAGTGGATTAGGTATTTTTCCAATTCTTTCAAAACAAGTGGAAGGATAGGGAATGCTGTTTGCAGAACTGGCCAAAACTGTGGATGGTACTGGGAGATAAAGACATAGTAGTATTGAAAAGGGAGCTTTCTATTAATAAGATAAAGGAGGTTGTTATGAGGTTGGGGAATAATAAGGCTCGGGGGTGTGACGGGATGAAATATTCTTTTTTCAAATGTTATTGGAAAATCATTGAAGAGGATGTTTGTAGAGACATAAGACAATTTTTTATTTCGGGTAATATGAGTAAGGATTGGAAAGATACTTTGGTTGTGTTGATTCCCAAGTCCTTTAATCTCTTAACTCCATCTTCCTTTCGTCCCATCAGCTTATGAAATTATATCTACAAGATTGTGGCTAAGGTGTTATTAAACAGATTGCTATTGGTTATTCCAAAGATTATTTCTGAAGAGCAGGTGGCTTTTGTGAAAGGGAGATCTATCTTGGATCATCTGTTATTAGCTCAAGAGGTATTCAACAAATTAAGGCATTAAAAGACAAGTAATGGTTATTGAGCTATTAAGTTGGACATGGAGCAAGCATACGATAGTATGTGTTGGTTAACTCTAAAGAAGGTGATGGTAGAGTTGGGATTCCCAGTCAAATTTCTCGGCTTTGGTAATGGACTGTGGCTTGGATCCTAGATTTTCAATCTTCAACAATGGTGCTAAATCAAATTGGATTGAGGGGAGGAGTGGCTTTCAGCAAGGCTGACCACTTTCTCTATTCTTATTCATTTTATGCTCACAACGGCTATCCAATGCATTCATTAGTAGAGGATTAGATGTGGGTATTAAAATTTGTATAAAGGCTACAATAATTTCATATATTCTTTACGCAAATGATGTATTGTTATTTTTAGAGGCCAAAAAGTGAGAAGTGTAAAGAAGGTAAGAAACATTGTTAAAGATTATTGCAATTGGACCGGCAGAAAATTAATTATCAAATGTCATCTTTGATTTGTGGCAAATCAGTTATGAGGAGGAAGATTCAAATTTCAAAGATTTTGGGATTCAAACTTGTGGAAGAATTGGAATACTTGGGAATTAAAATTGCTCTAAGGAGATTAAGAAAGGTTGATTTCCAAATGTTATTAGATAAATCTATGAAAAAGCTGAATGCTTGGGGAAATGGAAGAAAGTGCACTAATGGCACTAGAAAGTTTGTTAGGGATGTTAATCCCTTATGAACTAGTCCCAAGGCAAACATAAAGGGGGGTGAATTGGTATTTTAAAAATCTTTTGATTAAAACACGATCTTAAAACAAAAACCAAGATTCACCATAGAAATCAAAGTGTGGAAAATAAATGTGAAATAAGTAATAAAGAACACAGAGATTTATAGTAGTTTGATCAACATGACCTATGTCCACTCCCCGGAGGCACCCTTCGAGTATTTCACTAAACTTAGTGTCTCTCCTTATGCCCCCACAGCAAGGCATAGAAGCCTATACAAACCTCCTTTCAACGAACCGAGGTGAGGTAGAGAACGCAACTCCTTTTGCTTCCTCTGGAACCAGTAGAGAATCCAACTCCTTATGCTTCCTCCGAAAGCAGGTAGAGAACCCAACCCCTTTTGCTTCCTCCTGAAGTAGGCAGAGAACCTTGATCAGATGCTGAAGTTTACCTCTCTAGAACCCCCAAGGAACTAAGGAGGACAACTAGAGAAGATAATGAAGGATCCTTGCTTGGAGCAACCTTTGTAAACTCCCTTACAAACTCCCCCTCATAAGATCCTCTCTCTCTCTCCCTTGCTCTCGCTCTCCTCTTGGATCTCTCAGGTCAAAATAATAGCAAAAGATGAGCTCTTGGGTAAAATAAGAGCTCTTAAATAGAGGAGTTTCATAATAGCTCTTATTTTATATAAACCAACAATATCGTTTAAGATGATGTGGACATTGTCATGGACGATCAATGTAAATTTTGCTTAATCAGCCTGGTCGGTTTGGGACAATTAGAAGATTTTTGATCATATCGTCCAGGCTGGTATAATATCATCCTGGACGATCAGTAAAATTCTTTGAATATCATCCAGATACACTCAGAAAGGATGTTTGGATGATAAAAAAATAGCTTGATCATCCAGGCCGATCTCATGATTGTCCATACTGATTAGCTCAAATTTGAGGAAAATCATCCTGAATATTGCCCTTAAAAGAAGCTGGCCGATGTCAATCATCCAAGAGATCATCCTGAACAATCCTGCCATCATCCCGAATGATGTGATCATGCAATCAAACCTCAATTTCTTTCCTTAATTACTAAATTAATTTAGGTATAATTATGCTGCATCGTCTAGGTCAATGTACTAGATGATGTCCAAAAATATAGAATACCTAAATAGATCTGGTGGCTGATTCTTTCTAATTTGAGCCTATCATCCCGGATGATATGAATATCATCCAGGATGATGTGCTTAATGACAGCTTCCTTAACCAGGATGCCCTAATTAGGGTTTCTATTTTTAGCTGATCGTCCAGGACGATTTTAGAATCGTCCTAGACGATGTAAACAAAATAAAGAACTCTAATCAACAGACAAAAAATTTCCACCATTTGTGTGTGTACAAGGTTACTTAGCATCAGGAACCACACCGTTTTACAATAGACTCAAGAAAGAAAAAATTACAAACTGACTCAGACCTAATCTACCCAATCTTGAGCTAGTTTGAGTTGCACTCGATCTTGTGGACCAGAAAAGTTAGTAGGCAAGGCAGTCGTTGAAACTCATGAATGTTTGCTATCATCAAAATTCTAATCCATGAAATCAAATTTGCAATAATAGATATATTTCCCTTGCAGATAGATTGGTTTTAGTAAAAACAGTCCTTTTTGCTCTCCCAGTATTCCTAATTTCACATTCTCTTATTCCTTTGAGGACTTTGAAGGAGTTTGAAAAACTTTGTAGAGATTTTATCTGGAATAAAGTTGATGGAAGCCAATGGATGCATTATGTGGCATGGGATTTTCTGTGTAGACTGAAGCATTATGGAGGATGGGGTATTTAATCATCATTGTCAAGGATTGGGCCACTGAGAGCAAAGTTTGCATGGAAGCTATTGAAAGAATTGCATACCCTGTTGAACAGGAACTTGTTGGCCAAGTAAGGAGAAAGGTGGTGGAACAAGGAGGATTTTAAAGGTGGTTCTTCTTGGAAGATCATAACCTGTTGTTGGAAATCTCTCAGGAATTTTTTAAGGTGGAAGGTGGGAGATCGACCTAACATTAATGTATTGAAGGATGTTAGGATTTTGGACAAGATTTGACTTAAATGGCCAACCTTTGTTGGAAGCTTTGATGATGAAAATTTGACTCTTGACTTCTTCATTGAAGATGGAAGATGGGACAAAATTATAAAACTCAGCTTGTTCTTTGCTTGATAATTATATGGAATGAATGCTTTAAATGATTGGTAAGTCTATCTCTGCTTTGTTAATGGAAGATGGCCTCAAGGAAGTGGATTTGGTTTCATGGGTTCATAAGTTAAAATTTCATGCATGGGTGGAACTTTTTTTTGGCGTCTTTGCAAAGATGCTAATCCAACTGAAGAGTTTCTTTATAGGAGAAGAATATATAAAAATTACTTATGTCCTTTGGGATGTGGTGTGATTGAAGATTTCAATCATATTACTACTAAATGTTCTAAGCTTTGGAAGGTCATTGATGTACTGAGAATTTGGGGGTTCAAAATTCCAAAATTCATAGACTGGAATGATTGCTTGCAAGGTCTTAAGAGGTTAGCATATGCAGATTTGTTGATGTCAATGATATACTTTTTATTGATGTGGTTTGTTTAAAGCAATAGAAATAAGGTGAGGAATGGTAAAACTGGAAACAACAATGTGATGATTGCAGTTTCAATTCTCTATTTTTGTAGCTCAGCTAAATAGGGATTAATCCTCTCGGATCACTAGGATGCTTATCAATCTGTGGGATGGTTTTCAGATAAATGGCATCCCCCTCCACCCGAGTGGTTGAAGATAAACATTGATGCTTCACTTAAAGTGAATAATGAGGCATGTATTGGAGGTATTTGTTGCGAATCTATTTTCATGGATTATGATTTTGATGATAGCAAACACACTTATTTCTCTACAACTGCCTTACCTATTGACATTTCAGGCCCACAAGATCAGACTACAATTGGAACCAGCTCAAGATTGGGTAGACTGGGTCTGAGTCAGTTTGTACCTTTTTCCATTCTTGAGTCTATTGTAATTGGTGTGGCTCCTGATGCTAAGTAATCTTGCACACACACACCTTGGAAGAATTTCTGACTATTCTTTAGAGTTTACTATTTTTATTAATATCATCAGGGATGATATTTTTATTGGCCTGAACGATAGATTTAATAAAAGAAACCCTAATTAGGGCATCCTAGTTAAGGCAGGCATCATTAAGCATATCATTCTGGACAATTTTGTATCGGCCAGGATGATAGGCTCAAAATAGAAAGAATCAGCCGCCAGATTTATTTAGGAATCTTATTTTTGGGCATCATCCAGGGCATCATTCTAGATGATCCAGCATAATTTTTCCTAAATTAATCTTGTATTTAAGGAAAGCAATTAATACTTGATTGCACGATTAAATCATTCTAGATGATCGATATGCTGGACCATATGGGATGATACAATGGGTGATATGAAAAATTTCTTCTAATCATCTCATATCGTACCGGCTGTTTAGGCTATTTTGTACTGATTGTACAAGATGATATTAGCATCGTCCTAGATGATAATGTCGGCAAGTTGCATTTAATGAGCTCATTTTGAGCTCTTATATTTAAGCTTTGTCAAGGCACTTTGTAAGGGTCTTTGGCAGCCATTGTAGCTTTATTGTTTTAGAGGGAACTTAAAGAGAGAGCTTGGAAGAGAGAGAGATGAATGGGTGGAGTTTGAGAGAGGGAGAAGATCCTTAGAGGGGAATTTAAGGGAGTGTGGAGGGGGATTCCACACGGTTTCTCCGGTGAGTTTACACCTTAGTACCATCGGATTCAAGGCTTATCTTGAGGGAAGTTCTGGAAAGAAGAAGATCTCTTTATTGTTAAAGGACCCAACTACTCCGCCGCACCGGGGATATTGGAAGTGATTTTGTAAGGGATTGTACGCCTAGCTGTGTGGGCTAAAGGAGAGATATTGAGTTTAGTGCAAAACTCGGAGGGTGCCTCCAAGGAGTGGACGTAAGTCAGGGTTTGACCAAACCACTATAAATATGGTATGTTCTTTCCTTTATTATTTTCGCGTTTGATTTTTGCATTGTATTTTCTTTGTGGTGGATTTTGGTTTGACTTTTTTATTGTGAAAGTTTTTTAAAATACCAATTCACCTCTCTCATAATTAACTTTGGGCTAGTTCATAAGGGCCTAACATCCCTAACGAACTTTCAAGTGGTATCTGAGCGGGATTAAAAAAAATAAGTATTTGAAAACTTTTGAATTTTGATCCATGGCTAATTTTTATAATTGTAATATTGTGTAAGGTTATTTAATCACCCGACCACCTTTATTTGAAATTATTTCATTTGATTTTTGAAAAATTCACATGTCTACTTGCTTACAATCTATTGATTTTTGATTGTGGCAAATGACTTTAACTGGTTATTTTGTACCATCACGTATTATTGATGGAATTAAAACTGATATTCCTTTTAATCAATGGAGTAGAGAAGAGAAAATCAATGCTCAATTGAATGCAAAATCTTTAAATTATTTTTTCTGTGCTTTAAATTCTGAAGATTATATGTTAGTTTCAACGTGCACTACTGGTAAAGAAATTTGGGATAAATTACACACCATATATCAAGGCACTAGTGAAATCAAGAATTGGAAGTTAAATATTTTAATGTATGATTATGAACGTTTTTTCATGAAACCTTACGAGACGATCTTAGACATGTATACTAGATTTATTCAAATTGTTACATCATTACATGCTTTAGGAAAGGAGTTTTCAAACTTTGAAAAAGTCAATAAAATTCTTCATTGTCTACTTTGATAAGTTTGATGCTAAAGTTGTTGATATTTGTGAATCAAAAAATTTGAATGAATATTCTATTGATAATTTGATTGGCTCACTCATTGCCTACGAGCAAAGTTTGTATCAAAGACTTTTGGATGCAGGTGAGATGATAGTGCTAAACGCTGAAGAATCAGAGAAAAGTGGCTTAGTTGGTGATGAAAATGATGACTTGTTAAGCAAATTTAAAAGCTCACCAAAGCATAAGCATCAACAAAAGTGGAATAAGGGTAAAAATGGTAAGAATGTTAAGATTACTTCTGACTATTTGTTTTGGATGTAGGAAACCTGAATATATGAAAAATCAGTGCCCTAATTTGAGAACTTTTCCTTCAAAAGAAAAGGGTAAAGCTAAGCAAAATGTAAAAATAGCAAATAATGAAAAGCAAAAAATCTCCTGGGCAGACCTAGCTTCTGAATCATCAGACCAGGAGCAAGATGATGTTTAAACTATTGTTTGTGTTCTTTATTTTTTTTGTGTTTGCATGTTTTGTTTGTTTTTGTTTATTTTTTTTGTTTCGTTTATTCTTTTTCACTCTTTTTTTCATTTTCATTAAATTGTTAATTTTATTTTTACTTTTTTCTTTTTATGTAATGTTTTTTTTTAAATTAAATTTTAAAAATGAAAAATCTACTTCCTGTTTTCCTTGAAATTCTAATATAAGTTGTGGTTGACTTCTCTAAAATCAATCAAAGAAAAGAAACTCATGATTTTGACTCTCAATCTCTGTTTCCTAAAAGAGGTTATTCTAGTTTTGATTTAAAATTTTCAACATATTTTGAATTAGATTTTTTAAACTCAACTTTTTTCATCTCCATACATTTTATCTAACACATAGGAATCTTTTGCAAGTTATTGAATCTACCTCAAAAGTTTCTTAATCAAGTAATTTATTTTGTCAATAGGATGGGTTTATATTTGTTTTTAAGATTTCAGAAAGGTAACATATTCAAAAAAAAGTGTCCAATAATGCCAAAAGTAAAAGATGTGCAATGATGTCAAATTAAAAAAAAAAGGATACACAAAGTGTATCAAAAATCAAAAGATGCGCAGTGCGCCAACCAATTGACAAGAGGCATAAAATGAGCCCACAAAATATATTCTTACCATTCTTATACTTCTTAAAACTTAAGAAAATCCTTGATACTTGAGTTTGAAAATTATGATTCTTGATTCAACAATTTATGCATTAATCTTCTATTAGAAATATTTTATGGAAGGAGTTCTCGAAAAATTAGTGTATCTTTTTCTAATTTATTCCTTGATTTAGATATTGGATTAAAAAGTTTTTTAACCTTTAAAAAGAACTTGAGCTTGGATTAATAATTTCTGAATTTCTTACCTTTACTGGATTATGAGGTGTCAATCCATTCCTTACTAAATTTTTTGAATAAAATTATGAGGAAGCTTTTTCTTTTTTAAGTCTTTTTTTTTTCGTTCCCCTTCTCTTTTTGATAATGCCAAAGGGGGAGAAACGTATTGTTGTATTTGCATCTTTTTTTTTCTTCATTCAAAAATTAAAAAACAACAATTTTTCCCCCTTATTTTTAAAGTTTTATTTTAGTAAAGGGGAGATGAGGAGAATATGATTTCTTTTTTGCAAATTCAACCAGTAGTGTTTTCTATCATCAAAAAGGGGGAGATTGTTGCGATTCTATTTTCATGGATTATGATTTTGATGATAGCAAATGCTCTTGTTTTTCTACGACTACCTTACCTACTAACATTTTAGCTCCACAAGATCAAACTGCAATTGGAACCAGCTCAAGATTGGGTAGACTAGGTCTGAGTCAGTTTGAACCTTTTTCCTTTCTTGAGTCTATTGTAATTGGTGTGGCTTCTGATGCTAAGTATTCTTGCACACAAACATCTTAGAAAAATTTCTAACTGTTCCTAAAGTTTACTATTTTTGGTAAAATTGTTCGGGATGATATTTATATCGGCCTAGATGATCGGTTTAAAAATAGAAACCCTAATTAGGGCATCTTGGTTAAGGCAGCCATCATTAAGCACATCATCTTTGATGATTTTGTATCGGCTAGGACGATTGGGTCAAAATAGAAAAAATTATCTGCTAGATTTATTTAGGAATTACTTATTTTTGGACATCGTCCAGGACATCATCCAAGGCATCATTCTGGACAATACAGCATAATTTTGCCTAAATTAATTTGGTATTTAAGGAAAGCAATTAAGACTTGAATGCGCGATCAAATCGTCCTGGACGATCGTAGGATCATCCTAGACGATATGCTGGATGATATGGGACAATATGCTGGATGATACGAATAAATTTCTTCTAATTATCTCAGATCGTCTCGACTATTTTTGCTATTTTGAACTGATTTTACAGGACGATATTAGCATCGTCCTGGATGATAATGTCTGCAAGTTGCATTTAATGAGCTCATTTTGAGCTCTTCTATTTAAGCTTTATCAATGCACTTTGTAAGGGTCTTTTGCAGCCATTGTAGCTTCGTTATTTTGGACGGAACTTGAAGAGAGAGCTTGAAAGGGAGAGAGGAAAGGGTGGAGTTTGAGAGGGGGAGAAGATTCTTGGAGGGGGTTTCAAGGGAGTGTGGATGGGGATTCCACATGGTTGCTCCGACGAGCTTGCACCTTAGAACCATCAGATTTAAGACTTATCTTGAGGGAAGTTCTGGGAAGAAGAAGATCTCTTTGGTGTCAAAGGACCCAACTACTCTGCCGCACCTTGAAAGGTGGAAGTAATTTTGTAAGGGCTTCTCCGCCTAGTTGGGGGGGCTAAAGGAGAGACACTGAGTTTAGTGCAAAACTCGGAGGGTGCCTCCTAGGAGTGGACGTAGATCAAGGTTTGACCGAACCACAATAAATCTGGTGTGTTATTTCCTTTATTATTTCTTCATTTAATTTCTGCATTGTGTTTTCTTTATGGTGTATTTTGGTTTGAATTTTTTATTGTGAAAGTTTTTTAAAATACCAATACACCTCTCTCTTAATTAGCCTTTGGCTAGTTCATAAGGGCCTAACATTCCTAACAAACTTTCATTATTGTAAGGGATTGTAAAGGAAGGTTTGTTTTAGCGATTGGTCCTGGAAAATTGCATTGGGACATTGCACAAATGGAGCTTTCAACTTTTAGATCATTGAAAGAGGTGTTGCACGGTTGGTTACAAGGGGCTAAAGGTATTATTGTTGAAGGTGACGATAAAAATGTTCTCCAACTTCTTTAATAATTATATAGCAAATCAAAGAAAGTGAGGGGGAACTTGGAAGATGACGATTTCTTATTTTTAGTAATTATAATAATGTTCTCTTTAATTGTGTTGGGCATAATTGTAATAAGTTAGCGGATTATTGAGCAAACTTAGCCTTTTCTTTTGATTTCTTTTGGGATTTCTTTTGTGAGAGTAATCTTCCTTCTTCCTTTGTTCAATTATTAAATGAAGAAAGTGATAGGTTGGTAAACTCTCTTTAGCTTGTATCTAGGCTTATTTGGTTCTTTTTATTGTTATGCTACTTTGCATTCCTAAAAACAAATTAAGGAGATTTTCATTTTTTGAGATTAAGGGTTAAATTTTTAAGATTTTGATGTATTATGGGTGATTTTTAGATTTAATTTAGATTTATTAAATTTTTTTGAAGTTATCAGGGCTTAATTAATTGGTGAATTAGGGTTTGTCAATTAAGGAGATTAAAGGGCCTTAAAAATTCTTAGAAAATTTCATGGGATTTAAGATGTCACTAAGTTTAACTTTAAGTTTCATGTCAATTGGAGGTGTACCCTAGCTCCAAGATTTTCAATAAGTTAGCTAAATGGGTCCTTAATTATTGTCCTTAGGGTGTTGCTACATTAAATAGGTTTAAATCAAGTGTTTAAGACTAACCCTTGAGGTAACATAAAGGGAAATTAAGCAAAACATAACAAACCATTTTCTTAGATCTAGAAGAGCCTAGACTATGTGCTTGTGCGTCCTACACATGCAAAAGACAACTAAATAATAATTAAATGAGATTAGCAAAGTAATTAGTGAATGGTTGGAGCCCAACCATTTACTAATCTTTCCCCCATAAATGATATTCACAAGAACATAATCTATGTTTGAAATTTCAAAGCGGATCTTTCAAAATTAAAGGAATTTAATATATATAATTTCAAAATATTTTAAAATACATATATATATATTACGATATAAATATATATGTTGGAAAATAAGGTAATTAAAAATACATTAAGATATTTTTATTTTTGAAAGATCAACTAGTCACCCAAAAGAAGGTTTCAAAACAATTTTTAATTTAATAATTCTTAATATATTACTTATTATATAATATTTAAGTAGTTTAGTAATTAATTTGTAAATAAATAATTAAGGAAAATTAAGTTTTTATATCTAAAAATAATTTTAAATTAAAATAAATAAGTTTTTGAGAAATTTAATGTATTATGCAAAATTCTTGGATTTAAAATGTATTTATTACAAATGTTTAGAGTTTAAAGTTAATATAAGTTATTTTAAAATAATTAAAAATAGTTAATATTTAAAAATAATTATTAAATTAAATTAAATTAAAATTGAAAAGTTTTCTAGAATTTAAAGAATAAATTAAAATAATTTTTATAGAATTTAATAAAATATTCAAATTTTAATTTAATTAATTATTAATTAATAATTTAAGTATTTAACTAGTTAGAAATTACTTAAAATATAAAATATTCCTTAAATCACACATAATTTTAATTTAAATAATTAAAATAATTCAATGGTTTTTAACAATATACATATATATATATATATATATATATATATATATATATATATATATATATATATATATATAATTTTTTATTACTTAAAAATAATTATTATTAATTAATATCACTTAAACATTACTTATATATTAATATACATGATATTTATGCAGAATATTTAAATATTAAATTAGACTTTAAATTAAGATATATTAAAATGCTCTCTGAAATTATATAATATATTTTTAAATAGGATTTCAAATTTATAAAATATCATGATCATTTAAAAATATTTATTAATTAAAAATATAAAATATTTAATATCTAAAATAATTTAAAATATATTTAACATTTTAAGCTAGTTATAATTTTAGATTAAGGAGGGTATTTTTCTAAAAAAATTGATATATTATACATAATTTTTGAACTTAAAAATAATTGTTAAAAAATATTTAAATGTAATCAGATTAAAAAAATAAAAATAAATGAAAGTAATTTAAATGATTAAAACGACAGCGCTTAGACACCTATTGCCTTCTAGTTGGTCCTCCAAACTGCAAACGATGTTTCTAATCATTCATAATCATTATGCGATAGCGCAATCATTACAAATTATTTGGAGAGAGGTGACGGTGAACATGGCATAAACTTATCTGAGTCAGCACGCCGTCCGTGTCGTCAGATCTTCCGCAGTTCTAGATGGACAGTCCAGATAATGTTATATTATGATCTAAGCGATGGAGGTGCTATGCAGGTACCACAATTTGACAGGATTTACACGGTTGATCTAAAGATCAACAGTCTGGATCTTGCAAGGTTCGGAACAACATAAACCCGAAACCCTAAAACATTTTTTTCCTCATTCACGTAAATGACTCAATGAAATTCAACAAAACTTTAAACATAAGTAATAGGCATAAAGGTTACATATGTATAGTTATTTAGGCCTAAGTGTAGTGACCTAGGGTAAGAGTTCTTGAGAAATTATGCCATAGGATCTTTAGGATCTTGATACGGTTGAGCTTGTAGATTATCCTCGTATAATTCCTTAGTTGAAACGATGATCAAATGAGTTATGGATCGTCAAAAAATCAGCCTTCGAACATTTGTGGCCTCCAGCCTTCGAACATTTGTGGCCTCGGGTCACCAAAGATATCTCCACCGGCGACTTTGACCGATGGGATTTCACTTGGGAAAAGTGCACGGAATCTAATGGAGCTATCACACAAAATCTCATGGGATAAGGGGTCTTGGAGAGAGAGAAATTACAAAAGTGCCTCCTAAGGAGCCGAAATTAATCTATTTAAACCCTTAAACCTATGATCAATGACTTATATCTATCTTAGGGTTAATGAGGTTGTAAAAGGGATGATTTAGTCGTGGTTCAAGTCTAAGGATCATTAGGAAAGTATTAAAATCTTTAAATGGATTTAATTTGGCTTTAATAGGCCAAATTTGACCAAGGAAGACTTGGGTTGACCAATTCAATGTTTGACTTGGTCAACTTGGTCTGTTTGACCCATCTGAGTGAGGGTTGAGTCCAAGGAAGGTTTTGAAAGAATAAAGACTCAAATAAAGGTCATTTAGGCTAATTGGGTCAACCTAGGTTGACCTGGTCAACTATATTGACCCAAGGCATTAGTCTGGGCTCAATTGGTCTGGTTTGGCCCACTTAACTCAACGGAGATGGGGGTTGAGCTAAGAAAGCTTTTGGAATTGATTTGAATCAAATAAAGGTGATTTGGGTCGATTGGATCAACTTGGGTGGACCTAGTAAACTAGGTTGACCAGGGCCTGGGTCTGGGATCCATAAACTAGTTTTTTTTTAGGGAGAATCCCACAAAGGGGCCTACGCGTTAACATAAAAGGTGATTACATGGTCTTTAAAGAGATCTCATGCTCACTACTACTCAAAAGAGCTACAAAATTAAAAGCAAAAAACCTACAAACTCGAGATCCCTACTAAGCAAAAGTACCAAAAATATTAGGTACATTCTATAATGCACAAGAGCGAGCACCCAAAAAACCATAGAGATACACAAAATGGTATTCAGCTCCAAAGTCCTCCTGAATAGCTCAACAGCATGAACACTTGTAGTGAAAGCACTCTGCAAAAAAGAGTAATAGCTAAAAAAGATAAAACAATAATAGAAACAGAATTGAAATGGCTTATAACACGAAGAAAATTCCAAGTTACCAACAAAAGTAAGATAACCCGAACCATGGAGAGAATGTCTCATAAGCCACCAATTGAGAAACATATAATACATCATAAGGTTCTTATCAGTAATCCCATGACAAGTAGCAAGAAGAAAATCATCTATACATATCATCCCCAACCAACAAGCCAAAACCAGAAGATCCTTGATAACCACAACCACAAAAGTAAACCTCTAAGAACAAAGGGAGAACCTCTATTGAAGTAATTCATTGAACCAAGAATCTGACATGCAATAGGCCTCCAAAAATCAAACACCACAAAGCACAAGGCCAGTAACATTCAATTATATTCCCACAAATAGCAAGCCACATGTAGATATAGAAGCAGAACAACCACAAAGCATAATAATAGATAATCGGAGTGCCCAGTAAACACCAAGAAATAATGATGTGGACCCAAAAATAAGTAACCAGAATAAAATAAATACAATTATGGCCAGAGGGGATTGGGTAAGAAGAGCTGAAGAATGAATGAATCACGCAAACATCACAGGGTGATCCCCCCCCCCCCCAACAACAACAAGTTTAGCCAGGCAACACCACCTGAAGGGGCATCCGCCCAATCCCAGATAAAAGAAGATAAAAAAATCTAGAAAAAAAACAAACCAAACTCCAAAGAACTATTAACCACACAACAGCAAAGCCCTAATTAACAAAGCAAGCTTAGGTCGTCCAACATAAAAACCCAGGAGCTCAAACTAGAACCCACCAAATACTTAGAAGTCATTACCGTGAAGGAGCAAACAACCAAAAGTGGCCCAGCTAGTAACTAGAACAAAATTATCCCACCAATAATGCTTCAGACAAACAAAACCATCACACCGGCTATACTGTGACCAAATCCAGAAATTCATAAAGCAAAACTCCCACAACCATCAAACTCCTGCCCACCTAGAACCTAAGGGAGGAGAGAAATAAACAGGAAACCCATCAAAAAGAGCTTACAATTATTGCTCAGCTCGAATAACTCACAACAGAAACAGATGCCAAAGTAGAGAAAAGGAAAAAGGGTACCCCATCAGAATAATAACAGCAAACCAGACACAACCAGCAAAGCTGGGCCAAACAAACATAATAGGAAAGCAAATAGGGAAAAAATTAACTTCTAACATAAGGATAGGAACTTTTGTCCAATCTTAAGAGGCCTTTAAGTGGAAAAGGGGCATTGGCTTCCACAAAGTCCATGAAATGTTCGAACCTAGAACCAAACTAAGCCAACCAAATTACACAAGCATTGCCTTCCTTAAGCATATGAGAAATATAAATAGAGATAAAAACCATCAATTTTTAATGTCTCGAACAATATAAATGGCCTTAGAGTTATAAATCGAGTCTACCTCATTAGCATTGAATATTATAAGATGGCTCAAGCTCAATAGCAATGTTGGTAATGTCAAGGGACATACAACTTCTCGACCCATAAAGAATTGAATTAAGAATAGCCATAATTGGATTACCATTAAACAAAGGCACTGCGAAGGAAAAAATAACATTACCATGGTAATCTCTAATGATACACAACATCCCATGTTGTTAATCTCATTAATAATACTCAAATTTAACTTGAAACAACCCACAACAAGTTTAACCCAAGAAATAGAATGATGGAAAGAAGGAAGCCAAGTGGGCTTCATCCTGATACCTAATTCAAAAGTAGCATCAAAAAAATTTTTGAAACATTTAATAGACAGTAGTTTAACAGAAACCAAACCGAGCAATTTATCTTTCATTTTCTTAATATCCCTCAAAGAATCCATTCTAATGCCATTAAAAAGAGAATTGTTCCTTTCCAACCAAAGAAATCATAAAATCAAGGAAAGGGCAACATTTTTAATGTGGCATTTAGAATTAACAAACCAAGCATTAAGAAGAGCATGAATAGATAGATTTGTTTTAAAAACTTTTAATTTGAAGAAATCATCAAAATCAACATGTTTTAATAGCTAAAGGTCTCGAACCAAAAACATGATGCATACTTTCCAAATGAAAACAACATTGACACTTAGAGCGAAGAACAAAACCTCTTTTGATCAAATTGTCACCCGTAGGAATAAATCTATGTAAACTTCTTAGAATGAAAGTAGTAACAGTAGAAGGGATACTTTTATTACAGATAAAAAAAAAAATGGTAGCAACAGCATTCTTAGGTCTAAAGTCAGGCCAAGCATCTTTTTAATCTAAAAATACCATCACTAGCCAACTTACATGATAACACATAATTCGACTCCAAGTTGAGAGGAAGACTGAGAATTTTTTGAATAATAGAATCAGGAAGAACATTAGCAAGCTTATCAAAATCCTAATAGTTATCATTAATGAAATAGTTATCCTTAACTGCGATAGTAGATGTGGAATTAATGAGGGAGTAAATAGAGAAATAACTTAACCATTGATCCTGCCAGAAGAAAATATTGCCATCCCTAGACCCCAATAAAGATGAGGCTCCACCTCCACTTAACCTGCACATCCTTTGCTAAGCTTTAGAATCACTAATATTAAAAGAACAAGTTGAAGGATGCTTCCCCACACAATATTTAGAAAACATAAATTTAGCCCACAAAGATATTGGCATGAAAAGTAAACCATAATTTATAGGAAAAATCATGGGACAGATCAGCCATGCTTTTGCATCCAAGGCCACCCTCTTTTAAAACCTCATAACATTTATCCCAGGAAGCCTAAATAATTTTAGTGTTACTACTAGCGCCTTTCTGAAAAAACTTCATAAGGATTTTATCAATTCTATTACACACCATTTTAGTAGGAAGCAAAGTTTGGAAAGAGTAGACAGGGAGAGAACAAAGGATACTTCTAATAAGAGTAAGCCTACCCCCAAAGCTCAAGAAATTAGAATCCCAAGATAGAAGTTTTTTCTACATAGAGGTAATTAAATCATCAAACAAAAAAATATTTCTTTCTACCTTTAAACAGAGGAATCCCAAGATACTTAATAGGTAATTGTCCATGCATAAACCTAGTAAGGTCTTTAATAGCAGAGATATGATCAAAATGCATCTTGTTGGAAACAAGGAAACAACATTTTTTATTGTTCAAAGATAGACCACTAATAGTTTGAAAATAATAATAGAAATCCATAAGCATATTAATCTTTTTACGAGAAGCATTCATAAAAATGATAAAATCATTAGCAAAACATAAGTGAGATATAGGAAAACCCCCAGTCCTAAAATAAATTTTGGGGGATTTTCAAATAGATTAGTAGGACTTCTTAAAATATAATCAACTACGATAATAAAAAGAGTAGGAAAAATAGGGTCTCCCTACCTTAAACTATGAGAAGATTTAAAGAAACCAGAGCTCTTACCATTGATAATAATAGAGAAAAAAGAGCCTTCAATGCAATTTCTAATAAGGTTAATGAAGGCCAAGTTAAAACCAAATTACTGCAAGAGGTTATAAATTAATTGCTAACTAATATTATCATAAGCTTTGGAGATATCAAGCTTGAGGATAGAATTACTACCCCTCACCATAACATCCAAATCGTGGCAGAACTCCTGGGCCAAAAAAATATCATCAGAGATGACACGACCGTTAACAAAACCCTTTTGGAAGGAGAAATAATCTTAGGAAGAATAGAAGTTAAATGAGTCATAAAAATTTTGGAAAACAATTTACTGAAAAAAGTTCACAGACTAATAGGTCTAAAGTCATTCTAATTACTAGCATAATTATTCATAGGGATATGAACAATAAAAGTAACCGAAAAGAATTTAGGCAGAGTATGACCAGCAAAAAAAATCTAGAACCGCAGCATAGAGATAAACCTAAATAATATCCCAAGCTTTTTGAAAAAAATTAGTGGTGAAACCATCCGGACCAGCAACAGAGTTACCATTCATATCAAAAATAATGTCTTTTAATTCATCTAAAGAGGGAATTTTAGTAAGAAAATCATTATCCTACAAAGAGAAGAGATTGGGAATAATAACAGGATTGTCAATATTACTAGGGATAAAAACCTTGTTTAGCCTATCCTGAAAATGTTAAACAGCCAATAGGGCAATCTCCTTAGCATCCTCAGTAACAAAACCATCCTCATGTTTAATTTTGTAAATGGAGTTTGAGGCACGTTTCCTTTTGACCAAAACATGAAAATACTTCGTATTATTATCACCTTCCACCAGATTCTTAGCAGCAACCTTTTATTTCCAAAAGGTTTCCTCTTGGGCATGGAGTTTAAAGAGGTTAGCCTTTCCTCTCTAAGGATAACAAAATTATGAAATCAACACTTAGAAAAGAATCATGCTGAAGCCACATATTTTGAAATCAAAATTAAAGAAAAGAATTCACATGTCTAGTATTAAATGCAAGGAGTAAAGGAGAGTGATCTGAAAGAGTATGACTAAGATGTTCAACAGAAATAGTGCTAAAGGAATTAAGCCAGATATCTTCAAATAAAATACGATCCAACCTTTTCCATAATTGACCTCTATTGTAAGTAAACTTGTTACCATAAAAGTAAATGTCAATGATATTATAATCCAAAATCATATTATTAAAATCCTTCATATAATGAATAATAGGAGAGGACCCTCCAATATGTTATGAAGGATTAGAGATGATATTAAAATAAACAACCGCCAACCTAGGTAATTGACAAATACTATAAAAGGCAGATAACTACTCCCAAAGAATTTTTATAATCCCATGAGATGAAGCCGCATAAATAAAAGAAGCACGACAATTAAGATTTAAAACTTCGATATTATAATGCAGCACTTGAGTAAAATTACCAAGAGTATCAATACAAACTGAATTTTTCAAAAAGAAAAATCAAATCTTATTAGCACAATTAGTAGTAGCGTGCTTAAAACCAAGAAATCTTGTAGTACTAATTAAATTGGAAACATTGACAAGAGATTCAAGTAAGACAAGAATAGAAATATCATGAATACGACATAAATTCTTAACTGCAAACGAGATGAAGAACACCCAATACCCCTAACATTCCAAATAATCAATTTAAATATAAAAAACAAAAAATTAATGACTAGTTTGTGAATGGGTATTTCGACTCGATTATAGAACAAGGTTCTTGCTCTTCCTACCTCGTTTTCCTTAAGCTTTAATTAAGCTAATATCATTGTCATCTTTAGCAAAACATTTAGCAAAAAATTCTAATTCCTCACTATCAGTTGAGAATCATAATTTTGTTGAGAGGTAGAGCCAGACTTACAGTCAATAATCACATCTTTTTTCCTTACACTTTTGAAGAAGCTCACTTTCCTCCAATAATTGTTCGTCCTCAATCACATTACTATTCAGGCCAAGCTTAACATTTTCTTTTTGAACTAAGTCCTTTTCATTAGAACCCAAATTGTTATCTGTGTTATTCCTTTTGTTTCTTACCACATCTCCTTGATCATGATAATTACATAGAGCAACATTAACATTAGAAGGTTTATTAGTATTTAATAAACAATCCATAACCGGCAATTCAGAGTTAGTAATATTTAGAGAAATAGAATCCGTTAACCCTTGATTGTCCGACATATCACAATCACAAGGACAACAAAGTAATGAACGAATAGCATTAGCCTGCATTATAGGAGGAGCATCCACATTGGACGGATTCAATGAAATGGGATGGGGGGCATGTTGCATATCTAATTTAGAAATATAATATTGATGATAACAAACACTTCTGTTTTTCTACGATAGTCTTGCCTACAAACATTTCATGTCCACAAGATCAAAACTGTAAGTCGAACCAACTCAAGATTGGGTAGACTAAGTCAGAGTCAGTTTGTAAAATTATTTTCCCTTTCTTAAGTCTATTATAAACGATGTGGTTCTTGATGCTAAGTAACCTTGCACACAAACACTTGGGGAAATTTTTTTGTTTGATTTAGAGTTCACTGTTTTGAGGACATCGTCCAGGACGATCCATATATCATCTTGGACGATCAGTTAAAAATAGAAACCCTAATCAGGGCATCCTTGTTAAGGTAGCTGTCATTAAGTGCATCATCCTGGATGATATATGTATCATCTAGGATGATATGCTCAAATCAGAAAGAATCAGCCGCAAGATCTATTTAGGTATTATTTATTTATGGACAACATCCTGGATGATGCACACAATTATGCCTAAATTAATCTAGTAGTTATGGAAATCAATTAAGGATTGATTGATATGATCACATCATCCTGGACGATCACATGATCGTCTGGGATAATCAGTTCAAAAACCTTAGTTGTTCCTAGGTGATCACATATCGAATAGTGTCTATTCTTTTTTTTAGGAGAAATGCAAAAATGCATTCAAAAATCAAATAGAAACCTTATTAAAACCTACTCAAATAAAACCTAAAGAATCACATTTCTCCTTCAAGCAAAACAAGAATGAAGGAGGAATCTCAATATCACAAAGATCAACCCAAATAAAAGACTTTTCTAAATCCAAATTAGCACAGACATCTACTATTTTGTTACAAATTTTAGTACAGGAAGAAAACAAGACTTGATTGAAATCTTGTAAAAAACCCAAATTCTCTTCAATTATTCCTTTATTCTTCCAATTCTTCAAAGCTAATTGAAGAATTTTTATAATATTGAAGTTGTCACCTTATATAATCACACCTTGAGCTTCACACATCCAATCTTGCACAATATTCTTTAGATAATAAACAGCCTTCATCTCCACTTGAGCTATGTCCCAATGTAAGTATTGTGCTCCAAAAGCTAACAAAAATCTTCCTTCGTCATCCCTAACCAAACCTCCAATTCCAGCCTTGTTATTACTTTTAAGAGAAGCATCAACATTAACCTTTATCCACCTAGTTGGAGGAGGATGCCAAGAGATAGACAGCCTTTGCTGGTTGACATCCCAGTTGTCTAGGGAACGATTAATAAAGTTGCTCACCATAGCCATAGACACAGCGTTAGCTGCTATCACATTGTCCGAATCATCAATACTACCGTGGACCAGCTTACATCTACTCTTCCAAACCAAAAATGCAGTAGAATAATAGATATTAGCAATTATGGAATTCATACCAGCATATCTCTGTAACCCGTCCAAGAAGGTTTTAAAGTCTTCAAACACCGGAATTAGGAAACCCCGACTGTTCAACAAATGGATCACATTCTGGAGTTTAACGCATCTCCCAGCAATATGGCAGCTATTTTCTTCCTCATTACATCCTCTTGGGCGACAAGAGAAATTGCTTAATCTCCTCTTCAATAAAAAGGCTTCGTTGGGATAGCTTCATTGTAGAGTCTCCACCAGAAAAGTTCAATTCTTGGTCTCAATTTTAGCTTCTTCATCCAAGTCCAGTGAGCCTTCTCTTCATTATGATCCAATACTGCTTCAAATGCCAGTGCAGCTAAAGATTTACCTAAATTTTTTAATTTAAGCTCCATATGATCTTCCATTTTTCCAGCTTCAATCGAAATTTTAATAATAAGTTCCAGCAAGTGCTTCATGAAGTAAGTCTGAAGTTTATTCAAATCCCACTTTCCTTCTATAATGAAAGAGCTTAGACTGAAGTTTGAAGCTTCCAGGTTATTCACAAATGTTAGCCATTTAGACAAAGATTTGTCTAAAATCCAAGAGTTAAGCATCCAATTAATAGATTTTCCATTAGAAACATTCCATCTAATTATGTTTCTAAGATAAACAGCTCCCATTATGATAATCTTACATGTTGGTGAACACGTTTTTTTGCTCGGATCATCCCATATTCCCTCTCCATATTTACTTTTAAGAATTTGATAAAGCAAAGATGCAGTCTTCATGAAGAAATCCCAAGCAAATTTAGCCCGAAGAGATCCTACCTTGGAGACCGCCGAGAACAATCCATGGTCACCTTCATTCTTTGGTTTTTAAGTAGATCCCAAGAAACATAATGCAATCCTGCACTTCCATTCCTTTTATTCCACAATAACTCTCTACATATCTTGTCAAATTCTTTAAGAATTCCCAAAGGAACAATAGAAAGAGAAGATAAGAACATTGGAAGAGAAAGGAAAGCAGATTTTACTAAAATAATCTTCCATTCCAATGAAAGAAAGTTTTTTCCCCGAATGTTCAATTTGTTGGAAGCTATCTCCAAAAGGTTTTGAAAGTCTGAAGCCACCATCCTCATTAGCGTAATCTTCACACCAAGATAAGTAATTCTTTCACCACCTTGAATTTTAGAATTTTTGTAATTTTCTTCTTCATCCTTTGATTTGTATGTTTGCCAAAAAGAATCATAGATTTGGCATGATTAACCTTTTGTCCCGACCATTGGCAATACTTGATAATAATTTTCATCCGCTCCTAAATCTTTTAACATTAGCTTTCGAGAACAATAAGACATCATCGGCATAGAGTAAATGAGATACTCTAGGAGAATTAGGGGTCATAGATATTCCAAATGAATTCCTCCTTAGATTTAGAGCATCAGAAAAAACTTGAGAGCATAAGATAAACAAATAGGGTGACAAAGGACACCCTTGCCTAAACCCACATTTTCCTTCAATCCATTCAGTTCTCTTTCCATTAATCAAAATGCAATATTTAGGATCATAGATACATTGCATTAATAGCTCCAAAAACTTACTAGGAAATTTAAAGTGAATAAGAACTTGACTTAGAGATTGCCACCCCATACTATCATACACTTGTCCCATGTCAAGTTTAATAGCCAAAAGTTCTTTTTTGCTTTAGAATACCAGAATTTGTTGAAGACTTCTTGAGCTAGAAGGGCAGGCTCTGACATAGACCGACCTTTAATGAAAGAAGCTTGGTCTCCCGAAATAATATTATGAATAATCTTCTCCATTCTATTCAATAACATCTTTGCAATGATTTTATAAATAGTCATACAAAGACTAATAGGCCAAAAATTAAAAGCTACCTGTGGATTTTTTATCTTTGGGATTAAAACAATCAGTGTCTCCTTCCACGAGTGATGCATTACTCCTGAGGGAAAAAATTGATTTACTACTTGCCATACATCCTTCTTAATAACATTCCAAAAAGTATTTTATAAATGAGAATGAAATCCCATCCAAACCGGGTGAGATATTCGTTTTAGCATTGTCCACCATCTCCTACAGTTCCTCCCAGGTGAAATCGGCATCAAGTCTGCTTTGCTCCTCTTCATAAATAATTGAAGAAGGACTCGGCCACCCCTTCAATAAGCATTCTCTGTGTTGCCATTTTTGATTGAAAAAATCAAAAAATATTCTCTGTATTTCTGCACGGTCTTCCGTTAGCATTCCTGAATTATTTTTGATGTGGCTAATCCAGTTAGAATTTCTCCTAACATTACCAAATGCATGGAAAAAGGAAGAGTTAAATTCCCCTTCTTCCATCCATTTTGCTTTTACTCTTTGCTTCCACCAAGTATTGAGCCGGACAAGTGTAATAATGAGCTCATTAATCTTAAACCTGAGAAGATGCAACCTCTCAAATGATATCCAGCCTTCTGCTTTTTCTAATTGAATTTACATAATCTCATTCTTCAGCTTATCCCTTAATAAGTTCAGATTCTTGAACTTAGCTTTGCTCCAAAAGAAAAGAGCTCTTAAAGTTCTTTTGAATTTCAGATTTAATGATATAGCCGGATCATACCCACTAGATTTATTCTAGGTTTTCTCTATAATTGCAGCAGCTCTATGGTAGGATGCCCAAACTTCTTCACAACGGATCCCTCTATTACAAATCTCCCTTGGTTTGAGAATTTCCAAAAGAATTGGACAATGGTCCGAAGCTATCCGAGATAAATATTTCACCAAGGCTAAATGAATGGAATTCAATGCATTGGAATTAATTAGACATCTATCCAATTTCTCTAAAATCCGCGCCCCTCCAGCTTTGTTATTGCACCAAGTGAACTTGGGTTCCATAGACCCTACCTCATGTAAATCATTGTTTACATGATGTTCTTCATATCCATTGCTCCTTGAGATAATTTGAATTCTTTCCCACCTCTTTTCTCATCTTGTGAAAGAACACAATTAAAATCACCTCCCACCACCATTGGCCAAACATCAGAGCAATGTCTACCTAAGCTTTCCCATAAGAGTTTTCTGTCCAGAGCATTAGTACTCCCATATACAGTTGCCACCTTCCAACACCCTTTATTAGGGATTTCCAATTTGCCAATAATCATTTGTGCTAAATTTTCAATCACCGAGAGCACAGCTAAGTCCTTTCTCCATAAAACCATCAATCCTCTCGAAAGACCGTCATAAGGAACCATAAACGATACCTAATTATTTCCCAACAACCTCAACATTTGAATGTTTTCTAATGAGCTTATCTTTGTTTCCATTAAGCCCACAAAAATGGCATTATTATCATTTACCACCTCCTTTAGATATAAAGCATCCTCCACTTTCTTGGCTCCTCTATAAATCCAGAAAATCAAGGAAGTCATTATTTAAAATTGGGGGTTAAACCCCCAACTTTTTTTGCTTTTCCACCATCCAACTTCCTATTGTGAGCAATAATGTTACCCGAGTCAAGAGATTTAAGCTCTTTAAAAGCTTAACCTTCTTATCATAGGGAAAACTATCCACCACCTCAACTTTCAAATTAGACAACCCCTTTCCCAAATCCTAGCATTTTTCTAGCTCCCCATTACAAGGAACCTCAATGCTCACCAAGCTATCCGCCTCCTTGCCTACTTTTTCCCCTTCCTCTGCACACCCATCCTCATATACTTCCATAATTTCAGGAGGTCCTATTTCATCCAAACAAGATAGTGATTTAAATTTATTATTAACAGTCAAAGAAGACTCAACTGTTGTTACCTCCATGTGATGTTTCTCTTGGATTGAAGCTGACAGATCCTCAGCAGACCCATCCTTGATAGCTCCACCATGAACTTCACTGTTACAAATCATAGAAGCCGGCTTAGCACCAAGTTTGCCTCCTTCTAGCTCATCACCTCCCTTAGTAGAAACCGGTCCAGGCTTAGGAACAAAGATCTTCTTCACATGAATAGATTTTTTAAAGAATAAATCCCTCTTCTCTGCAAAAATTTTATTCTTCTTTTTTCCATATCTCACCTGAATCCAAGGGCCATACTTAGCATCCTCACCATCAGCATCACTTCTATCAGCAACCAGTGGTTTATCTTGAAATACGGTTAACTTAGCTGCATCAACAATTCTTGTTCCATCCACCTTTTTAAAATTAGAATCAACACAATCTACTGAAGTATGGCCTATCTTGCCACACTTAGAAAATATTTTTGAAATCTCTTCATATTCAATTCTTTGATAAAATTATCCAGCCAAGCCTTCTACCAAAATACCATATGGAAACTTCTTATCAAAAGGGATGTGCACACATACTCTTGCAAACTCACTTCTACTCCATTGAAACATATTCCCATCGATGAGATAAGGTTTGCCAACTAGAGAAGCTATCCTACAGATATTCACCTCATCCCAGCACTGAAGAGGTAAATTAGGCAGCCTGATCCATAAAGGAGCTAAAATTCCTTTAAGTGAATTAGGATTGAAAGTAGTCGACCATTTATCTAGTCCCACCACTTGTCCTCTAACCAACCAAGGACCCGCAGATAAAATAGTCTCCAAAGCCTTTACATCTTCGAATGAGCAAAGTAACCAGCCTAGCCCCAATCCAGTAATGTGGAATTTCCCAAATCTGCTCCATTGCTTCCTTAATTCAGCACTCACCACTTGGAAAGGAATATTATCACCAAGAACCTTCACAACAATAGCTTTCCCTAGTCTTCTAGCATTTTACCTCTCCTTTTCAGAATGTAACAAAACAACCTTTCCATCTTCGGATAAGAATGTTCCCAACTCCAAGTTATCAACCTTGATATTTGGTTTCTTATGCCAGGCAGATTGGATCACACCCACAGGTTGATTTGCCTTAATATTAATGGCAAAATTATCCTCTTGAGCACTCCCAGGTTTAGTACCTTCCTTTTGTAGCAGCATTTCCTCGTCCAACTTATCCTCAATAAGAATATTCCCACTTAACTGAGGAGAACCAACAGAGTCACACCGGAGAGGCGAAGCCGGCAATGAGGATGAATAAAAACATCTATTTCCATAGATTTTCATCCCGGCACAGGATGAAGCTTCCAAATCATGATTTACGATCCCCACCTTATTTTCTTTAATGAATTTCACATCTTTCGGACTAGAAAATCCATCCTCCATATTAACCTCCTTCCCTTTTCCCATAACAGAAAAGGAATTCTTCTTCTTAAACACCAAACCTCCCTAATTGATGATCAAAGATTTCTCTTTAAAACCTTTAATTTTCTTGTTGAGCAAATCCATTGCTATAGAACCTCCATTAAAGACATCTAAAGCTTATCACACTGGAACTGATAGCCCCTTCCTGTAATTGGCCCCAGCTTTTGAAGAAGAAAACTATTTGCCTTCCATCCGCACAACCTAAAAACGCCAGAGTGCCGACTGATTGCCGGCCATCCCAGCCACGAACACGGAATTTCGTAGATTTTCCAAAACAAACTAATGGAAAAATTTTTGAAATTCCAGAGGAAAGTTCATTAGGGATGTTAGGCCCTATGAACTAGTCCCGAGGCTAACGAAGAGGGGGGTGAATTGGTATTTTAAAAAATTATTTAAACAAAAGAACGAATATCACAAACCAAAGTCACCACAAAAAAATAAGTGCGGAAAATTAAAGTGTGGAAATAGTAAAAAGGAACACAAGGTTTATAGTGGTTCGGTCAACTTGACCTACGTCCACTCCCCTGAGGCACCCTCCAAGTATTGCATTACCAACGTGACTAGTCTTTAGCCCCCACAGCTAGGTAGAGAAGCCCTTACAAAAAACCTCCATTTTTCCACCCCCGGCAAAGCAGAGAACCCCACTCCTTTTGCTTCCTCCTGAAGTAGGCAGAGAACCTCGATCGATCGCTGAAGCTTACCTCTCTCAACCCTTCCAAGGACAAGAGACTCTAGGGAAGAAGAAGTGGAAAAATGCTTGGAGAAACCCTTATGAACTCCCTCACAAGCTCCCCCTCATAAGATCCTCTCTCTCTCTCCATCTCTCTCTCTCTCTCTCTCTCTCCTTTAGGTTTTCTCGGGTCAAGATAGCAGCCAAGGATGTTCAAAAATATTGAACAATAGCTCTTAAATAGAAGAGCTTCAAAGCAGCTCAATAAATGTAAGTTGCCGACTTTATCGTCCAGTATGATAATAATATCGTCCTGTACGATCAGTTCAAAACACTGATGATCGGCCAGAACACTGCTCTGAAAATGAACTAGACAACTGAAAATTGGCTTGATCGTCTCGGCCGGTCTCACGATCGTCCCGGACAATCAGTTCAAATCAAAGGAAAATCGTCAAGAGCATCGCCCTGAATTCGAGCCGTCCGATCCTAATCGGCTAGAACATCGCCCTAAATTTGTGCTGGCTGATATTTATCATCCAGGAGCTATTAAGGATTTTTGAATATATCATCCCGGACGATCCTGCGATTAGCCAAGATGATGTGATTGTATCAATTCGTCCTTAATTGCTTCCTTGATTGCTGGATTAATTTAGGCATAATTGTGCAATATCGTCCAGGCCGATCCAAGATCGTCATGGTCGATGTCCAAAAATATAGAATACCTAAATTGATTATGGCGGCTATTTCTTTCTATTTTGAGCATATTGTCCTGGTCGATATTAGTATCGTCCAGGCCGATCAGTTAATTACATCTTCCTTAACTAAGAAATCTTGTTTAGGGTTTCTATTTGAAACCGGATTGTTCAGGATGATATAAATATCTTCCGGGATGATGTGAGTAATAATAGAAATCCTAAAACACTCAAGTGTGTGTGTGTAGGGTTACTGAGTATCAGATAATACAAAGATTACAATTGACTCAAGAAAGGGAAAAAGAAAAATACAGACTGACTCAGACCTAGTCTACCAAATCTTGAGTTGGTTCTGATTGCTTTCTGATTTCGAGGTCCTGAAATGTTAGTACAAAAAGGCAGTCAAAGTGTTTGCTAACATCAAAATCACAGTCCATGAAACCAAGTTTACTACAATCTCCCCATTTTTGATGATGGTAAACACTTTGATGATTATATCATTGTTATTCAAGAATTTAGAGTAGAAATAAGTGCAAGTACAAACTAAAATAACAAGCATAATCAATCAAGTACAAACAAGTGCAAGTAGAAACTAGCAAGTACAAACATATTACTCCCCCTTTTGACATCTCAAAAAGGAGGAGGGAACTAAAAAGTAACTAAAGCAGAAAATGTACAAAAAGAAGGAAAAAAAAAACATAAGCAACTATAAGAAATATATCTAAGACTAGAAAAATGAGGGGAGGGTCCCTGATCATCAGACGGTGGTGGTGGTGGTGGCTGCTGAAGGAAATTGGTCATGGCAGAAACCTGTGAGCCAAACTAGGCCATGTCCTGGTCGTGCTGCTGCTGTTGGTGTGCATCAAGGGTATCGAAACGGGCTATAACCTCATTGTGTTGTTGCTGCTGGTGAGCTACAAAAGTGTCGAATTGGGTCTCCAACTAATCAAATCTCTCTACTAACTAATCAAACTATTAGTGCTGGCAGAGAGGAGTAGGTTTAGGAACGTGAGCGGGAGCCTCATCCTCCTCAGCCCCCTGAGGTTCCCCATCTCCTGGGTGGAGACGAGTACTGTGAAGGATATTGAAAGAGCTATTTGAGTAGCAAGGAGGCTTAAGGTTGTGATAAGCAGGATATTGAATTTGATATTTGGTTTCAATAATATAAGCTATGAGATGTCCTAAAGCCAGGTTGGGTTTCCTCTTATGGCCTAGGTTGCGAATTGTTGTCAAATGATCAATGTATCAAAAAATCAAGTCAGTGACATTAAACTCTCTATATGCCACGATGTAAAAGGTAGTCAAAGAAAGTAGAGGACTGATGTGAACTTGATCCCCAGCTTTTAGAATGATGGAAGTGCGAAGGACATGCTGGATTGTCCTATCATCTTTGACTAAAGAGCTAGTATCTCCAACATGAAAGGGTATGTTGGTCTGGCGAATAAAATGATTTGTTGAGGTTCAGTTAAAATCAGGATCTGAGATGATGGTATGTAGCTTATCCCCGATAGAGGATAGCTGCAACAGTTCAGCACAGTCCTGATATGTGATTTCGATCGGGCGTTGATTCACATAGGAGGTCAGGGCTGTGTAAGTAGAATTTATGCATAGATTGCAAAAAATTTAAGAAGAAGTTCAGAAGAAAAAGGGACTACGAGGGTAAGAATGAAGCAAAGCAAGGTATGGGCAAAAAGATCTAGTACCGGATAAGAAAGGTAGGTAGGATTGATCGTTCATGAAAGAGTAATGCCGCATTCCTTGTAACGGTGGTAAGCAGCTTGATCTTCCGCTTCTCAAAAATGAGGATAAAGCGTAGCCCTTGAAGAGCTCCCGGAAGATTGTCGAACTCGCTTTCCACCAGCCATAACAAAGAAAACAGTAAGCAAATAAGAGATGAGAAGCTTGAGGTGAAAAATAATGGCTGAATTGCCTGAATTTAAAGAAATGACCACATCATCCAAGATAATCGTAGAATCATCCAGGATGATATGGTTCAATTATTGCATACAGGCCAATTGGTCAAAAAGGCGGTTCGATCTTCCGGGCCGATCAGATATCGGCCAGGACGATTAGACACAGGCGATCGTCCCGAGGAGTCAAGCCGGACGACTGTTGAAAAAGCAGATCATTCAGGCCAATAGGTGTATCATCCAGGATGATTCACAATAATTGATCGTACCGGTTGAATTTAAAATATTTTAAATCTGTGCCACATGTATCATCTAGGACGAAAAGTGGATCGGCTAGGATGATTGTCCAATAATGGATCGTCTAGGGCCGATTTTAAGGATTTTAAATGTACTAACATTTAGATCGTCCAGGACGATCCAGTGTATCGGCCAGGCCGATGAAGATAAGTGCATCGGCCAGGACAAAAATTATATCAGCCAAGATGATCAAGATGATTGTAACAAAGTTCGATCAGATAGTCCAAGACGAAAAGGTATCGTCCGGGATGATCATTTACAGCAGGCTCAGAAAAGTTCAACAGATGGAATTTAGATGAGAAATTATCATATCATCCAGGATGATAGAGATATCGGCCAAGGTGATGTGACAAGAAATTGGAAACCAAGGAAAGAAGGAGATGATCAGAGAAAGCCCCAAAAGCAAATAAAATAAAAGTTAAAAATAATAATGAAAAACTAAAAACCAGCAAAGGACAGAAAAAAAAATTTTTGTTTTTAATTTATATATATATATATATATATATATATATATATATATATATATATATATATATATATATATATATATATATATATATATATATATATATATATATATATATTATTTTTAGCAATGCATTCATATGACAAATTTCCCAAAACATTAAATTTTAGAGAATCAAAAGATCAATGAGTTAACAATGTCACAATCTGAAAACGGTAGAATATCCGATCCTGTTAATCCCTAGCTCGAACTTCTTTCATGGTAAAAATTGTCTTTTGAAAATAAAAGGCTTAACTCAGAATAACATAATTGGGTAAAAAGAGGATCCATTTAAAACTTGGTTAAAACAAAAATATCTCATATATAATATACCAAGGTAATTTGTCTCAATCATGAAATTTGAAATTAAGCCTTCAAAAATATCAAATAACCCATGAGTTCTTCTAAGTTTCAAAAGTTTTGAAAAGAGATGATAGCTTGCTTTTAGTGGGCTCATTTTATGCCTCTTGTCACTTCGATTTGCTCTTTGAGCATCTTTTAATTTTTGATACACTTTTGTGTATACTCTTTTTATTTCAATTTGGTGTCTTTGACACTTCCCTTTTTTTTTTTGCAAGCTAAATTCTCTTTTGTAATATCTTAAAAGTGATTCTTAGTTGTGAGTATATCTTCCAGATATTAGAGAATAGGAGCTCTCTCTCTAACATAGGGAAGAACTAGTCACAAAACACAATCAAAATCATATGATATGTGCAATGGCAAGATTTCAATTAACTTGAAAGATATATAAAAACTTTGGACATTATATATAAGATAGGTTATTGTAGCAAGATTAAAAAGATCTAAATTTCAAAAATCATTTATTAAAATGAGATAGACTTTGTTTTAGAGAAGAAAATTATACCTACTAAAAAAGGTTAGAATAAGGGAAAAACATTAACGGTGTTTCTCCCCTTTAACCGATTTAGAGGTGCTAATCGTTGGAATTAAATCTCCAAAATCTAAAAGGCTTAAAAAAATCATCATATAGAAAACCAAAGTAAAGAAATAAAATAGTTAAAACAACAAAAAAGCTAGCACGAAAGAACAAGCAAAATAATCATTTATTTAACAAAGCATTTCAAGAAATTATGTAGCAACAAGATTAAGCAATTATGAGCTGCGAGCCTCCATTTTGCCCAAGTATCCTATGCTTCTCACGAGATCTTTGGTGAGAGCACTCCTGCAAGAATCAATAACTATCAGATTTAGGAACCCAAAATGGTTTGGGTCCCTTCTTATGTACAGTTAAAAGTGATGCTTGTGTGCTATGCTGTGAATCATGCAATTTTGGTCTCCACACCTGGTGTGTACTACGGTGAATAGTGCAAGTGTGTAAGATGTGTCCTAGCATGCCACATGAAAAGCATCTAATGCTAGGAAAAGGATTTCTTAAATAGTTTGGATTGTAATGCATCTTCCTAGGTCTTGGCTTTAGATCAAAAGTGGGTGTTATCTAATTTCTCTTAATTGAGTCCAATTCATTTTTAAGCCTCAAGTTAGTATTTTTAAAGATATCATTTTCAATCCTCAAATTTTGCTTTCTCTCTTTAGATTTCTTAAAATCAAATTTGAGTGAGGTGTGTGAAACTTTTAATGCTTCATGCTCATCAATTAATTCTGAATGTTTTTTGTTTAAATCATCAAATTCATCAAGTAGAGCTATGTGATTTGAATCAATCGTAGAATGATCTTTGAGAATGATTTTATGCTCTTTTTGTATATTTAAAAGTTCCAACTTCATGCTAGCATGTGTTTTCTTAAGTTTTTTGTATGATGTATGAATTTTCTCACAAATTTCGAACAATTGATCATAAGTTGGTTTACATACCTCTTCTTCATCACTTTGATAAAGATGATCTTCCTCCATTAAGCACAAGTTTGTTGTTTCATCTTTAGGTTTAGTTTCCGATGAATCAGTTGCAGAATCCGCCCAAAATACCTTTTGAAGACTCTTTTTGTCTTTTCTAAACTTGGGCTTCTCCTCACCCTTTTCTTTGCTTGTTTGCGTCTTTAGTGTAGGGCAATCAGCTTTTACATGTCCGAGCTTCCTGCATTCATAACAAACCACATCAGAAGATCCTTTAGAATATTTGTTATCCTTACCTTTTCTCCAATTTTGATGATGCTTTTTCTTCTTCCTTAGAAAGCTTTTGAATTGCCTTGTGATTAAAGCAATGTCATCGCTCTTAGACCCGGAAGAATTAGAGTCAGATTTGTGGGCCTTCAGTGCCACAATTTTCTCCTTCTTTTTCTCACCTGCATCAAGATTTCTTTGATTCGCCCCTTGCTCGTAAGCAATGAGTGAGCCAAGTATGTTATTAATCGAATATGTGTTCAAATCCTTAGATTCAGTGATTGCAATGATTTTAGCATCAAAAGAGGAAGACAAGCATCTCAAAATTTTATTTACCTTTTCATAATTTGAAAGTTCTCTTCCTAAGGCATGCAAGAAGTTACAATTTGAGTAAACCTTGTATACATTTCAGAAATTGATTCAGAAGGATTCATATGAAAAAGTTCATAGTCATGCAAGAGAATAATTAAACGAGATTGTTTCACTTTATTGGTTCCTTTATAAGTAATGCACAACCTATCCCAAATCTCTTTTCCAGTAGAGCGAGTAGAAACACGCATGTAATCGTCAGATTTTAAAGAATAGAAAAAATAATTCAAACACTTCGTAATTAATTGAGCTAAATCTCTTTCATCGAAAGTCCATTCAGTAAAAGCAACTTCAGTTTTAATTCTGTTAATTTCACGAGAAGGTGGAGAATATCCTTCTTTAATAAGCATCCACATGCGATAATCAGTTGATTACAGAAAAGTAGACATGTGGGTTTTTCAAAAATCAAAAGCAAGGTTGTCAAATAAAGGAGGTCGTGTAATAGAATATCCTTCAATTATACTACGGTTCCCAAAGTTAGTCAAGGATCAAAATTTAAAAAGTTTTCAAACTCAGTTTTTATGAATCCCGCTCTGATACCACTTGAAAGTTTGTTAGGGATGTTAGGCCCTATGAACTAGTCCCGAGGCTAACCAAGAGGGGGGTGAATTGGTATTTTAAAAAATTCTTTAAATAAAAGAATGAATATCACAAACCAAAGTCACCACAAAAAAACAAGTGCGGAAAATTAAAGTGCGGAAGGTGTAAAAAGGAACACAAGGTTTATAGTGGTTCCGTCAACTCGACCTATGTCCACTCCCTGGAGGCACCCTCCGAGTATTGCACTACCAACGTGACTCTCATTTAGCCCCCACAGCTAGGCAGAGAAGCCCATACAAAATACCTCCTTCTTGCCACCCCCAACAAGGCAGAGAACCCCACTCCTTTTGCTTCCTCCTGAAGCAGGCAGAGAACCTCGATCAATCGCTGAAGCTTACCTCTCACAACCCTTCCAAGGACAAGAGACTCTTGAGAAGAAGAAGTGGAACAATGCTTGGAGCAACCCTTGTGATCTACCTCACACGCTCCCCCTCACAAGATCCTCTCTCTCTCCCTCTCCCTCTCTCTCCTTTAGGTTTTCTCAAGTTAAAATAGCAGCCAAGGATGTTCATGTTGCAACCCATGATCCCGAGTTTGAGATTTTGATGATGCCAAATAATGAGTGTTTTGGAACAACTTTTCATTAAATATTATTTTATTTTCTATTATCCTTGAGTACTAACATTTCAGGAAGATCACAAGTGACTCAGGACGAAAGGAAGACTCAAGACCGGGTAGATTAGGAGTATGAGGCAGACATTGTATTTTTCTATTTATTTTATTTTTACTTTATTGAGTTTGACCACAAAATGCATAAGAGTAAGAGCAACCATGCACACACACAGGGGGAGAGTTTATTTTTAACTGCAAAATGTAATAGAATTTCTTCTCTGGAGATCGTACTGTACGATTATAATTCGTACCGTATGATCCAAGCTATGTGGACGATTTTGTGAATAGATCATACTATACGAATATCTTCGTACTGTACGATATGTTCAGATCCAAAACCCTAGCCGTAGTTTAGTTTAAGTAAGTGATTTTGCGCCGTTCGTACTATACGAACATGTTCGTACTGTACGATCTATTTTTAAATACTTACTTAAATTAACCTGTGATTAGTGCATGAAATCCAGGCCTAATTAAATTTTGAACAACGTACTGTACGAATCAGATCGTACCATACGATGAACGGAGGAGAAGTATGATTGTCCCGGATATCATCCTGGATGATCTCTTGGTTTTTGTCACATCGTACTGTACGATAGTAATCATACCATACGATGAACAGAGACGACATCTGATCATCCAGACCATCGTCCTATACGAATAGTATTTTGTGGATCGTACTGTACGATATTATATCATACAGTATGAATTGTTTTTGAACTGTTCGTACATCTTCGTACCAGGACGACGTCTGTTTATAAAGATCATACTGTATGATATTGAATCGTACTGTACGAACAGTAACGACTACTATTGAAATCAGAGGGTTTTTGGAGCCATTTTTAGATGTCAATCATGTCCTTTTTTTAGTAAGAATCACAGAGGGGGTGAACGTGGTTAGAGAGGGATTCCAAGGGAGAGAGCTCAAGAGAAGTTCTTGAGGGTTGAGAGAGGAAGGAGGAGGTGAGCATTGTGAGGGAGAAGAAGTGTGAGGGAGATCACACGGTTGCTCCGAGCTTGCTGCATCTTGCTCCTCCTGTGGCCCTAGAAGGATTTGAGGGAGGATCTCCAAGGGAAAGGCTTGTCTACATCCGTTACCTCGAGGTTCTCTGCATTCTCCAGGAGGGAGAAAAATGAGAAGGTTCTCTGCCATCGCCAGGAGGGCGAAAACAGAGTTTGGCACTCCACCACGCCGGGTTGGTGAAAGGGAGGTTTGTAAAGGCTTCTCCGCCTTGCCGAGGGGGGCAAAAGGAGAACTATTTTTGTTAGTGAAAATCCCAGAGCGGAGGACTCCGGGGAGTGGACGTAGGTCATATTTTGACCGAATCACTATAAAAATTCTTGGTGTGTTTTTTCCTTATCGTCATTTACTTTTTACTTGCATTTAATTTTTTCATAACTATTGCATGGTGAAATTTGTGGAAGAAAACTTGCTTAAAATTTTGTTGTAAAATTTCAAAAATAATAAAAAGATTAGAACTCCTGTTTAGGTTTTTTTTATTAAGAAAAAGATTTTCACAATTCACCCCCCCTCTTGTCATTAAGTAATTTCAGTTCAAAAATGTTGAACAATAGCTCTTAAATAGAAGAGCTTCAAAGGAGCTTAATAAATGCAAGTTGCTGACTTTATCGTCAAGGACAATAATAATATCGTCCTATACGATCTGTTCAAAACACAGATGATCGGCCAGAACACCGCTCTAAAAATGAACTGGACGATTGAAAATTGGCTTGATAGTCCCGGTCGATCTCACGATCGTCCAGGATGATCAGTTCAAATCAGAGGAAAATCATCTAGAGCATCACCCTGAATTCGAGCTGTCTGATCCTGATCGGCATGAACATTGCCCTGAATTTGTGCTAGCCGATATTTATCGTCCAGGAGCTATTAAGGATTTTTGAATATATCGTTTCGGAAGATCCTGCGATCGGCCAGGATAACTTGATCGTATTAATTCATCCTCAATTACTTCCTTGATTGCTGGATCAATTTAGTCATAATTGTGCAATATCGTCCAGGCCGATCCAAGATCATCCCAGCCGATGTCCAAAAATACAAAATACCTAAATTGATTATGGCGACAATTTTTTTATGTTTTGAGCATATCGTCCTGGCCGATACAAGTACCATCCAGGCCGATCAGTTAATTACGGCTGCCTTAATTAAGAAATCCTATTTAGGGTTTCTATTTTAAACCGGACCGTCCAAGACGATATAAATATCGTCCGGGATGATGTGAGTAAAAATAGAATTCCTAAAACACTCAAGTGTGTGTGTGTAGGGTTACTTAGCATCAGATAATACAAAGATTATAATTGACTCAAGAAAGGGAAAAAGAAAAATACAGACTGACTCAGACCTAGTCTACCCAATCTTTAGCTGGTTCCGATTGCTTTTTGATTTTGAGGTCCTGAAATGTTAGTAGAAAAAGGCAGTCAAAGTGTTTGCTAACATCAAAATCACAATCCATGAAACCAAGTTTACAACACCAAATTTTCTCTCATTAACTTTCTCTCACTCCATGAAGGCTTTGTATTATTGGTGTAAGGCTAAACATGAATAGTGTCTATTCAGGGCAATATTCTAGACAATTTTCATGGATTTGTACTAATCATTCAGGATAATCGTGGGATCCTCCTGGCTGATCAAGCTATTTTTTAATCATCCAGACTTCCATTCAGAGTGATGGTATGGCTGATATTCTATGATTTGAACTAATCGTACAGGATGATATTTATTTGTTCGGACGATATGGTCAAAAACCTTCTGATCATCCCAAATCATCCTAGCTGATTGAGCTTAATTTGTACTAATCGTACAAGACAATATTAATATCATCTTAGAAGATAAAGACGGCAAGTTACAATTAATGAGCTATTCCAAAACTCTTCTATATAAGCTCTCTTATATCACCCGTGAGGGTATCTTTTGTTATTATCTTCACCTGAGAAAGCCTAGAGGAGAGGGAGAGAGAGGGAGAGAGAGAGGATCTTGTGAGGGGGAGTTTGTGAGAGGGTTTCACAAAGGTTTCACCAAGCTTTGATCCCCATCTTCTTCTTCCATCATAGTCCCTTATCCTTGGAGGGTTGAGAGAGATTCACTTTAGCAATCGATCAAGATTCTCTACCTGCTTTAGAAGGAAGCAAAAGGAGTTGGGTTCTCTGCCTCACTGGTGTCGGTGGAAAGGAGTTTTGTAAAGGCTTCTCCACCTTGCTATGGGAGCAAAAGGAGATTCAATGAGTTTTAGTGCAATACTCGGAGGGCACCTCCATGGAGTAGACGAACCACTATAAATCTTTGTGTTCTTTACTAAAGTTTCTTCTGCATTTAAATTCCATACTTTGATTATCGTGGTAAATTTTGGTTTTAGTTTTGTGTTTTAATTATTTTGAAAAAATTTTAAAATACAATTTCACCCCCCCCCCTCTTAGTTAGCCTCGAGTTAGTTCATAAGGTCTTAACATCTCTAATGAACTTTTAAATGGTATCAGAGCAGGATTCATAAAAATAAAGTTTGAAAACTTTTTTATTTTTGATCCATGCCTAACTCAGGAAATCATAATATTGTAGAAGGGTATTTTATTACCCGACCACCTTTGTTTGATAATATTGATTTTGATTTTTAGAAAACTTATATGTCTACAATTTTACAATCAATTGACTATCGCGTGTGGATGCTTGTTAAAGAAGGTTACTCACCTACTACACATGCATTAAAATTGAACTTCCTTTATTGAATGGATTTTTTATGATAGGGATTTAGCACAACTAAATGCAAAATGCTTAAATTATTTTTTTTGTGCTTTAAAATCTGAAGATTACATGCGTGTTTCTTGTTATGCTACTAGTAAAGAGATTTGGGATAGATTGCGCTTTATTTATGAAGGAACAAATGAAATTATGCAATCTCGATTGAATATTTTATTGCATTATTACAAACATTTTCATATGAAACCTTCTGAATCAATTTCTGAAATATATACAAGGTTTACTCAAATTATTACCTCTTTGCATGCCTTAGGAAGAGAACTCGCTAACTATGAAAAAGTGAATAAAATTTTTAAGATGCTTTCCTTCCTCTTTGTAATTACAAGGTTTACTCATTATAATTACCAAATCCAAAGATTTGAATACTTATTTGATTGATAACCTACTTGGATCACTCATTGCTTACGAATAAGTGGAATCATAGAATTCCTAAAGCAGGTGAGAAAAAGAAGGAGACAACTGTGGCTTTGAAGGCCAACAACATAGACATTGAATCTTCCGGGTCTGAAAGTGAGGATGTTGCCTTATTCACAAGGAAATTTAGAATCTTTCTAAGAAAGAAGTAAAAGAACCATCAAAAGTGGAATAAAGGTAAGGGAAACAAATTTTTTAAGAATTCTATTGATGTGATCTATTTTCAATGCAGGAAGCATGGACATGTTAAAGCTGATTTTCCTACACTTAAGGCTCAACCAAGCAAGGAGAAGGGTGATGAAAAACCAAAGAGCAAAAAGGATAAGAAGAAGTTCCAAAGGCATTCTATGCAGATTCTACATCAAACTCCTCTGAGGCTGAAGCTAAAGATGAGAGAACAAACTTGTACTTGATGGCATATAATCATCTTGGTCAAAGTGACCAAGAAGAGGAGAGCTCTCACAAAAGGCCTCATGAGAGCATGTGATACCTGGATAGTGGATGCTCACAACACATAACTAAATATACTAATTAATTCATTTCACTAGAGGCCAAGGTTGGAGGCAAGGTTACTCATGGAGACAACACCACTAGGAAAGTGGTAGGCAAAGGTATAATTTGAAACTCCAAGAATATTTTGATTGAAAATGTTTTGCTTGTAGATGGACTGAAACACAACTTGCTCAACATCAGTCAGCTATACGATAAAGGCTTCATCATAAAATTA
Source organism: Dendrobium nobile (assembly GCA_022539455.1). NCBI lineage: Eukaryota > Viridiplantae > Streptophyta > Magnoliopsida > Asparagales > Orchidaceae > Dendrobium > Dendrobium nobile. The sequence goes on along the minus strand of CM039721.1, from coordinate 20,025,049 downwards.
TTGGCAAATACTTATATAATAAGTTTAAATAATAACACTGTTTTGCAGGTAAAGTAGATCAACAATGTTTACATGCTTGATTTCAATAATATTGAATGTGTTGCTTCATTTTACTTAAAAATTGTTGTTGATGATTCTTGGTTGTGGCACAGGAGATTATGTCATGCCAGCAAGAAAACTTTTAGGAAAGTGACCCAAATAGACCTAGTTAAAGGTGTCCCCAAGCTTAAGTTTACAAAAGACCACCTTAGTGATGCCTGCTAATTAGGAAAGCAAGTCCATTCCATTTTTCACTCCATTAAGGACATTAGCACCTCTAGACCTTTAGAAGTCCTTCACATGGATTTATTTGGACCCATTAGCATTGCTAGCTTAGGTGGGAAAGATTATGGTTTTCTGATTATCGATGATTACTCAAGGTTTACTTAGATTAGATATCTATCACATAAGAATGAGTCTTTTGATAAGTTTAGAGCCTTCTTCACTTGGATTTAGAAAAAGCTTGGTTGTGAGATCTTGATAATCCATAGTGACCATAGTAGGGAGTTTGAAAATGAGAGATTTGGAGACTTTTGTATGGATAAGGGGATTAGCCATAACTTCTCAGCTCTTAGGACCCCTCAACAAAATTTGGTAGCTGAAAGGAAGAACAAGACCATAGTTGAAGATGCTAGAGCCATGCTTGTTCATAATTCACTTCCAAAATACTTTTGGGCTGAAGTGGTTAACATAGCTTGTTATGTGTTGAATAGGGTAAATGTTAGAGCCAAACTTGATAAGACACCCTATGAGATCCTTAAGGGTAGGACACCCATTCTTTCCCACTTCTATATATTTGGTTGTAAGATATTCATTCATAATAAAGGAAAGTCTCACTTAGGAAAATCTGACCCAAAATCTGATGAGGGAGTGTTCTTAGGATATTCAAGTGTGAGAAAATCCTTTAGGGTATTTAATAAGAGGACATTGGTGGTGGAGAAGACTACACATGTAGTGTTTGATAAATTTGATCCTAGGAAGTCTGAGTTGAGGAGGAAGATGAAGTTGGAGAGAATATCACTAGAGTTGGAAATTTGGAAAAGAAGGTAGAGTCCCAAAATACTGAAGGAGTAGGTGAGATTACCCAAGGAGTAGAAATATAGATCTTGAGGAAAGGGTGAACCTACACACACTTTGCCTAGAGATTAGAGATACTCTTTGAGTCACCCCAAAGAACTCTCTCTCATTCTCTCCTTCAAATTCTCTTAAGTATGCACGAAGACCAAAGGACAAAATGATTGTATGATAGTCTTAAGTGGATCTTTTATAGAAAATACATGAAAAATTTGTCCGAAAGCTACAATATTAAAATTTTGACCGTCCACGATAGTCCCATACTATTGAATTTCATACGTATGAACAATATAAAAACTATTGTGTACGAACTCAATATAAATTGGTACGAACTGCCTTCATACTTGATCATCATCCTGTATAAGTATGGTTCGTCTGGTACGAACAGTTATTCCCAAGGTTCGTTAGTACAAAAATATAGAATGGATTATAAGTTTATAGAGCAGAGGACATCATCTTAGGACGAATAGGTAAAATCATCTGGATGAATAGTTCAAATGACAAATCTAGAGGACATCATCCTGGGATGAATGTGTAAAATCATCTGGATGAACAGATCAGATGACAAATCCAGAGAACATCATCATGCAACGAAGGGTAAAATCATCTGGATGAACAAATCAAATGACAAATCCAGAGGACATCGTCTTGGTATGAACGGGTAAAATCGTCTAGACGAATAGTTCAAATGACAAATCCAAAGGACATCATCTTGGGATGAATGGATAAAATTGTCTAGACAAACAATTCAAATGACAAATCCAGAGGACATCGTCCTGGGATGAATGGGTAAAATCGTCTAGACGATCTATACTTAAAAAAGATTTTTGCCATCTCTGTTTGTTCCATTACTCGTTTGGGAGTATAACTAACTAGATCATCCCGTACGAACATGGTTCGTACTGTATGATCAGTTTTAAAAAGTATGAATTTTAAAGCTCTCGCTAAGTGTGTGTGTTCTAAGTTACTCAATTACAATCACGCTCTCTCAGACTCAAATAAATTAAAATACTATAAGTTGCAGGAGTGTAAAACGTGCAAAGCTAAGTAGCAACTCTCTCAGCAATCTCCCCCTTTTTTATGATGGCAAAACAATTATTATTTGTGTAAATTTGAAAGTATTAAGTTTCTCTTAAACTCAAGAATAAGCATGTGAGAATATGCGGCATTTATTTTGTAGAAATCAAAATTTTTAATTTTAAAGCTTTTCAACATACAAAAATAATCACACACAAAAAAATGACATTGGAACGTAAAAACAAATACACAATTTTTTTTTAAAAGACACGAACAAAACATACAGAGACACGAACAACACAATCAAATGTCAAATAATATTTCTCCCCTTTTTTTAAAACAACAAAAAGAGAAGAAGAAATGAACAAACACGGGAATGCAAGAAGTCATATGAGAGGTCTTTGATAATTAATCCTGAAAGAGATTGAGTTATATTTGCAATAAAAAAAATATCATTAGAGAGAAAGAGGAATTCAAATGATTTAAGTATAGATATAACATAGAAAAGAAAAAATATCAAGGTTATGAATCAGCTTAGACAATGAAATATGAAAAATTATTGCAAAGTAGATGAAATAAAAGTTTATGTATTTCAAATTTCAATAAAATATAAAATTAAACAAAAAGATTCATTTGAATTTAAAGATTAAAAGATAGATGAAAGAACATATACTTGTGGGGCTTTGCGCATCTTTTTTAATATTTGTGGCACACTTTGTGCATCTTTTATATTTGTGGGCTAATTTTGTGCATCTTTTTCAATTTGCGAACCATTGTGCATTATTTTGATTTTTGTACATTTATACATTTTCATGTTTTTAATTGATATTTCCAAAATTGATAATCTAAAATCTCAAATTTCTCTAAGTACAAAGATATTTATATTGAAAACAGAAATAAAAATAAGAAAATATCAAAATTGCAATAATAATATTAAAATTATGTTAGTCTAACAAGAGACATGAGTTTGATAACCTTAACTTGATCGAGTTATAACACAACTTAAAATTTTGAAAAATTAGATTTTCTAATGAATTCTGTTTTGTATTGTATTTCAAAATACACCACTTGTTAGATCAATTGTCAGGATAATCATATAGGCTAACAAGAAATTCTAAATATTAAAAATAACTAAAATAAGACAAGATAATTTTTATTGATATCATGGTGAATGATTATACATTGAGCACGATAGATATCAATGCACACAAATTTCATAAAAACACAAAACATAAAGACATAACAAACTAACAACACATCACATCACATCCCATCATAACTGGTAGGGAGAATCATAAAAGAAGAACAGTTATCATTCTGAGGGGCCCTAATCTGGAGGAGGTGGTTGGTTGAATAAATCAAAATAGCTATTCATCATAGCTATATTCATGTTGACTGATTCAAGTTGACCTCTTACCCATCCCTTATCATGTTGATATCGAATGTCCTACTGCTGAAGATGAGTTTCAATTTGATTAAAATGTTGATCAAAGTGACTCTCAAGTTGATCAAAGTGCTGGACCATCTCTTGAAAGTTTGATCTACCAACAGGTGCAGGTGGTTGTCTTCTCCTTTCCTCCTCAGAGTCACTACTTTCTAAATGTGTGTCTTTATAAAAAATTGCTCGGAATGATCCATCATTATAATAGACAAGCTCCTCTAGATTTTGAACAAGATAAACTAGTTCATACTTCTATTTCAAAATGTAGGTCACAAGATGTCCTAAGGTTATATTCTTCTTTCTCTTGTGGGAGACATGTCCAATCTCAGAAAGTCCATACATGTAGTCAACGGTCAGTTGGGCATCATTTATTGGTTAGCTAGTCATAATCAGATATATTACAGTGGAAAGAAGAAGAGTAATATTTACTCGATCACCAGCTTTAGGAATAATGGAAGTATGAAGAACATACTGGATGATTTGGGCATTTCAGTTAAAAGTTGACACGTTAGGCTTATGACCTACCACTCTAATCCCTCTAATAACTTGATTTATTGCAGACCAGTCAAAGTTAGAGGAAGAGAAGAAGGTATGGACTCTAATCTCTTGAGTCCTTAAATTTAAAAATATCCCTAAATTCTCCTTAGTTATTTCTACCTTCTTTTTCAAAACATAGGATCTAATCACACTTTGGTCAGAATTAAAAGCCACTCTAGTCCTTTTGCTTGAGCTTGCCATTTGACAGATTTGGAAAGATGAGAGGATTTGAAAGGTTTTTGAAGTGTATGAAAATAGAGTTCTAAACCCTTCTATTTAAAGAAAAACCAAACTTTTGTATGTACAAAAAAGGTTTCATCCTGTACGATATAGGTTTTGTACGTACGAAATAAAACTTTGTATGTACGAATGAATGTGTCCAAAATGAACGGCTTTTCGTAAACATACAAGTTATGAGGCATCCTTTTGTACAAACTTTTAACCAAATGATCGTACAGATGAACAGGTGTTCATCCGGGATGAGCAGTTATTAAAGATCATTTTTATGATGGTTTGAAACATCCCCCACTAAAAAATTCCATGTGTTCGTATGTATGAACTTAAGGTTCGTACGTACAATCAGAAATAAAGAAGCTATTCTGATCGTATAACCGTCAACATGCATAAATACGAATGAATACACATTGTTCGAATGATTTGGGCATCGTACAGATGAATGGTAATAAAAAAACTAAAAAATTGCTTGCAGACTGTTCAACTCAATGATTGATACACTATAGGATTCGTCCAGTACGAAAATATTTCATATAAACGATTGTCACACTTAGAAACTTTTATAGGATTGCAACAAAACATGAATTTTGACTGTGAAAATATTTTTGAAAACACACCAAACAAACGGACAAAAATAACAAAAATAAACATGCACAAAAATGTTTAAAAACACACAAGGAAAAATCACAAAACCAAATAGTACACTTATAAAAACACATATCAATGTTGTAGGAACCTTTATTTAAGCATTCAAATCAATCACACCAAGTCTTATTCTTAATTTATTGAAATTATCAAAGGTTAGTGGTTTTTTAAAAATGTATGTATGTTGATTTTCAGTTGAAACATGATTGAGTTCAATTTTTCCTTTGGATATATGATCTCTTTTGAAATGATGTCTGATGTTTATATATTTGGTTCTTGAATGTTGAATAGAATTTTTAGAAATACAAATGGCACTAGTGTTGTCACAATAAATGGGAATAGTGCCTATTTTTAATCCTAAATCAATCAATTATTATTTCAACCTAAGTACTTATGCCACACAACTTCCTAAGGCAATGTATTCAACTTTAGCAGTACATAGAGCTACAGAATTCTATTTTCTACTAGAACAAGAGACTAATGAATTTCTAATAAATTAATATGTTCGAGAAGTATTTTTTCTATCAACCCTACAACCTATAAAGTCCAAATCTGAATATCTTATTATTTCAAATGAAGAGCTAAATTTAGGATATCAAATTCCTAAGTTCTAATTTCTCAAGAGATATCTCAAAATACTTTTCACTGCTGTCAAATGTGATTCTTTTGGATCAGAATGAAATCTATAACACAAATAAATACTACACATAATATCGGGTCTACTAGCTATCAAGTAAAGCAAAGATCCAATAATTCCCCTAAATTTCTTTGAACAATAGATTTTCTCTTAAGATCCTTATCCAACTGAACTGAGGAACTCATAGGTGTACTAACAAGTTTAGCATTGTCCATTTCATACATTTTTAGGATGTCCTTAACATACTTTGACTGATTAAGAAATGTATCATTCTCAATTTGCTTAATGTTAAAGCCTAGAAAGTAACTCAAATCTCTAATTAGACTCATCTTAACATCACTACACATTTTTTTACAAAAATCATTGCAAAGATTTTTATTTGTAGATTCAAAGATGATATCATCAACATAAATTTGTACAATGAGTAAAATCTTCTCCCAATTTCTTCAAAAAGAAAGTTGTGTCCACACTTCCTTTTTCAAAAGATCTCTCAAGTAGGAAGGTGCTCAACCTCTCATACCAAGCCCTAGATACCTGTTTCAATCCGTATAATTCCTTTTTCAATTCAAAATATGATGTAGGTGTTTAGAATTTTCAAACCCTGGAGGTTGTTCCATATAAATTCAAAGTTCATTAGGGATATTAAGCCCTTACGAACTAGTCCCGAGGCTAACCAAGAGGGGGGGGGGTGAATTGGTATTTAAAAAAAACTTCTCAACCAAATCACGAACTTAAACCAAAACATAATCCAACACAAAAATAATGACTGTGGAAATTAAATGCATAAGTAAAAATAAAGAAAGAATACACCAAATTTATAGTGGTTCGATCAAAACTTGACCTACGTCCACTCCTCGAAGGCACCCTCCAAGTATTGCACTAACTTAGTGTCTCTCCTTTAGCCCCCATAGCAAGGTAGAGAAGCCCTTACAAAAACTCCTTTCCACCAACCCTGGTAAGGTAGTGAACCGACTCCTTTTACTTCCTCCTGAAGAAGGCAGATAACCTTGATCAATTGCTAAAGAAGACCTCCTTTGACCCTCCAAGAATGAGGAATGATGATCAGAGAAGACGCCTTGGGGCCTTGCTTGGAGCAACCCTAGTGAAACCCCTCACAAGCTTGAAATTACTAAACGACAAGAGGGGGGGTGAATTGTAAAAGTCTTTTTCTTAATAAAATTAACCCTTAACAAGAGTTCTAATTTTTTTGTTGTTTTTGAAATTTTAAAACAAAGATTTATGCAATTTTACTTTCACAAAATTTCACATGCAATAGATATGACAAATTTAAAGTGCAAGCAAAAAGTAAACAATGATAAAGAAAGAACACACCAAGAATTTTATAGTGGTTCGGTCAAAATATGACCTACGTCCACTCCCCGGAGTCCTCCACTCCGGGATTTTCACTATAAAAATAGTTCTCCTTTTGCCCCCTCGGCAAGGCGGAGAAGCCTGTACAAACCTCCCTTTCACCAACCCGGCGTGGCGGAATACCAAACTCTGTTTTCGCCCTCCTGGTGACGGCAGAGAACCTTCTCGTTTTTCTCCCTCCTGGAGAAGGCAGAGAACCTCGAGGTAACGGATGTAGACGAGCCTTTCCCTTGGAGATCCTCCCTCAAATTCTTCTCGGGCCACAGGAGGAGCAAGATGCAGCAAGCTTGGAGCAACCGTGTGATCTCCCTCACACCTCTTCTCCCTCACAACGCTCACCTCCTCCTTCCTCTCTCAACCCTCAAGAATTTCTCTAGAGTTTTCTCCCTTGGAATCCCTCACTAATCACGTTCACACCCTCTGTCAATCTTACCCAAAAAGAACTTGATTGATATCTAAAAAAGGCTCCAAAAACCTCTGAATTCAAAAGTAGCCGTTACTGTTCGTACAATACGATCTGGGATCGTACAGTACGATCTTCATAAACAGACGTCGTCCTGGTACGAAGATGTACGAACAGTTCAAAAACAATTCGTACTGTACGATATATTATCGTACGGTACGATCCAACAAGATACTATTCGTACAGGACGATGGTCTGGACGATCGGATGTCATCTCTGTTCATCGTATGGTACGATTACGATCGTACAGTACGATGTGACAAAACCAAGAGATCGTCCAGGACGATATCCGGGACGATCATACTTCGTCTCTGTTCATCGTATGGTACGATCTAGTTCGTACAGTACGATGTTCAAATTTTGGTTAGGCCTGGATTACATGCACTAATCACGGGTTAATTTAAGTAAGTATTAAAAACGGATTGTACAGTACGAACAGGTTCGTACAGTACGAATGGCGCAAAATCACTTGCTTAAATTAAAACACGGCTAGGGTTTTGGATCTGAACATATCGTACAGTACGAAAGACTTCGTACAATACGATCTATTCACAGATTTGCCCACATATCTTGGATCGTACGGTACGAATTAAAATCGTACAGTACGATCTACAGAGAAGAATTTTAGTTATATTTTGCAGTTAAAAAAGAACTCTCCCCCTGTGTGTGTGCATGGTTGCTCTTACTCTTACGCATTATGTGGCCAGACTCAATAAAGTAAAAAATACAATAAATGGAAAATACAATGTTTGACTCATACTCCTAATCTACCCGGTCTTGAGTCTTCCTTTCTTCCTGAGTCACTTGTGATCTTCCTGAAATGTTAGTGCTCAAGGAAAATAACAAATAAAATAATAATCAATGAAAAGCAGTTCCAAAACACTCATTATTTGGCATCATCAAAATCTCAAACTCGGGGTCATGGGTTGCAATAAAGCTCCCCCTCACATATTCCTCTCTCTCTCTCTCGCTCTTTCTCCCTCTCCTCTAGGCTCTCTCAGGTCAAGACAGCAGCAAAGGATGCTTGTGCTTGAGAACACATGAGTCCTTTTAATAGATTTCAAGAACTGACTTTATCATCCAGGATGATATTGCTATTATCCTATATAATCAGTGTAATTTTAGCTCAATCAGCCCAGACGACTTGGGACGATTAAAAGATTTTCTTTCCTATCATCTAAGACGATACGATATCATCCTGTACGATTAGTACAAATAAGGGAATATCATCCAGAACATTACTCTGGATGGGAGTTTGGACAAAAACAAAATGACTTGATAATCTAGGCCAATCTCGCGATCGTCCTGGCCGATTAGTTCAAACCTGGGAAAAATCATCTAGGACATCGCTCTGAACAGATGATGTATGATTTTTGGTCACCCAAGAGCAACCAAGTTTTTTGAACTGATCATCCTAGCCGATCCTATAATTTTCCAAGATGATATGATTGAATCAATCAACCTAATTACTTTTCTTAATCACCACATCAATTTAGGCATAATTGTTCCCCATCGTCTAGGTTAATGTCCTTGACGATAATTAAAAAATAAAATTTCTTAAAAGATCTGGCAGTTGATTCTTTTTGATTTGAGCATATCGTCTCGGCTAATACAAAAATCATCTAGGATGATATGCTTAATGATGGCTGCCTTAAGCGGGATACAATAATTAGGGTTTTTGTTTTTGACCAATTGTCCAGGATGATATTAGGATCATCCCGGATGATGTTAGCAAAATAAAAAAACTCTAAGTCAAATAAAAAAAAATTTACCCAAGTGTGTGTGTGTGGGGTTACTTAGCATCAGGCACCACAAGTATTACAAATAGACTCAAGAAAGGAAAAGATTTACAAACTAGCTAAGACCTAGTCTATCCAATCTCAAGCTAATTCAAATTATAGTCTTGATCCTATGGATGTAAAATATTAGTTGGCAAGCCAGTCATAGTAAAACAGAAGTGTTTGCAATCTTCAAAATTCTATTTCTAAAAATTAGATACGTAATAATCTTCCTTTTTTTTATGATGGCAAACACATAAGAAATCTAAGCAATGAAGAAAAGACACATCAACTAAATAACAAAATCAAAGTATAAAGCAAGCAGTATAGCAGACTATAGACTACTCCCCCTTTTGACATCACAAAAAGGAGGAGAAAAGTAAAACAGAACAAAGCAAAAACAAAACTACACAAAAAAAAAGAAACAAACTACAACGAAAAAGAACAACATCAAAACACTAGTAAAAGGATGGCCCATGATCATCTAAAGGAGGAGGTTGTGGTAGTGGCTACTGAAAGTAGCTTGACAGCGAGGCGAACTGTGCTCCAAACCAGGCCATGTCCTGGTCATGTGCTGCTGGTGGTGTGCGACATAGGTGTCAAAATAGGCTAAGTCCTCCATACGGTGCTACTCGTAATGGGCTATATCCTCAGTATGTTGCGGCTCCTGTGCAGTAACAAAAGTGTCAAAATGGGCTTCCCACTGGATGAAATGCTCCACCAGCTCATCTAGCTGAGAGTACTGACGAAGTGAAGCAGGTGCACGAACAGGTGGGAGAGCCGCCGCCTCCTCAGCGGCCTCAGCTTTCTCATGCCTCGGGTGTAGATGAGTACTATGAAGAACATGGAAGGAATTGTTGGAATAGAAGGCTAGCTTGAAATTGGGAGAAGCAGGATATTAGAGGTTATATTTTGTTTCTAAGAAATAAGAAATGATATGTCCTAAGGCTAGATTTGTCTTCCTCTTATATCCTGGGTCACGAATAGTGGCCAAATGCTCAATATAATGAAAGATCATATCGGTAGCATTGAATTCATGATGGGATAAAATATAAAAGGTGGTCATCGAAAGAGAGGAGTAATGTGAACACGATCATCAGCCTTTAGAATTATTGAAGTGCGAAGGACATGTTGGACTGTCCTAGCATCTTTGAGAAAGTGCTAGTCTCGCCCATGTGAAAGTGAGCATGTGAGTTTTGAAAAAAATGGTTAGCCATAGCCCAGTCAAAATGAGGGTTAGAACATAGGGTGTGAAGTTTATCCCATGTGGTAGAAAGTTGATAAATCTCCGCACAATCCTGATATGTGATCTCGACGGGACGTCGATTCACATACAAGCCAATAGAGTTAAAAGTAGAATTCATACTAAGACTTGCAAAAAACTCAAAGAGCAACGCGGAAAGCACAAGCAGGTGTGGGAAAATAAATCTAGTACCAGATAAGACATGATGTTTGGATTAGTGGATCGGTAGACAATGATTCTGGCAGCCTTGTAGCGTTGGTAGGCGGCTTGATCAACCGCCTTTAGGAATCGAGGGTCTAGTGTAGCCCTCGATGAACTTGCAGAAGGGTGGTGAGCGCACTTGCCTCTGATCATTATCACTATATAGTAAGAAAATAGGAAGCAAAAAGCAAGGAGAAAGAGATGGTGTGAAGAAAATGCTGGAAGGGCTCGATTTATAAAGAATTGACCGGATCATCCAGGATGATTGCAGGATCATCAGGGACAATCTGGTGCAATAATTGGTCAAAACGGAGATGATATCATCCGGGATGATCAGATATCATCTAGGCTAAATAAACACAGGCGATCATTCCGAGGCAATAATCCGGACAACCATTTAAATAGAATATCATCCTAGATGATTAGGTGGATCATCCCGGACGATTAGGTGGATCATCCATGATGATGTCCAATAATGGATCATACCGATTGAATTAAAATGTTTAAAATGCTTGCCATGTTGTATCATCCAGAATGAACAGGTGCATCGTTTAGGACGATCACTAATAATGGATCGTACCGGTTGAATTTAAGGCTTTCAAACATATTTCCACGTGTATCATCCAGGATGAAAAGTAGATCATATGGGACAATGTCATTATAGAAAGTATCATCCAGGATGCAAAAGGGTAGTCCAAGACGATCACAAATGATTGAATCAGATATCGATCATGTCATCTAGGACAATGAAGAGCAGAAAGGTTGGAACATTTAGCATATGCGTGTTTTTGAAGAGAATTGAACCGATCATCTAGGATGATATGAATATCGTCCGGGACGATGGGACAAAAAGAGAAAAATAGAGGATAGATGGAGATGTTCAAAGAATGCCCAAAATATTAAAATTAACTAAAAATAATAAGAATAAAATATGAAAAAGACAAAAACTAACAAATAACAAAGGTTTTTTTTTCTTTATCAAGGCATAAAATATAACATAGTTTCCATGTGATTGATTTTAAATACTTGTAAGTTAATGAATTAACATCGTCAGAGTCAGAAAAATTGGTAACACAATCGATCTTGTTATCCCTAACTTGGACTTCTCCCACGTCAAAACTTCTTTTGAAAATAAAGATCTAAATCAAAAAAATCAATTGGATAAGAAAAAGAAATCCATTCAAAACTTGGTCTTAGAAAAATATTTTATAACATAATATATTAAAGTAATTAGTTACGATTAAGAATCTAGAAATCAAGCCTTTAAAAAATTGTCAAGTGACACATAAATTCTTCTAAGATTTAAAAATTTTAAAAGGGAAGGAGCTTGCTTTTGATGTGCTCATTTTATGCCTCTTATCAATTTGATTGATGCTCTTTGTGCATCTTTTGGTTTTGGCATCATTGGTCATTTTTTTTTAATTTGGCGATATTACGCTTCTTTTAATTTTGGCATCATTGCCCACTTTTTTCATTTAATTTTGCAAGCTAGGTCCCTTTTTCAAAATTCTTAACAACTTTCAATTGTGATTATATCTTTCAGATATTAGAGAAGAAAGAACTCACTCTCTAATATAAGGAAGAATGAATCACAAAATAGAATAAAAAATCAAATGAAAAATGCAATGACAAGATTTCAAAAAAAAAATTGAAGGTAAAACAAAGACTTTGAATATTATATATATAAGATAGATTACTAAAGCAAGATTGAAAAAGATTTCAATTGCATAGTCTAGTGGCTGATTTGAGATAGACTTTTGTTTAGAAAAGAAAATTACACCACTAAAAAAAGTTAGAGAAAAGGAAACAATCAACGATGTTTCCCTTTTTAACTGATAAAGAGTTGTAAAAGATTGAATGCAAATTTTCAAAAATAAAAACAAGGCATAAGATATCAATTTCAGCTATGATTATAAGAAAAACTTAAAGCGTACGAAAAATAAAACAACAAAAACAAAAACTGTTGCGGATCTATGGCTTATAATTTTGATGATAGCAAACATTCTTTTTCTCTATGACGGCTTTCTACTAACATTTCAGGTTCACATGACCGGACTACAATTTGGAATCAGCTCAAGATTCGGTAGACTAGGTCTGAGTTAGTTTGTACACTTTTTCCTTTCTTGAGTGTATTGTATTTGTTGTGGCTCCTGATGCTTTGTAACTTGGAAGAGTTTCTAACAGACCCTAAAGTTTTCTATTTTTAGTAATATCGTCCCGGCGATATTTATATTGGCCTGGACGATCTATCTAAAAGTAGAAACCCTAATTAGGGCATCTTTTTTAAAGCAGCCGTCATTGTGCAAAACACATTGTCCTGGATAATTTTATATTGGCCAGGCTGATAGGCTCAATTCAGCAAGAATCTGCCGCCAAATCTATTTAGAAAAACCTATTTTTGGACATCGTCCAGAGGATTGGCCTGGACTTAAAATATCATCCCGGCCGATCCAGGACAAATTTTCCATAATTTCTCTTGAATTTAATAAAAGCAATTAGTCCTAGACGATCGCAGAATCATCCAGGCCGATGTGCTGGATGATTGACATTGTCCAGCTTCATTTCAGCGCGAAATTTAGGATGATTTTCCTCCTATTTGAACTAATCGGCCAGGACGATATGTCTATCATTCTGGATGATAAAGTTGGCAGCTTACATTAATGAGCTCATTTTTAGCTCTTCTATTTAAGCTTTGGCATGACAACTTTTTTAAGAGTCTTTGGCAGCCATTGTAGCTTCGTTCTTATGGGGAAAACTTAAAGAGAGAGCTTGAAAGGGAGAGAGGAAAGGCTGGAGTTTGAGAGGGAGAAGATCCTGTGAGAGGGGGAACTCAAGGGAGTGAAGGGGATTCCACACGGTTGCTCAGGCTAACTCGCACCTTAGTACCATCTGATTCAAAGCTTGTCTCGAGGTAAGTTCACCAAAGAAGAAGTTCTCTTTGATGTGAAAGGACCCGGCGACTCCGCCGCACTGGGGATGATGGAAGTGATTTTGTAAGGGCTTCTCCACCTAGCTGTGGGGGCTAAAGGAGAGTCACGATTATAGTGCAATACTTGGAGGGTGCCTCCAAGGAGTGGATGTAGGTCAAGGTTTGACCGAACCACTATAAATACGGTGTGTTCTTTTCTTATTATTGCTTCCGTATTTAATTTCCGTATTTGATTTCTTTGTGGTGATTTTGGTTTCTATTTCTGGTTTAAAAAGGATCCTTAAACAACAAATCCACCTCTCTTTTGTTTAGCCTCGGGCCAATTCTATAGGGCTTAACATCCCTAACGAACTTTCTAGTGCCATCAGAGCACTTTCAAGTGGTATCAGAGCAAGTTTTTATAAAATAAGTTTTAAAAGCTTTTGAATTTTTAATCCATGGCTAATTGTAATATTGCAAAAAGTTTTTCTATCACCAGACCACCTTTATTTGAAAATATGTCATTTGATTTTTGGAAAACTTGCATGTCTATTTTCTTGCAATCGATTGATTTTCGCATGTGGCATATGATTTTAACTGGTTATTTATCACCATCACGTATTGTTAATGGAGTTAAAATTGATATTCCTTTTAATCAATGGAACAGGGAAGAACAATTCAATGCTTAATTGAATGCAAAGTCTTTAAATTACTTTTTCTGTGCTTTAAATTCTGATGATTTTATGTTAGTATCCACGTGCACTACCGATAAGAAAGTTTGGGATAAATTGCACACCATATACGAAAGCACTAGTGAAATCAAGCAATCCAAGTTGAATTTGTTAATACATAATTTTGAATTATTTTCCAAGAAACCTTTTGAAATGATCTTAGACATGTATACCAGATTTATTCAAATTGTAACATCATTGCATGCCTTAGGAAAAGAGTTTTCAAATTTTGAAAAAGTCAATAAAATTCTTCGTTGTTTACTTGAAAAATTTGATGCCAAAGTTGTTGCTATTTGTGAATCAAAAGAATTGAATGATTATTCTATTGATAATTTGATTGGCTCACTCATTGCCTACGAGCAAGGTTTGGGTCAAAGACTTTTGGATGCAGGTGAAACAATTGTTCTAAAAACTAAAGATATGAAAAAAGATTGCTTAGTTGGTGATGAATGCAATGAATTGTCAAGCAAATCACAAAGCTCACCAAAGCATAAGAAAATGTGAAAAAAAGGTAAAAGTGGTAAGGATGTCCATATTTCTGACGTTATTTGCTTTCGATGCAGCAAGCCTAGACATATGAAAAATCAGTGCCCTAATTTAAGAAATTCTTCGTACGAAAGAAAAGGGCAAGGCGAAGCAAAATTTAAACTGGAAAAATAATGAAAGGCAAAAAATCTCATGGGCAGATCTAGTTTCTAAAGCATCAGACCAGGAGAGAGATAATGGTTAAAAGCCTTTCGTGTTTTTGTTTTGTGTTTTTGTTTTTATGTTTTTCATTTTTTTGGTTTTTGTATATTCTTTGAAATTTTTGTTTTCATGAAATTTTTTCTCTGATCAACGCACACATTCACTTTTCAAAAAAAAGAAAAATCTACTTCGTGATTTTTTTTTGAAATCTTTGGTAAGTTGTGTTTAACTTCTCTAAAATAGTCAAAGGAAGGAAACTCATGTTTTTGACTCTCAATTTCTATTTCCAAAAAAAGTTTATTCTACTTTTGATTTAAAATCTTCATCATATTTTAAATTCGATTTTGAAACTGATTTTTTTCATCTCCCTACATTTTTTCTATCGCATAAAAATCTTTTACAAGATTGTTGAATCCACCTTAAAATTTTCTTAATCAAGTTATTCATGTTGTCAATAATTTGGGTTTACTTTCATTTTGAAAATATAAGAAAGAAAGCATATTTTTTGAAAATAATAAAAAAAGTAGCAAATGATGCCAAACCAAAAGATGCGCAATGACGCCAAATTGAAAATAAAAATACACAAAGTGTATTAAAAATCAAAAGATGCTCAAAGAGCCATTCAAGTGATAAAGGGCATAAAATGAGCCCACAAAAAAATGCTTATTTTTTCTTATACTACTAAAAGCCTAAGAAAATCCTTGATATGTTCGAAACTTGTGCTTGAAAATCTTGGTTCCTAATTCAGCAATTCGTGCATTGATCTTTTATTAGATATATTTTATAAAAAGAGTTTTGAAAAATTAATTTTTCTTTTTTCCATTTATTCCTTGATTTGGATATTGGATTAAAAAGTTTTTGAGCCTTCAAAAGAACTTGAGTTGGGATTATCAAACTCTGAATTTCTAACCTTTTCTGGGCTATGCGTTGTCAATATAATTTTACTAAGTTTTTGATTAAAACCAAGAGGTAACTTTCTCATTTTAAGAATATTTATTTTTCACTAGATCAGGGAAAGTTTTTTTTTCTTTTGTTTGTTTAGCTTTTTGTGCCTCCTCACTTTTTGATAATGTCAAAGGGGAAGAACGTATTGTTGAATTTTTATGTTTTTTGTATCCTTTTTTTTTTCAAAAAAAAAATTAAAATTAAAAAAAAAAATTATCTCCCCTATTTTTAAAGGTTTATTCTAGTGAGGGGGAGATTAGGAGAAATTGTTTTTTTTTTCTTGAAAAATTCAAATTGAATTGTTTTTCATCATCAAAAAGGGGGAGATTGTTGTGGATCTATGGCTTATGATTTTGATGATAGCAAACATTCTTTTTCTCTATGACGGCTTTCTACTAGCATTTCAGGTTCACACGATCGGACTACAATTTGGAATTAGCTCAAGATTGGGTAGACTAGGTCTGGGTCAGTTTGTACACTTTTTCCTTTCTTGAGTCTATTGTATTTGTTGTGGCTCTTGATGCTTTGTAACTTGGAAGAGTTTCTAACGGGACCCTAAAGTTTTTTATTTTTGGTAATATCATCTCGGACGATATTTATATTGGCCTGGACGATCTGTCAAAAAGCAGAAACCCTATTTAGGGCATCCTCGTTAAAGCAGCCGTCATTGTGCAAAACACATCATCCTGGACGATTTTATATCGGCCAGGACGATAGGCTCAATTCAGCAAGAATCTGCCGCCAAATCTATTTAGAAAGAACCTATTTTTAGACATCGTTCAGAGGATCGGCCTAGACTATAAAATATCGTCTCGGCCAATCCAGGACAAATTTTTCATAATTTCTCTGAAATTTAAGGAAACCAATTAGTACTGGACGATCGCAGAATCGTTCAGGCCGATGTGCAGGACGATTGACATCGTCCAGCTTCATTTCAGGGTGATATTCAGGACGATTTTCCTCATATTTGAACTAATCGGCCAGGACGATAAAGTCGGCAGCTTACATTAATGAGCTCGTTTTTAGCTCTTCTATTTAAGCTTTGGCATGACAACTTTTGTAAGAGTCTTTGGCAGCCATTATAGCTTCGTTCTTGTGGGGAAAATTTGAAGAGAGAGCTTGAAAGGGAGAGAGGAAAGAGTGGAGTTTGAGAGGGAGAAGATTCTGTGAGGGGGGAACTCAAGGGAGTGTGGAGGGGATTCCAGACGGTTGCTCTGGCTAACTCGCACCTTAGTACCATTGAATTCAAGGCTTGTCTCGAGGTAAGTTCACCAAAGAAGAAGTTCTCTTTGATGTTAAAGGACCCGGCGACTCCGCCGCACCGGGGAAGTTGGAGTGATTTTGTAAGGGCTTCTCCGCGTAGCTGTGGGGGCTAAAGGAGAGTCACAATTGTAGTGCAATACTTGGAGGGTGCCTCCAAGGAGTGGATATAGGTCAAGGTTTGACTGAATCACTATAAATCTGGTGTATTCTTTTCTTGTTATTGCTTCCGCGTTTAATTTCCGCATTTGATTTCTTTGTGGTGATTTTGGTTTTTAGTTTTTGTTTAAAAAGGATCTTTAAACAACCAATCCACCTCTCTTTTGTTTAGCCTCAAGCCAATTCTATAGGGCTTAACATCCCTAACGAACTTTCAAAAACAATAATAAAATTAAACTGAAGTGAAAAAATAAACAACAGATAACAAATAAAAAATTAGTAGGAATCAAGTTCATGCATTTATGTCAATCACAACCAATCTAGTCCTTAAATTGTTAAAAGAGTCGAAGGCCAGTGGTTTAGTAAAAATGTCAGCTAGCTGATTCTCAGTTGCCATATGTTGTAACTCAATCTCTCCTTTGGACACATGGTCTTTAATAAAGTGATGCCTTATGTCAATATGCTTAGTCCTTGAATGTTGGATATGATTCTTAAAAATGCAGATTACACTAGTGTAATCACAAAGAATTTAGATTATGTGTAGAGGTAATCCTAAATCCAATACCTGCTATTTCAACAAAAGGACTTGGGCCACACAACTTCTAAAGTAATGTTCTCAGCTTTAGTAGTAGAAAGTGCAACATATTTTTGCTTTCTACTACACCAGGAGACTAAAGACTGTCCTATAAATTAACAAGTTCTAAAAGTGCTTTTTCTATCCACCTTAAATCCTACAAAATTATAATCAGAATATCTAATAATCTCAAAAGAACTGTTGTGCCTACGATACCAGATTCCTAAGCTTTGGGTCCCTAAAAAGGTATCTAAGAATTTTCTTAATTGTAGTTAGGTGGGATTTCTTGGGATCATCTTGAAATTTAGGACAGAGATAAACACTAAATATTATATCAGGTTTGCTAGCAGTCAGGTAAAGTAAAGATCCAATCATCCCTCTGTACTTCTTTTGATCAACAGACTTTCTATTTGGGTCTTTATCCAACTGAAAACTGGAGGACATGGGAGTATTAATTGGCTTGGCCTTATCTATTTCATACTTCTTTAAGATGTCTTTTATGTATTTAGATTGATTTAGAAAGCTTACTTCATCTAATTATTTTATGCTAAACCTCAAAAAGTAGGACAACTCTCCCATCATACTCATCTCAAATTCTCTACTCATTATTTTAGAAAACTCATCACATAGTTTTTTATCAGAAGATCAAAAAAGTATTTCATCGACATAGATCTGAATAATGATTAAATCATCTCTTACTTTCCTAAAAAAATGGGTGGTGTCTATGCTCCCCTCAACAAACTCTCTCTCTAGTAAAAATGTGTTAAGCCTCTCATACCAAGCTCTGGGTGCCTACTTTAATCCATATAAGGCCTTTTTTAATTTGAAAACATGATTTGGAAATTGGGAACTTTCAAAACCTGGGGGTTGTTCTACAAACAAATCCTCTTTTATTACCCCATTTAAAAAGGCACTCTTAATGTCCATTTGGAAAAGCTTAAACACTTTATAACAGGCAAAGGCTAATAGCACTCTAATGGCTTCCAATCTAGCTACAGGGGCAAAGGTCTCCTCAAAATCTATCCCTTCTATTTGGTTGTACCCCTTAGCCACCAATCTTGCCTTATTCCTAACCACCACACCCGAATCATTCACCTTATTCTTAAAGACCCACTTGGTTCTAACTACTTTATCCCTTAAGCATTTCTACAAGCTCCCAAACATCATTCCTAACAAATTGGTTCAACTTTTCCTGCATGGCTAAGATCTAAAACTCATCAGAAAGGGCTTGATTGATGTTGGTGGGTTCAGTCATTGAGATAAAGGCAGAGTCGTTCACTTCCTTCCAAAGTCCATATTTAGTCTTAACACCTTCAGAAGGGTCTCCTAAGATCACATCTTTAGGGTAACATAAGGAGTATCTCCAATCTCTAGGCAAAGTGTTTGTAGGTTCAACTATTTCCTCCAGATCTATATTTTCTACTCCTTGGGTAATCTTTCTTACTCCTTCAGTGTTTTGGGGCTCTACCCTCTTCTCCAAAATTTCTACTCCAATTGTAATCTTTCTAACATCATCATCATCCTCAACTCTAGGCTTCCTACGATCAGATTCATCAAACACTACATGAGTAGTCTCCTCCACCACCAAAGTCCTCTTATTAAACACCCTAAAAGACTTTCCAACACTAGAATATCCTAAGAATGCTCCTTCATCAGATTTTGGGTCAAATTTTCCTAAGTAAGACTTTCCATTATTGTGAAAGAAAACCTTACAACCAAAGACATGAAGGTGGGAAAGATTAGGTGTTCTACCTTTAAGGATCTCATAGGATGTCTTATCTAGTTTGGCTCTAACATTCACCCTATTCAACACATAACAAGCTGTGTTAAATGCTTTAGCCCAAAAGAATTTTAGAAGTGAATACTTAGCAAGCATGGCTCTAGCGGCTTCTACTAAGGTTCGATTCTTCCTTCCAGCTACCCTGTTCTGCTGAGGGGTCCTAGGAGCAGAGAAGTTGTGGCTAATCCCCTTAACTCAAAAGTCTCCAAATCTCTCATTTTTAAACTCTCCCCCATGGTCACTACGGATGTTCAAGATCTCACAACCTAACTTTTTTTTAATCAAGTGAAGAACGCTCTAAACTCATCAAAAGACTCATTTTTATATGATAGAAATCTAATCCAAGAAAACCTCTTGTAGTCATCGATAATCACAAAACCATAGATTCTCCCTCCTAAGCTGGCAGTGATAATGGGTCCAAACAAATCCATGTGAAGAACTTCTAAAGGTCTAGAGGTGCTAATGTCCTTAATGGAGAGAAAAATGGAGTGGACTTTTTTTCCCAACTGGCAGGCATCACAATGGTGGTCTTTTGAAAACTTAAGCTTGGGGACACCTCTAACTAGGTCTTTTTGGGTCACTTTCTTAAGGGTTTTAAAACTGGCATGACAAAACCTCCTATGCCACAACCATGAATCATCAACAGCAATTTTTAAGCAAAATAAAGCAGCACATTCAATATTATTTAAATCAAGCATGTAAACATTTCTGATCCACTTTTCCTGTAAAATAGTATTATTATTTAAGCTGATAATGCATGAACTTGCCAAAAATTTTATGATGAAGCCCTTATCAGAAAGCTAACTAATGATGAGCAAGTTGTATTTCAGTCTGTCTACAAGTAAAACATTTTTAATTAAAAGGTTCTTGGAATTTCCAATTATACTTGAGCCTGCCAACTTCCTGGTGGTGTTATCTCCAAGAGTAACCTTGCCTCCTATCCTTGTCTCCAACAAAATGAACTGATTGGCATCGCCAGTCATATATCGAGAGCATCAGCTTTATAGGTATGACATGCTCTCACGAGGCCTTTTGTGAGAGCTTGCCTACAAAATTATCAAATGTTAGATTTAGGATTCCAAATATGTTTGGGTTCCTTCTTATGGAAAGTGAAATGCAATGCATGTGTGCTATGCTGTGATTCATGTAATTTGGGTCTCCACACCCAATGTATACTATGGTGAATGGTACAAGTTTGTGCTATGTGTCCTAATATGCCATATGAAAAACATCTAACACCAGAAAAAGGATGCACTAATCTACTCATGTGGTGATGCATCTTTTTTATGTGATACATGCAGTGGTGGTTTTTTATTTTCAAAAGTTTTTAGATTTTCTAACTTTTTAAACTCCTTTTCTAACTCAGCATCAGATAATTAGGATGCTTTTTGTTTAATGCATCAAACTCATCAAGTAGGGACATGTGATTGCTATCAATTATAGAATAATCTTTAAGAAGAATTTCATGCTCTTTTTGTAAACTTAAAAATTCTAATTTTAAGCTAGCATGTGTTTTCTTAAGTTTCCTATATGATGCATCAATTTGTTCTGAAACTTTAAGTAGTTGATCATAGGTTAGTTCACATACCTCTTCTTGGTCACCTTGATCAAGATGATCATCTGCCATTAATCACAAGTTTATTGTCTCCTCTTTAGGTTCAGTCTCAGAGGAGTCTGATGTAGAATCCGCCTAGAATGCCTTTTTGAATCTCTTATTGTCCTTCTTGAACATGGGTTTCTCCTCACTCTTTTCCTTGCTTGGGTGAGACTTAAGTGTTGGGCAATCAGCTTTAACATGTCCTAGCTTCCTGCATTCAAAACAAATCATATTATTAGAACTCATAAAAAATTTTATTTCCCTTACCTTTGTTCCACTTTTAATGGTTCTTTTGGTTCTTCCTTAGAAAGCTTTTAAATTGCCTGGTGATTAAGGCAACATCATCGCTTTCAAAGCAGGAAGAATCAGTGTCCGTGTTGTTGGCCTTCAATGCCATAATTTTTTACTTCTTTTTCTCATCTGGATCAAGATTTCTTTGATTCACCCCTTGTCATAAGCAATGACTGAGCCAAGTAAGTTATCAATCGAATAAGTATTCAAATCTTTAGATTCAGTAATTATAGTAATCTTAGCATCAAAAGAGGAAGGCAAGCATCTTAAAATTTTTTTCACTTTTTCATAGTTGGTGAGTTCTCTTCCAAAGGAATGCAAAGAGGTAAAGATTTGAGTAAACTTTGTATACATTTCATAAATTAATTCATAAATTTCAAACAAAGAAATTCATAGTCATGCAAAAGAATATTTAAATGATATTGCTTAACTTCATTGGTTCCTTCATAAGTGATGCATAATTTATCCCAAATCGCTTTACTAGTAGTGCAAGTTAAAACACAATTGTATTCTTTAGATTTTAAAGCACAGAAAAAATAGTTCAAGCATTTTGCATTAAGTTGTGCTAAATTTCTTTCATCAAAAGTCCATTCAGTAAAAGAAACTTCAATTTTAATTCCATTAAGTTCACTAGAAGGAGGCGTATAACCTTCTTTAACAAGCATCCACATACAATAGTCAATCGATTGTAAAAGTGTAGACATTCGAGTTTTTCAAAAATTGAAAGGAATATTATTAAACAAAGATGGTAGGGTAATAGAATACCCTTCCGCAGTATTATGATTACTATTGTTGGCCATGGATCAAAATTCAAAAAGTTTTCAAACATTATTTTTATGAATTTCGCTCTAATACCACTTGAAAGTTCGTTAAAAATGTTAAGCCCTTATGAACTAGTCCTGAGGCTAACCAAGAGGTGGGGGTGAATTGGTATTTTAAAAAACTTCTCAATCAAATCACGAACTTAAACCAAAACACAATCCACCACAAAAATAATGAGTGCAGAAATTAAATGCGTAAGTAAAAATAAAGAAAGAACTCACCAAATTTATTGTGGTTTGGTCAAACCTTGACCTACGTCCACTCCTCGGAGGCACCTTCCAAGTACTGCACTAACTTAGTGTCTCTCCTTTAGCCCCCACTGCTAGATAGAGAAGCCCTTACAAAAACACTTTTCCACCAAACCTGATGCGGCAGAGAATCGACTTCCTCCTGAAGCAGGCAGAAAATCTCGATCAATTCCTGAAGAAGACCTCTCTTGAGCCTCCATGAACAAGGAACGATGATCGGAGAAGATGCCTTAGAACCTTTCTTAGGGCAACCCTTGTGAAACCCCTCATAAGCTCCCCCTCACAAGTTCCTCCCTCTCTCTCTCTCTCTCCCTCTCCTCTAGGCTCTCTTAGGTCAAAATAGCAATAAAGGATGCTTGTGCTTGAGAAAACACGAGTCCTTTAAATAAATTTTCAAGAACTAACTTTATCGTCCAGGATGATATTGCTATCGTCCTGTACGATCAGTGCAATTTTAGCTCAATCAACCCGGACGACTTGGGACGATTAGAAGATTTTTTTGTTCCTATCATCCAGGACGATAATATGTCATCCTGTACGATTAGTACAATTCAAGAAATATCATCCAGAATATTTCTCTGGATTGGAGTATTGATGAAAACAAAATGACTTGATCATCCAGGATAATCTCACGATCGTCCTGGCAGATTAGTTCAAATCTGTACAAAATCATCTAGAATATCGCTCTGAACAGACTATATATGATTTTTTATCATCCAGGAGCAACCAAGGTTTTTGAACTAATCGTTCTAGCCTATCCTACAATTGTCAAGGATGATATGTTCGAATCATTCAACCTTAATTACTTTCCTTAATCACCAGATCAATTTAGACATAATTAATCCCCATCATCCAGGCCGATGTCCTGGATGATAATTAAAAATAAAATTTTCTAAATAGATCTGGTGGCTAATTCTTTCTGATTTGAGCATAACTTCCCAGTCGATACAAAAATCATTCAGGATGATATGCATAATGATGGCTGCCTTAACCAAGATGCCCTAATTAGGGTTTTTGTTTTTGACCAATCATCTAGGATGATTTTAGGATCATCTTGGATGATGTTAGAAAAATAAAAAAACTCTAAGTCAGAAAGAAAAAATTCACCCAAGTGTGTGTGTGTAGGGTTACTTAGCATTAGGTGCCACAAGTATTACAAATAGACTCAAGAAAGAAAAAGGTTTACAAACTGACTCAAACTTAGTCTACCAAATCTTGAGCTAGTTCAAATTGCAATCTTGATCCGTGGACCGAAAATTTTAGTTGGCAAGCCAGTCATAGTAAAACAAAAGTGTTTGTAATCATCAAAATTCTATTTTTGAAATCAGATATGCAATATAAACATCCTTTTGAGTCACCCCATTTAAGAAGGTACTTTTAACATCCATTTGATACAATTTAAATCTTCTAAAATAGGCAAAATCTAACAAAATCCTAATTACTTCAAGTCTAGCTACAGGGGCAAAAGTCTCCTCGAAATCAATTCCTTTAATCTGATTATACCCATTAGCCACCAATTAAGCCTTATTTCTAATGACTACTTTTGAGTTATTCATTTTGTTCTTGAATACCCACTTAGTTCATAACACACTTTAATCCTTTAGCCTTGCAGTTAATTCCCAAACTTCATTTCTTACAAATTGATTTAATTCTTCTTTCATAGCCAATATCTAAAATTAATCTGAAAGTACTTAATCAATATTTATGGGTTTTATCATTGAAATAAAGGCTTAATGATTGACTTATTTTGAGCATCTACTGGTTTTACATCTTTTGACTACTTGATGTTCTTATGGTTGATTTTTAATTAATATGTAAGGGAGGTTGAGGATCAGTCAGGGTTACATCCTGCTGGCTTAAATCTTATATTCCCTATGTATGACAGAATTATAATATTGTTGCCTCTAAGACTTGGCAACTGTGAACCATAATTAAGATAGGCTTTTCCTCAACTATTTTTGCCACATCCTTGGCTAATTTGGCTAAACAGGCTGCTTTGGTATTCTGAACTCAGGGAACTCGAGCTATTCTAATATTTAGTACTTGCTTTAAAAGATCAAGAGTTTGCCAGTGGTAGTGATATAATTCAAGTTTGCAAATCTTGTAAATACCCAGAACTTAATTTATCACAAATTAAGAATCACCAAAGATTTAAAGATTTTGGATTCTAACATAGACTGCAATTTCCAATCCCAACATTAGAGCTTTATATTTAGCTTTATTAATGGTTTGGGATTTAGTTAAACTGAACAAAAATCTCATTATGTCTCTGTCAGGAGCTACATAAATAAGACTAATGCTAGTTCGGGCTCTTGCAAGATTTAGAAGCTGGCCATATTTAATCAATGATACCCAAATAAATAAGTCTCCCAAAATTATAATTTCTCCCTTTCCTCAACCTGCATGATTTGTTCATTTAGAAAATTATCATTATGTGGGGAATCTACAAGGATAGGATGCATGGTGAGGAAACCTGCTAAGGCTTATCCCTTCACTGCCTTTTGTGGCATATATGTGATATCACATTATAATAATATTACTGCCCAGGTAGCTTAACAACCTTTTAATGCTTGTCTTATCATCAAGGACTTCAATGGATTGATCTTTGATATGATTATAATCTTGTAAGAAAGCATGTAATAGCAGAGTTTCTAAACCATAAAAAATTAATGCTAGATAATGCTTTTAGATTGGGGAATAATATATTTTTGGTCTGATCAGCCTCTAGCAGTTGTAGTTGAGTACATTTTTTTACCTTCAACATTTTGTTGAGCCAAGAGTGCTCCGAGGGACACTTCTAAAATTTCCTTGTTTAGTGTAAGAGGCTTTCCAAAAAATTTGACGTTGCGAGAATGGGTAGATTTAATAAGTATATTTTTATACTATCAAAAGTTTCCTAGCATTTTACATCCCATTTAAATTAAATGTCTTTCTTCATTAGCTTTTAAAATGACTGGCACATACCTGACAAATTTGATATGAAATATCAAATGAAAGCTAGTTGTCCTTGTATGGAGTGAAGTTGATGGAAATTCCTCAGTGGCAGCATCTCCATAATCGCCTTACCTTTATTGGTGTTGATTTTGATTCATCAGTGACAAATAATATACCCCAAGATTTTTCAGAGGAGACCCTAATAGTAAATTTGAGAGGGTTCATCTTTAGATCAAACTTTTTGATCCTCTCAAAAGCAATCCTCATGTCCTTTATGTGATCTTATTGGTCCATGTTCTTGATGAATAGGTCATCTATATAGCACTCGACCATTTAATGAATTAATTTGTTAAAGATAAATGTCCTTACCCACGGGTAGGTGGCATTAGCATTCTTTAGGGCAAAGTGCATGACCATGTAGAAGAAAATATTTATGAGTATCATGAATGTTGTGTGATTTTTTTCTTCAGGTGCCTTTTCAATTTTATTGTAGCTCAATGATCCATCCATAAATGAGAATATGTCATAGTGTGATATGTTATCCACTAGGAGTTTTAATATAGGGAGTGGAAAATCATCTTTTGGATATGCCTTATTGTGATCCCATAAATTAATACAGACCTGAAACTAACTATTCTTCTTCTTTATAAGGATGATATTGGTGATCCAATTAGCATATTATTCTTCTCAGATGAATCTCAATTCTAGAAGGTTCTTCATTTCCTTAATCATCTATTCTTCAATCTCCAATCTCATTCTCCTTGGAGCTTATTTGAGGAGTGTTGCATATGGATTAATGGCCAAATTATAAACTGCTACATCAAGGGAAAAGCTGGGCATTTAAGCATATGTCCAACCAAAGCAGTCTCTGAATTCTTGAAGGAGTTTTTTTTTTTTTTTTTAATTTCTTCCACTTAGTCTTCTATTAGAAAGGAGCTAATAAAGGTTGGGTGAGGGTCTTCCTCAATCCCCAAGTTTATTTATTTCAGCTCATCTATAGTGGCCGCCTGTCCCCCATCTTCAAGTTGTTTTGGAGTAGATTTGGTTTTTATGGCTTGATCATCAGAAGTGTAAACTTTGTAGATCTCCTCATCACTACTCTTATTGTATTTACATTCCCTGCATGTAATTACTCAATAAATATTTTCTTAGGGGTATTTTCATATGATGAATTTGTGTCATCTTCTTGCAAGAAAATCCTACTTCTATAACAAGTGATGATTTCTTTGATACTAAAGGATCAAGTAGAAACGAAATTGTTATTTGAAGAAATGAGTATTACCTTGTTTTCGCAACATTCTTAGGTATTTTTGGTATTAAACCTGGACATCATCATAGGTATTAACTCTCCTGAATCAATGAGCCTAAAAAAACTGTCATGATTTACTTCTCCTTCAATCTTTCTAATGGAATATAATAAGCTCCATGTCCTAGTCCTCTTTCAAAGAGGAGGCACATAACATGTTATGAGCTCTTTAACGTTGTCTACATCTCGTGGAATAATTTCATTGAAGTACTGTAGGAGAATGCACGTAATTACGATTATGCTGTCTAATATTAACAGGCTATATATTCTTCATGAGGGTACACAATACACCTTGCTTGTGTAGGTAGACTCATAGTTGTAATCAAAATCTTAATATTTGGCCTTCATTCGCTCTTTGGTTGTTGACTGACATACTTTCAAAGATTTGGTAGGGATGACATCATCTTCATCCGTGTTACTCCCTAGGTGAGGCACATATTTTCTTTCTTTAGGAGTGGCAACTATATTTTGAAGAGTCAGCATTATCTTATTTCTCCCCACTTGCTTCTGCTCACCTTCCAGTTTGGGTTATTTATTGTCTTTGTATTTAATGCCTTGGCTTCCAGAGAGCGCGATGGCTATAGCTTCTTTAGAATGAAATAATTGGAATCTTTATATATTGTTGCTTCATGAACTGCAAAGGGGTGGATATTGCTAGAGATCCAGAACTCCTCTTCCTCTCTGAGATAATTCATACATTGGTATAATGTTGATGAGAGAATGTTATATTCAGGCAACTAAGGGAAACCCATGAGAGCCTTGAATGAAGTATCCACATCAATGATATGAAATTTTGTCTTTGTATGAAGTTCCCCAAATGTGAGGGAGAATATAAATGATCCAATTATCATTGTTGGGGATCCCCTTCTTTAGTTGAGATAACAGTATCTTGTAACTTCTCAACTACACTTGAGCGATCTGCTCTGGCTCAGACTCATTTTAAGGAAGAATTTCTTCAAAGTCGGCCATTGTCATGTATGGAGGTTCATCCATTAATTTAATGTCTCCATCGAGGTTTACATGTTTCATCCTCAATGCTATGTTAGGGTTTGATTACACCTTCGTTTAGAAAATACATATCCTCCTCTGAACTATAGTCCATTGGCGACACCATTGGATAAGATTCAGAAGCTACATCCTTACTGTATTCTTCTTTTATCTGTGTATTTGACACGACTGAGATGATGTGACATACTTCTACCAGAAGAGAGTCTTCATCATCTTTTTTGGCTTCATTTATCTGAAGATATAAAATTAAGTCAACAAGCTTAATAGGTTTCCTCATAGTCTGGTAATATTCTTTCAAACTATCAATAGCCCTTTGAGTTGCTGTGTTTTTCTCCTTGGGCTTCTTAAGTTTGGTCTTCTTTATGGAGGGTTTTACTTTTGTTGGCTTGAAGGAGTTAGCTTGGTTGAGGTGCTATTTGGAAGTAGATTCTCATGTTATAGGTATAGCCATTAGATTGAACATTGAATCCGTAGGAGATTTTAAAAACACCTTCGAGTTAATTCTTAGAGCTATTTCAGCATTTTCATAGTTTTCTTAAAGACTGTAATCTCCCACTGCTCTTCTTAGGCTAGCTTTTTTCATTTCTTTTTCCTCTAACTAAAGGTATGAAAGAGGATGTAACCAATTGAGTTAATTCATTCTTAGTGTGAGCCAATACATTTTCTAGCAATGTGAGTTCCCCTCTCTAATATTTTCTTTCTAGCCAGTCCTTAAAGATGTAGTAATCTTCAATAGGATGGCAGTTCTAAGCCTCCTTTTAATACCTGTTAAACAAACTTGGGGAAACTCTTTCTTTTAAATGAATTTTCTTTATTCATTTTATTATTGAAGGAAGGGAATGTTTGGTCACCAATTCCCTTTATTTGCCTCTGGTATTCTCCTCTACCTTGTAAAGTTTGTAGCTTGTCATTTCCCAAGAGTATCAACTTCGGTTTGGGATTAGAGTTATAGAACTATTTTGATTTATCTTCATATTACATTGGCTACTTTCCTTTGCCTACATTATGAACCACCTATGTTTCCTTATCTTCTCTTAAGAAACATATTGAGTCGGCCTCACCTCTTCTAGCGCTATTGGCTTTATCCTTCTTTGTCTTATCATAGTGGCTCTCTAATTTTGATAAATTCAATTTCTTGAACTTGGCCACTTTGTGCTTCATTTCTTAAAATGTGGTGATTGTGGCCATGCATTAGAATGGTTGCATCTTGTCATTGATATTTTCCATTAATAAATATATGACATGTTCTTTTTTAACCTGCTGCTAACATTTTATACTTATATTAAGCTAGCTAGTAATGTACATAGTCACTGACTCATTGATTTTCCTTTTATCTAAATCGAGGTATCAATCATTATCATTTTAGTCATGTTGGAGAATCTCTTTACAAACAATTATTCTAACTCTGCAAACATCTTTACAGAGTTATTTGGAAATTCAACATATCATTCAAAAGTAGTCTCCGTTAGATTGTTGATGAATTATTAGAAGAGTATGGGATCATTTCCTATTGTATTCCTATTTGTGGCTTTGAACTATGCCAAGTGTTATCTAGGATTATTATTATCACTGAAGGTATTGAACTTTGAGATAGAGTAACCTTTCAGGCATAGCACTTGGTTGTATTAAGTGGGATAGAGGCGACCTTTTCCCACCAGTTTCTCCACCTAATCAATGAATATGAAAACCTTTATTCTTTTTATGATTATTTCCTCCAACTAAACAATGGTCACATACTCGAAGGTACTTGCAATAGTCTGTGTAGTAGGCTAGCTAATGTCATTAATATTCTTATTATTGCCTTTAGGGATACCTTGTACTCCTAAAACTGAGGTATTCAGAGATTTGAAGTATTGGCTGGAGGATCAGGCATGGGACTGGCAACAACTGTTCTTTATATCATCCATATTATTATTGTTATTTGAGTTGTCATCTCATTCATCATTTCATTCATTTGAAAGATCTCCATATCCTTGGCCCTCATCTACTATCTCATATGTCTTTGCATGTATGCGAGTATGACATTCTTGATAGCAAAGGGATTTTCTTTAACTTCCTCTTCCACTTCATCCTCTAAAGAGTGGCCACTTCTATTGGAAACAGACATAAACCTATAGTTGCATTATTATATCCATCTAGGTGGTCGATCATTTTCATCACCATCCTCATCTTTGTGTTTATGCTTTTCCATGAAGACAACTTCTATGTTTAAAGCATCTCTTATATTTCTTCTTCCTCTTACTATACTCAAATATCTGAGTGGCGGTGTCACTATATTTTTAGTTCATTATTGGGTAGGAAGATTTTCTCAACCTATGTGCTACGGATGAAGTTAGTTTTTTCTTTCGTTAAGGTCAAAAAATGACTAGATTCCCTAGAAAATTCCCTAGAGTGGTGATCATCACGATGGATGTCATCATGGGCCTTCTTTTAGAGTAACTTTTGACATTATTTATTGGCAGGGATGGATCTTTGGGAAGCTGCACCGCATATCATGGCTAGATTGATTATTTTTTCTCTTATTTCTTCATTATGAGGCTTCAACCTCTAGATTTACTTTCCCTTCCATTGGGACCTTTCGATAGTGGATCCCTGAACATGCAATTTAGGTGTCATACCTTGATGTTCACCATATGGGGTTATTCTTCTTTCTCTCATATCCACCACGGTAGGTTATAATCTTGCTGGGGTCCTTGTAGCCTGAATCATTAGTAATTATTAGAGTTTCTTCCTTTTCAACCACTTATCCTTTATCGTCTTTAAGACTTGATAAACCTAGGCTGAAAGGTCTTCGATTTCTTCCTTTTTTGAGACTAGGGCTTGAGGTCATTGATCCCAAAAGGATTTCTTTAAATCACCAGTGGATCTTTTTTTTTAACCCACTTAGAGCCCGTGAGCCCATTTTAAGTAGTATTAGTAGCTTCTAGCTCTTAGGCTAGCAGATTTAATAGGTGTATAGGAACTAATTATTGTTGAGCTCGAAGCTTGGTGTTCACATTTCTCTTCTATCTTCTCCTCAGCTTTCCTCAATATGAGGAAGCTTTAGTATTATTCCTCCCATATATGACATGCTCGTTATGTAAGGCAATGATGTTGGCAGTCACCATAGAAATCCTTTCATCGGTTATGATCCTCTTGGTTGTTTGAGGTTCTTAATTGCAAAATCCATTCAAATATAGAGATCCTATTTTGAGGCTCTTTAGTAATAGATCGTTGCATTAGTAGTGTGGGGCCTCCTAGTAGGCCCTTCAAAATTCATGCTATAAATAGGGATGGTGGTAGCTATTATAGTAGCTACATATAATTATAGCCCACTAAACTTGATGGTGGTTCAATTATTTCTAGTATTGGTTACAATATTTATTAGTTGCATACTAGCACCTAATCCTAGTTGGAAAATGAAAGAAGTGTTCTTGTAGATCCATCTGTACAAAGAAAATATAATGATTAGTAATCAGCATAGGATACATCATGCTACACTTTTAAAATATAAAGACTTGCACAAAATAGAAGAAAAAAAATAAATAAGAAAAGCAAGTAATTAAAACAAATTTAAAACTCTACTTAGTGATTTTCAAGTGGGGTTGTTGAGTTGATCATTTTAAAATATTCAACACTTTTGTTCATTGAATGATCATTTTGGAAAATTTGTCATTTTGATCCCATATTCGTTTAGCTGTTACTATAACATTTAGATGAATTTATCAAAGATAAAAAGAGAAACCAAACCCCAGTGGAGTAGCCAAAAAACTTTGGGTTCCAAAACTTTGTGCCATAGCCTCACTATGCTTTCAGAATATTTTTAACAAATTACGTTCTGGTGTAAATTATTGGAAGGCGGATTTTGATTGTTGATAAAACACTAGCTAGAGACTTTTCCCTTATTTTGCGATGAATTTATGATCTAACTTTTGGTTTTATATAAGTGCAAGCCCCTATAGTTAATTTCCCATCTTGATAATGGGAGAAAACTTTTAATTAAGGCTATTCTTCAATTAGATATGTAGAGATAGGTGTTATTTGGCATATAATATCAGCATTGGTTTTCATTCTAGAAATTTATTATTTAAAATAAAAATTGTACTATCTTATACTTAAAGCTGATGGTGGGGGGAATGATGATGAGCCTGATCAAGATTATATGGTTCCTTAGTCCTAGGCAAACGGGGTCCCCAATCAACTTAGTCAAAGGAGCTAGTTGAGCCAACCTAACAGAAGAATTCTTATCGGTATCCATGGGTTACATCGTTTAAGGGTACATTGTAAACCTGGGATGATGTTTATCTATGGGAATATATTTAAATTTACCATAGCAAACAGATGGCTTTATGCCCTATTGATTATATCCTATCTATTCATATCTCAAGGATTTGATTCCAGTTGGGAGCATATGGGCTCTAGCTATGACTATAATTTAGTAGTGCTATTTGGTAGTAAAACCACTCTATTTATAAGGCCCTAGTATAATCATTTACCTGCGGTGCCATTTGGCAATAAAACAACTTATTATAGGACATGTGCCATGTCCTTACTGGAAGGTGATGATTTGAAAATGAATCTTATTGATATTATCGACCAGACATTAGCTCTTTATGAGCTAAAGTGATATTTAGATTTGTCCACCTTTGAAACTATTGTGGAGGGTGGATAGATTTCTACTTTCAGTGATTTTTTGATTAATTTCAATTTTAAATATTTTGTACTTTTGATACTTTCTTAGAGTTTTCGATTTCATGGGTATTTAGGATGGCATTTAAAGTATTTGGATTTAACTGCTTTGGTTAAGATAATTTTTTAACTTGGCCATTATTAGGGTATTTATAGGCAATTTGATTTATGGATTAAACCTTGTCGACTTTGTCAACTCATTGATAAAGGATAGGGTTCATCATAGGCATCATGCCATTGTTAGTGATTTTTCTTTATTGAAGGCCTTCTAGGCCTAATATGAATGTATTAAAATAAATATATTGGTTTACGCCACGATTGTAAACTTTCTTGATAGTTTTCACCATATCGACTCCTACCCACTAAAAAAGAAGGATCAAGCACGCACTCGGGTTCATCATTCGACACGTGTAACATTCATAGACATCACGAATGTATCTACAACATGCTTAACTATTTAGTGTTGGTCAATTATATGAATGACCATGCCTGTTATATACACTATGAGTTTCCCACAGTAACTCGTAGGCATTTGCATTTGATATAATACTTTGTATTTTGTTTATGGACACACAAAAGGTGTATGACGAGTCTTCTTCCACTATGATAACTTGTGAATATGTTTACATTTGCTACATTATTTATAATTTTGCTATGGTCTTTGGCTTCATAGTATATCTGCTATTTCTGCATGTGGCATGTAGTGTGTATATTTGTGACATAGAGAATCCATATGTGTTGCATATCTTTTATCCATGATTTCATGCAGATCAGTGTGCTTTCTTGTATCTTGATGGTGATTTCTGAAGTGTTATGCAGTAGTTGTTTCACCTATTAAATGCCCTTCATATGTTGCTCATGAATATACTGTATCATTTTTCACAAGATGCTTGCTTTGCAAGCTCTTGGTTATTTTAGGAAGTGATCTGTAGTTGCATGACTAAACCAGCGACATTACTTACTGACCTTTGCATTCTGATTGGCTTGAAGATCTCTAAAATTCTTTGGGAACTCTATATTATTAATTAATTGTAAGCATATTGTTATCCCTTCAATTTGATCTCTTATTGCAAGAAGGTTACTATAGTCGTTGCACCTCAAAATCTTTTGATTAAAGAGGACTAATGCATTACTTTCATAACTAATTCCTATAAGAGTTATGTTCACTACAACTCCCTTATTCATCTTCGTTTGTGGCTCATTAAATTCGTGGCACATGAACTTCAATAGTCTAAAAGATATTGATGTGTTTATTTGTATATTTTTATAGACTATTGAGTTGACTACAATTAAGTCATCCTCCACATACATTCATTAGCAACTTACTACACTTGTTGTATGCTTCCTTTCAATATTTGTAGGAAGCTATTGCATTTATATGCAAGCTGGTTATTAATGATTAGATGGACTTCATAGTATTCATGACATATTCCTATTAGCCATTATAAACCTTCCCTTCTACATGTAGTTTAGATATTGGATACATGGAAGATCTCATATGATGAATCATAGGAGCTCATATGTAGTATGATGTGTGTATTCCACTTATAGGTAGCATGTCAGATTTATTTATGTTCCATTCAGTGTTTCAATCATGTGCATATCATCACATGTTCCTATTAATATTAATGGATAGTTCATTATGTGCATTAGAGATCCTCTTTTGCTTAATTTATTTGCATGCAAGATAGATACAAGTGTCACACATTGATCACTATCATTTGTATATGATTTGCAACAATTGTTACGATGTTCTTATGCATTTACTTGCAACCAATTTACATATCCTTATTGATTATTATCTGTAAGCAAACCATGTGTTTCTTTTAGTCTTGTTACTTACGAGTTAGTTACATTAAAAATTATGAGTCCTTGTAACTATTTGTTGATGTTCATTTGAATTTTTTTAATTTTTTATTCAGCATTTCTTATTTCCAATTTCAATGTATATTTATTGATTTAGAGTTTAGTCTTTCTATTCAAGTCATTAAAATTCAATTTGTCATTCACTTAAGTACCCTAAGTTCAATTAACAAGTTTAAGTCCTTGTCAACTATAGATCATGTTTGAGTTCCTAATAATTATTCAAATTTGTTATCCTCTGCATTGCCCAAGTTTATATTTGAGTCCTTAAAGTTCCCTATGTTAAATTAAGTTTCAAGTCCCCTGTGTTTG
The DNA here is from genome assembly GCA_022539455.1 of Dendrobium nobile. Lineage (NCBI taxonomy): Eukaryota > Viridiplantae > Streptophyta > Magnoliopsida > Asparagales > Orchidaceae > Dendrobium > Dendrobium nobile. Next base: position 19,990,276 of record CM039721.1, on the reverse strand, counting down.
TTAGAGTCAAATCCCAGTTCACCAAAAATTTTGTTAGCCTCCTAGTGTCTTCCTTGCTTAGGGAAAATTCCAGGAGTCTAGGTCTCCTGCCATACTAGAGAAAAGCATGTACGGTGGGTTTCGAATGACACCACAGTGATAAATCTTTAATATCACCACGCTAGAGAAAGGCATATATAGGTCTTCAGGGTACCTATTTGAAATGTGCATTTGCTTTCCCAATAGATATTGAAGCATCTATAGGTACTTATATTCATCCCCGTTGTGTTAAATAAAACTACGTACATTGCTTACCCGCTTCGTTGTAGGAGTCGCACTGCGTTCCCTTCCCACCACGCAAGAGAAAAGCATATATAAGCAATTTTTTGGTGCATCACAATCATCAATAGAGTGATTTTGAGTATTAGAAGTTGTACCTATGCACAGATCGGTGACGGTGTTGCTTTCAAAGGTGCATGTGAGCCAAGGCACAAAAATCCCTTTTTCATTTTTTTTTAATTTTCTTTTTCTTGTTTCCCTTTTTTTTCTTTGTTTGAATTTTCATTCGTCCTCTTGTTTTAATCTCTTTTCCTTTTTTTTTTAACTCTTATTTCTCCTTTCTCTTTATCTCTCTTTCTATATATATATATATATATATATATATATATATATATATATATATATATATATATATATATATATATATATATATATATATATATATATACTAATGTTAGTTATAATAAATATTAATATTATTATTTAGTATTATTAATAGTTGTAAAATATTAAAATTAATATTAATATTAATTATAATTAATATTAATATTAATATTAATTATAATTAATATCAATACTAATTTGAAACATAAGTAATAAAAAAAGAAGTTAGAGGGATTACCTTAGGTTGATATTGAGTGGGCTAATGTGTTTTTATTTGGGTTTTTAAGTATATGTTTATATGGGTTTTTCACAATTGTGGGCTGAAGAAGATTGAGTGGGGTGGGTTGATTATAGTGATGCAGAGTTGATGAGGTATGCGACCGTAAGCTTATAGTTGGTTGATTTGAATGTGGTTTCGATTAGTGAGTATGGGCTTTATAAATAGAATAGTGGGGAAGAGAAGGGTTTGGCTAGGCAGAGCAAGAGATCTAGTTGTGAGGGTAATGATCAGAGGTTAGATAGAGCTTTTCTTGCATGTGAAGAGGAAAGATGAAGAACAATGTGTCTTATGGATGGTCTATATTTTTGATTGAGGAGAAAAAGAGGAGAAGGATAGAGGCGGCTAGGGAAGAAGTTGGAGAAAGAATGAAGATGAAGGAGATGGGTTTGTGGGTTTAGTAACTATTGGTGGTCTCGGCATTGGGTTGTACAAGGATCGATAGATTCGACTTTGGAAAAAATTGGAAAACTAGTTGTTGTAGAGGGTTAGTTGAATGTTGGGTTTGGGTTTGGTAGAGATGGAAATAGAAATGTTGATGGCTGAAGCTTGTGAGTGAGTTTTGTATGTTGGAGTTGAGCATGGATGGAGGCAAAGAAGATATGCCCATTTTACTTAAACGACGGGGAAGGACATTTCGTGGGAAGAGATGTGAGCTAGAGCAGATCAGCCCAGAATTGTAGACCTAGATACTATAGCGATAATGGGATACGATAGATTTAGACATGGGCAATGGCAGGCAGTCATTTTAAGTATATTTTCATCTCTTTTTTCTTTTTCTCTTAGTTACTTAAGTAGATGTCATTATTGAGATAATTTATGTTTCTAGACAAGTCATCCACAAGATATAATGTTAATCATAATAATCAAAGGATATGATTATCTCTCTGCAAATAAAATTCTATGATATTACAAAGTATCATTAAATATTAATTAAAGTGAATAGGCTCAAATTGGTAAAAAGTATATGTATTAAATCAGATTATCTCGTAATAAAGGTAGTGAACTTAATCCAATTATGAAATATTTTATTAGTAATTATAAATTGCATCAACCTAAGGGAGTCTTGTGACCTCAAAAAAAAAAAAAAGAAGCTAAAAAAACTTATCAAATACATCTCAAAGGAAGTTGAACTTATAATCTTTATAGGTATAAGAAATGCCTATGATAATGACTGAATTTGATAGCTTGGGTACACACTATAAAGACTTTTCAACTAAAATTATAATCCTATCTATATAAAGGCCACTATTATATTGCATACTAGATCTCCACCTAAATGTATTCAATTGAATTATGTTGTAAAGTTGGGAAGACAATCATAGGGGACACAAGTGAATACAAGGTTATTTATTGATAATATGAAGACTGGTCTATATGTATTAAGATGGGTCATGAGATGAATGCACATTAGCTAGGATTAGTTCTTAATAAGCTCACCTTAATCTCTTTTATGAGAAATAAAGAGAATAAATTAAATTGGAAAATTATCCTTTAGGACATGCAATTTTAAATCAAAAAAATTTATCTTAAATTGATTTTAAAGTTGATTATTAAGTTATATAAAATTGATAGAAAATACTTTCATTAACAAACTATTACAAGGTATAATTTTTAGATAAATCTTGCACATCAATTAAAAAGAAAAGTAAAATTATGTATCCAACAAATATACTAAAAATGAATAAAGTAAATGGGTACTTATAAAATAGATGAGAAAGAATTAGTGTAGTTGGGCTTGTAAACAAAAATTGAATAAAAATATCAAAATATTTTAAAGGGATATGCCTAGGAACAACCTAGTCCAAAATAAATCATGATAAGTAAAAGAAAGCAATGTACAAACATATTAAAAAAGAGTAGGGTATATAGATCCTTATAAAAATGGGAAATGGTTGTGTGCTATTGGGTTCTAACTTTATTGATAAATGAAAAGGTTAATAAATTATATATATCAAGATCCCTCTGCCCCTTTGTACCACTTTGATAACCTTAAGCACTATTGAAACACATGGATTACAAGTTGCATAAGGCTATCCTAATTTAAGGGATATATCTTGCTGAATCATATTTGGTCTGGTGGATGATGTCAAGCCATACTTTGGACCACCTATGGACTAAGAGTATGGAGATGAATGCAATGAAGTCAGAACACAAGAGAAAGATAGAAAAAAGGTGAATATAGATCTAGATAAAATATTTATTATCTAAGCCAAATGTACAAGAGTAGTGGAAGAAAGTACTCTATGCTACAGAGCTTAAGTTAAGAATGACATAATATATCTCTCCTTAAGGATAGAGAAAATGCTTGCGATGAAGGCTCTCCTGATGATGTTGATGATATTTCCTTTATAGGGTTTAGAGATTAATAATGGATATGTATAGTATTTAGTAACTATTTCATCCATCTATGATGTAGCTTATCCATCTGTGTTGGTATAGTGGCAATTTTCATGAGAGAGGATGCATGTATGAAGAACTCACATGTTGAGTTGGTAATAACATGAAGCTGGTTTGAGGTTGCCCCATTGAGAAAAGGGGCGAGTATCATCCAGATGTAGTAGGGAGATTGCGCAAGCATATAAATAAACTTGGCCTGAGGTTACCCCAATGAGATTCAAGTGTGTGAGTAGCATCTTGATGTGATTTTGAGGTTGATCCAATTGCAAGAGATGTCTTATCGGATAGTTATGTGATGTTATCTTAACTATGGATATGTCTTGCATGGGAGGTTTGACTTTGGCCAGGATGAATAAAGATTTGTATGACTAAGAGAGAAACTTCTAAGGTTTCCCATGTTAGGGTTGAAGATTGCATGAATGGTGAGGTTGAATATAGTTTATCATAATCCATTGTTAAGCTCCTTATCATCTCATAAGAAAGTCCCTCGAATGAACTATTCTGAGAAAGGAGGGGGTTCTTCTTCCACTTGACCCAAATGTAACCTATAAGACACCTGAAAATGGGAGCGTTCGTAGGTAGTTATGGGTATATATATAGTTCCCGAATTTATTTGATCTTTGTAATATTGGATGTCAAAAAGGTATAATAAAAGGGAAAATTCCAAAAAAGAGAATTATTAAATACAAATTTACTACGCTAAATCTTTATGGATTTCAAGGATTGTTTTTCGGTGGAGGCTAGATAGTTTCATCATCTGGTTTCTTTATAAAAATTGGTCTCTTGTCTTGTAGATGCTTAATTTTTTTTTGCCTTACGATCCTTGCTTGATTCCAACAAGCTGGATCTTTCCACTCTTCTTAGTGTTTGAGCTTCCAAGAAGGGTACAATAAGAGAGCGAGAGTGGCTTTAGCATGGAGGACTCAAATATAAAAAAAGATACGCCAAGAAAGGATGTTGTTGATGGAGAGGCATGAGTGTTTGTGAACTCAGTGGATCTCATTTTTGGTTCCCTGCTAAAGGGGATATGAGATGATCTTACATCATTGAGGATAATTAATCATCTAATCCTTATGAGGGGATGAAATAGATGATTTTTTTGGTTGTCCCTACTTTAGGATGCAAGAACAAAAATGTGAAGGTCTTGAAAATGAGAGGATTCAACATTTTCCACTCAAGAGACTGTTGTGAAGCATGAGTGAATCCACCACAAAGGAGATGATTGCACCAAATTGGGGTGTAGTTAGTGAGGAGACAACCATTATTACTGAAAAGGCTGTCAAAGAGGTCATTGATGAGTTAACAATAGGTAAGATTCCTTGAGCAACCATTAATTTCTTTACCATACATTTCTTTACTAACTCTAGTCATCCTTTGGAATCAATTTAGTCTGTGGAAATCAGAGGTTCGTTGGTGTCCTTGGAGTACCCAAGTCAAGAGATGTGGAGGAGCTTGGTATTGATGGAGAGTGAGTTACTTCTATAGATGACTATGATCAGAGGGGTTTGATGACCCTATAAAATGATTAGTTGGCGGCCATGTGGAGTCGCATAAACTCGTTGAAAGATGAGTAGTGTACGATGCTTAGTCAGACTATACAGAAGGGTTTTCCCTTGGGTGCTTAGTAAGTTATTCAGTATATAGACAGGATGGGATGATTAGTGCTTAGTATGATTAAATATACTATGGTTGGGATCTTCTGATTTAATCACTACATGGGATGATTTTACTTTTTAATTTATGTATTTGCTGAGGGAATTTTCCTTTTTTGAATTAAATCTTTGACTTTTGGAAGTTTCCTGTAAAAAAAATTAAAAAAAGGGAATTTCTTCGTCTTGTCAAATTGGACGAGGTGGCAGTTGTGCCAAATATTCTAAGACTTATCACTATGGAGACAAGGATTGTGATTAGGTTCATTGGATCTTGTAATGATGAGAGGGAATGGTGTGGTCTTTTGCATTAATTTTGATTTAATAGACTTTGATCTCTATGTATCAAATTGAAATTATAGAAATGAATGCCAGGGTCTTAGGAATGGGAGATTCACTTTGTCTCTATTGCTTCTTCTTTTATCAAACATTTTTGTTAATATATATGGTCTACGTAAGTGTGCAGGTACATTCCTTAGTGAAATGGGATTGATGAGTACTTTCGGAATGGAGGAATATACTGATATATATTCCATACTTTATGTTTAGCCCATGATGAATATGTAAGGTCAATGAAAGATAATGAATGAATCAATATAGTGTTGGATGGGGGACTTGCCATCCCTTTTGAACACTTGGTGTTGGGGCTGCAGTTTTCTTTATGAGCTGAAATAGAGGAAGTTCTAAATTTTTTTAGGTCGGCCCCTTCTCAACTTTTGTCAAATTCTGTGGCATTAATTTTATCTTTTGCTTCTCTTATGTAGAAGCGTGGTTGAAAAGCCTTATTTGGTCGGAGTTGAGGTTTATCCAGAAGTCCACTCGAAGAAGTAGATAGTCATAGATGTTCATGTAAGGTACCAAAAAATCATGGGTGCTTATAGAATGGAGCATTTCTCCCTCATCTTTTGGGGGAAAGGAGGTTTTTGAGTCATTCAAAGTGGGGGTAGCCCCTTCTGGGATGTTTTAAAAGAATGGGGAAATAGTTGTTGATATTTTATATAAAAAAAGATTATGTCCAGAGTGCTAAAGCTTTTAGCAATTCTGAGGTTATAACCGTCAAATGGAGATTAGGTATTACCTTCTAAAGAGAAATAGGTTTCTGCATAAGAGGAGAAATTTGTCATTCCATTATATAGCTGGTGCTTTGAGAATGAAGGATTCTTTCATTACTTAGCTTAAGAATAAGATATTTTTTAGCTAGATCCAAACAACATGGTCTATTTGATGATAAACTCATTGGAAGAAAACATTTAAGCTTAGAAATTGTTATATTGATGTAGTTGAAAATATTGAGCTCATGAGCGACATGAAATGATATAATGAGCTCACTTTAGATGAGGAGATGGAGATTCATCAAGATAAAGTGAACTAGGTGAACTTGCTAGAAGAGAAGGTTACAGATTTCATGAGCGCATGACCATCATTTTGATTGGGCTATATAATGCACATGAAAGATGGTGGCGAGAGACTATCTCTATCTTAAGTTCAAAGATCCTTCCTGCTACTTCAGATAATTTTCTTATAGTGATACTGAGGATGGCAGTGGGGAAACAAGTGCGACTTATAAGTGAGCACATCGACCTTAATTTTGTAATCTTGTGAAACTTTTGATATAAATAAAATAAAAAAATATAAAGAAATTCATTTGTCATTTAATCATTTTATTTTTATACTTTCTCGTACATGTTTGGTGATGTTAGTTTTTTTTTTGTACCAACCATATGCCTGTTGAGTCTTTGAAAGGAATTAAGGCTTTAACCTTTATTCCTTTACTTACGAGTTTGCTTTTCATGACTCAATGGTTGAGAGGTATGCTGTTTATATGTGAAGCACCTGTGATGGACCAAGCCTTACACTAGACTCTTCCTCTTCATAGAGGTAATCATCAAGGCTCATTAGCTAAGGGCATTTATGCTCCACCATTATTGTAGACCTCTGTTGGATGACTATGGCACCCTAAGAGGGGGGGCGAATTGGGGGTTTTTGAAATTTTTATTAAAAGAAGAAAATTAAGATGATTTTAAAGCAATTTTGAAAAGAAAAAGTAATCACACAGTTTTTATGAAAAAGACAAAGAAAAAATAGATGCAAGAAATAAAAATAAGAGGCACAATATTTTTACATGGTTTGGCCTGGATTCCAATCTGACCTACATCAACGCTAGCCAACTCTTGGGCTATAATTCACTAATCCCAGGTTTTCTTTGCTAACCTCACTTCTTTAAACCAAAGAAAATTTTTACAACCTAAGTACTACTCTCTTACACGGGCGAGTACAACCCAATCTAATTATAATTAAAACTTCACTAAGCCAAACGGCTTAGATCAAGAAAATGAAAAATACAATTTGATGTGAATAATACAAGCTCAAATTATCTTGTAAGAAAATATCCATAATATTTGAGGTGATTTTACAAATTAATTTTAATCATCTCACTAGACAATGAAATATTAAATTTGCTCACTTTAAGAAAGATTTATATTTTGTTTAAAATAATAAAAACATTTTAAATAAAAATATATGTTTGCTGATTTAAATTTTAATACTTCAAATCAAATAAAAAGAATTAGATTATAGATGTAAATCTATGCCACCTTAAAGAAAATAAAAGTACTTTCTTTGTTAAACTTTATGGATTTAAAAGATGTAATATAGAAAACTTTAATATAAAATTTCCAACAAATATTTCACCAAAAAATAAATATTTTTAAGAAAAAAATATATGAAAGAAAACTCAAAAACTCCAATAGATTTTATTCAATTTTGTGTGTTGAAGCTTTCCAACCAAGATTTCGATATCGCAAATGAAAAGAGCACTTGGAATAAAAATCAAAATTTCTCCTCTAAATATTGAGAATGTAAAGAAGAAGGGAAGAATGGAAAATTGCTGAAGATTTTTCTTTTTGAGCAGCCCTTACATGAAGAAGAAGAGGGGTATTTATAGGGAAAGGGTAAGTAAAGCTAAATTTGAATAAAACTATTAAACTCATATTTATTCTTCAACTAATAATATTATATTTGATCAAAAATTCAACTATATTAAATATGTATGAGATTCAAACGGCTATAAAAGGGCTAGCCATATGGGAAGGTCAAAAAGTCTTTATATACATCCAATATAGGGCAAAAACAGCTACCAGCCTATTATATTTAAATCAGATAATGTTTGAAAATTCATTATAAATTAAAATGAATTCCACATAAGTCTTATAGCCTATCAATTTCTATCTACAGAATCCAAAAAATCTAATTCAATAAACATTAGACCACGTTTTTGTCAAAATTGTATCATATTCATTATAATAAAAACTCATGCACAATTTTAAATATTTAAGAATATATTGAATATTAATATAATAAAATGATGTAATTTATATAGAATTAATCATACATAAATAAATTGAAATGAAACAAGTCAGTTTAAATAATAAACATTTTACTATATAAGCTTATTACCTTTAATTCCCTAATTATAAAACTTTTCATATTTGATAATAATTATACAATCAATGAAGGTTATAAAATTTATTTAATAATAAAATCTTAGAGATTTTTATATCATGACTAATATATAATTAATAGATATTTAGATTATGTGCAAATTGAATCATGCAAGTAAATAATAATGGTCCATTAGCATGCTCCTATGATAATATAAAGTCCCTGAAATTGTCCATCTTGGTCCATCTTAATCTCAACATTTGATTGAACTTGACTTGTGCAATGTAAATCCTATAAATAATTACTATGCACATGATTAGACCTGAAATATTTAGCACACAAATTAGAGCATCCAAGCATATGTTTGTTATCATCAAAATCTCTAAAATAGGTCATGAGGTAGATAATATCAACAAGCTCATCTCATTAGAGGTAGAAGGAATCTACCATTAGGGGTATTTATTGTCATCATTTAAGGTGTGAAAATCACACCAACTAAGAGGCAAGCCACGCACTACTTTATGGGCTTGTTGTAATAGAGGGGGCATTTTTTATAGTGGTATATGCTTATAGTCACCTATAGTGTTGGAGTGCATAAGACTCACCACCTATTGGGGACTCATGCACTACTCATTATGGAGCTTGTCACAAAGAAAGGAGTCAATAAATAGTGGCTGAGGTGATTTGATATTGATAATAACATGGTTTCTATTATCACATATAGTGCCAGAGAACATAAGTTTCATCATCTATTGGAGACTCACGTGCTACTCATTGGAGAGAGTCAGCTAATAGTGGCTAAGGAATTTTGATATTGATGATAGAACAATGCGTGTAGTTTCCTATAGTGCTAGGGAACATAAGAATTTTCTTCTTCTAGATACTCATGCATTACTCACATGAAGCTTATCACAAAGGGGGGATTAAGCTAACAATGACTAAGGTATTTTGGAGTTAATAATGGAATGGTGCATGTAGTTTCTTATAGTGTTGGGGAACTAAAGACTCGCTATCTATTGGGGACTTGCATGTTACTTATTATAGAGCATATTACAAGGGTTGAGTTAGCTAATAATTGCTGAGGCATTTTGATGTTCATGATGGCATGGAGCATGTAGTCGCCAGGGTTCTAGGGCATAAAAGACTCACTATTTTTTTGGGGACTCATGTGTTACTTATTTTAGAGCTTGTCACAAATGGTGGATCGGCTAATAGTTGTAGAGATGTTTTGTAGTTGATGATGCAATCTCTGTCATGCTAGATGTTCTCGATCCTATTTATATCAAGAAATAAATACTTCAGAAGGTGAAATGGGTTACCATAGGGTGGTATGAAATGAATTTTTTCTGATATGTCCCATCGATGGGTTCTCTGTTTAATAAATCACTATTATCATTTATGGCTTTTAAAATGATGTTTTTTTGTCTTTCTTATTTAAATTGAATGAGTGGGTACTTTGGACTGTATAAGCTTGTACATTTAGAGAATTTGTAAAGATAGTAACATTCCTTAAGTATGCCTTTCAAAGGTGAGCTTACTTTTCTATGGTAGGTGTGGCTATGAGCTTTCATCGGCTTTTAGATTTTTCTTCCTATGACATAAGAAGGAAAGAAGAAGATAAAGGAGACATGTCTTCCATCCTAATATTAACTTTCTTGTGTAAATTATTTTTTATATAGGAGGCTTCTCACAATTCTCTTATGTTTGGGAGAGTAGAAAGAATGGTGGAAAGAGTGCCATAGAGGAGTGTCCGGTGCTTTGCTTTTGTCTTTCCATTTGCTCCCTTGAACCCTTCAATGTGGTAAGCTTTAGTTAAGCATATCAGAGATCAGTCCTTGATTGATGCTACCTCTATGAGGGCTGAATGGTTGATGCACCTTCTTGTGAAACTTGGAGAGGCCATTCTTCTCTCCAAGGACATCAAATTGAGTGGGATGTTTTTATGCAAGAACTGGAGACGCACAACTATTCTAATGTGTTTTATTGGTGAGATAAATTTTTTAAGAAGAGGCATAAGGAGACAAGTAGGGTGCAACAAGGGTTAAGATCTACAATGCAATTCTATTGTACTGGCTAGAGCTACTCTCTTCTATAGTTTGGTATACATAAAATAGATCAAACCTTTAGTGCTTGGGAGTTATAACTCAAATTTTTAAAAATTGCATTTTGATCTGCAACAGTCAAGAATCTATTCAAAAGTCGTTATAAGCCCAAATCATAAATCTTCTTCATCATAAAATTTCTTTTGTTGTTTTTTAGTTTCCCTAATTTTTTTCATCATTTTGGGGATCTTGTGAAATTCCTTAATAAATTAGCATCTAACGGTACAAGTGGGGATTTTAGGGCCATTAAGTGTCAATTTTGCAAACTGATTTCAAAAACATAATAAATAAAATAAGTTATCTTATAAATATTTTTCTATAATTTTTGAAGCCCAATAAAAATTTCTATGAATTTTATTTTGAAAATTTATTAGAATATTATTATTTTATTATTATTTTTTTAAATATCTAAATCCAAAATGGATTTATGAAATGGCTTAAATCCACTTTTCTTTTCATTTCATGCAATAAAGAAAGTTTTTTTGGGAATTTAAGAAGAAAGAGAGGAGAGACAAAAGGGAAACTATGTTTTGGCAGCTGTAGAGTGATTTTTGTCTGTTAGTCTAGTTTGAAAATTTGCTCGTCTCTAGGTAGGTTATGTTTTGCCTATTTTAGATTTAAATAATTTTTTGTTTTTGATATTTTTTTACTCAAATTTGTATTTCTGTTATTGAAAAATGATGATAACATTGTTTTGGTAAAACTTTCATCGCGTAACTTTTTTTATGTTGTAGACAATATGATTTTGAACATTTTGAGTATATTCTAAAAATTTTTTGCTAGATGAATTTAAAAAACCAGAAATTTATACCCACTCATAAATCTATTTTGACATAAAAAATAGTGCTTCAGTTTAATAGAGAAAGTTTTTCGGCTGTCGACCAAGTTGGGAAATTTTCTCGTCTCTAGGTAGGTTAGGTTTTGCCTATTTTAGATCTCAATAATTTTTTGTTTTTGGTATTTTTTTTACTCAAATTTATATTTCTGATATCAAAAAATGAAGATAACTTTGTTTTTGTAAAACTTTCACCGTGTAACTTTTTATATGTTGTAGACAATATGATTTCAAACATTTTGAGTATATTCTAGAAATTTTTTGCTAGGTGAATTTGAAAAACCAGCTATTTTTCCCACTCTAAAATTTATTTTGACATCTAAAAATAGTGCTTCAGTTCAATTAAAGCTTTTGAATGATATTTTACATAATTTATGGTAATTTTGTTATGTTTAAAAAATTGTGAATTTTTACTCCATAGTTTTTTTGTTTTCTAATGTTTAGACATTTTGACAGTTTTTATATTCAGTCTTATTATGCTTTAATCAATAAAATGCATTGAAAAGTATGTTTTAAAGTGTTGTGATGTGACACCGACATAAGTGGGTGGCTGAGGTGGGATTTTGGTATACCGATGCTAGTGGGAAGTCGAGGTGAGATTCTATTATGCTAGCCACAGTGAGTGACAGAGGTGGGGTTCTATTGTGCTTGTGAGATTCTGTTACCTAAGTGTTGTTATGCTGGAGCGAGTAGGCTACCATGGTGGGATTCTGTCATGAAGTATTTACTTATAATTTAATTTATTTTAGTGTTTATTTAATTATATTTAATTTCAATGTATGATTCAGTATAGTGTTCTTAGTTCTTTTAATTTTGGTTATTAATTTTTGTTTTACGCTATGATAGCCTACTGAGCTGTGTTAGCTCATTCTTGCTTTTGCTTTTTTTATTAGACCCAGGGAAGGGTATGAAGCGAGCTGATTATTTGGGATAGCAGGCTCTGATATGTGTTATAGGTATATTTTATTATTTTTGATTTTTTGCAGGCTTGGTTTTTTTTGGTTGTGCTCTCTACTACCAAGCACTATTGTAGATAGATTTCAAATTTTATATATTTTGGATGATATATATAAAAAATAATGTTAAGATTCAGTAATCCTCTACCTCATTTAATAGTGGCTTTGTTTAGTATATAAATTAGAAGTTTTGCTTCAGTACTTCTCTGACCAGATCTTGGGGTCATTATTATCATAATCGCATACCGTAAGCCTTATGTATTATTGAGTCATATTGGGTAGGGTTGTGACACTGGGCACCTTGGCTCACTATAGGGAGTAGTCTAATCTTTTTTCTCAGCATGGACCCAGGGGGACTTGACAATCTCATGCTACTTGGGTAATCACTTTTGATTATCAAGTAGTCAAAAAATATGATTGAATGGGTCTCTATTAAGAGAGGTCTCTATTAAGGACGTTCGTCGTCCGCCTTCCACGGCTGGCGAACAAACTGAGAGTCGATCTGTAATTCCAACTCTGTTCATCTCTTCATGCCCTATCTTGTCTTCTTCTCCACCTGTGTTTGGTGACGACGCAGTTTCTAACAAGCTGGACGGAAAGGCTCGTTTTATTAGGAAGCCATTGATTATCAATGAAGGTGGCCTCTTGAACCAGAAGAAACCAATGGAGGTAATTGGGAATGGGAAAAACATCATTTTAGATAATTCTATGCTCTTTAAAAAAATGGATTCTCTATTTAAATCATTTATAATGGGTAAAGGCGCTAAAGGGGAGGCGTCGAAATCCAATTCGAAGAAAAGCCAGCCTCATTCCAGGTTGGCTATGGGAGACAAGGTCAAAAGCCAAAATATTTTCCTTGATGAGAATGAGGAAATTAGGGATAGTATTAATCAGGAGGCAAGAAAAAATGTTGATATGGAGGAAGTCCGTGTTTGTGAAAATGTTGAACTTGCTAATTGTTCAGAGGCTTTGGTTTAGAAGGTTAATGCTTCAAAGACCTCTAACAATTGGGCTCTAAATGCTTGGACCAAGAAGAACAATGTTAATGTCACTAACCTGGACTTTGGGAAAGAGTTTATAGTGGAGGACATGGTAGTGAGAGTTCATTCGGCTAATGGACATGAGAATTCAGTGAAGCTTTAGAATTCACTGGTTATCAAGGTATTCGGTCATACTGTTCCTTTCCAATTGATTTGCTCAGAGTAGAGGAGGCAGTGGGCTTAGTTTAGAAAATTTAGCTTAACAATTCTTGGTTTGGGATGGGTATTATGTGCATTTGATGAGAAAGAGGCGTTGGACTTAGTGTTATCTAGTGGGCCTTGGTATGTTAGAAATAACATAATAGGCATGGACAAGTGGTCACCATCCTTCTCCCCAGTTTCCTTGAAAGGCCTAACGTCCCTAGTTTGGATTAGAATGCCAAACTTTCCTCGTCAATGCTGGGACGAAATCAGCATGTGTAGAATTGCCTCCATGATTGGGAAGCCATACATGATAGATGGAAATTCATTCCAATGGAGCAGAAGGGAATTTGCCAGGGTTTGTGTCCGCATAAACCTGGATTCAAAACTTCCTTTGGGAGTTTGGGTTGAAGGATCTTCAGGCAAATTCTTTCAAAGGATTGAGTATGAGAAGATCCCTAACTTTTATTTTTGATGTGGCAAAATTGCACATTTGAAAGAACAATGATCAATTTCATGCATTTTCTTCAAAAAAAAAAAAGAAAGAACAATGTTCAGAAAAAATGGTAAAGGAGAATCATCCTGTCCAGAATGTAAGTGTGATTCGTAATATGGATCCAAATTAGAAAGAAGGAAAGACCCAAGGAACAAATTCAAATGAGGATGGGTACGGACCTTGGATTCATGTAAACTTCATGAGACATAAGTTCAAGAAGCAAGGTACTATTTCTAAATTCAGTTCTCAGAATAATTCAGGTTTGCAAACTGAATATGATAACAGGCATCCGAAGAGCAATATGATGTATAGAAAAGTGGCAAAGTTACAATTGAAGAAATTGGAAGGCAAACTCAAGGATTGAATGATGCTTTAAGAACCATGGAAGAAAGGGTAGATAAATTTGGAGAGGCTTCCGATTCTGTTTCACAACAGGGAGAAGAAAATGATTGCTCTGGTATAACAGATTTTATCCCAACTATACCTGTTGATAATAACAAATTCAATCTGTTGAATAATGTGATTGAAGAAGGTGAAATTATGGGACCTATTATTGAAAATGACTTAAATGGCTTTGGGAACAACAATACTTTGAATCATAGTGATTTCTTAGAGGGATGTGGAAATGAAGACAAAAGTGAGAAGGTTAAAGTTCCATGCTCTAGAAAGAAAGGATCTAAGCAAATTAAAAACTTAGGTCCTATTAAATTTAACCTAAGGAGTAGAAGATTGGATGGAGTTGAAAAAAAAAAAGTGGGGGATCCTTCCCCTCTTTTGCATTAAATGTCATCCATTGGCTTCTAGAATTGCAGGGGAGCTAGGAAAAGGAGAGATTCTCTTTATTTGAAGGAGGTTGTAAAAGAAAATGGAGGTTTTTTTATGGGGTTGTTGGAAACTAAAGTTTATTTGTTTAGTAGAAGAGATGTGGATTTGTTAATTGGAACTGGATGGAATTTTTTTCAAGTTCCCTCGGTTGGGCTATCTTGGTGTATTCTGATTATTTGGAAGTCTGATGTGGCTTCTTTCACTTTTTTCGAGTCTTCAAACCAATTCATTATTGGGGAGATAGATATCAAAAACAAGGGTAGTTGGAGAATTTCTACTATCCATGGTAGCATAGATGCATACAAAAGAAGAATTCTATGGGAGAAATTGCAGTTATGCACTACTAATGGCAAAGCAATGATCATTGGAGGTGATTTCAATTGTATTCTTAATAAAGATGACAAAAAAGGAGGGAAAAGGTTTGTTTACTCCTTCAGTGCCAAAGAGAAGGAGTCATTTCTAGTTTCTAATGACCTTCACAACATGAGGGGCATTGGACCCAAATTCACATGGTGCAATAATAAAACTAGAGCTAACAGAATCCTTGAAAGATTGGATAGGTGCTACTTGAATTCAGTTGTTTTAAGCTCTCCTCATCGTCTAGTAGTAAAGCACCTATCTAGAATTGCCTCAGACCATTGCCCAATAATTTTGAAATTTCAAAATTTCAATGATACCCTTAATAAATCTATTAAGTGTGAAGATGTTTGAGACTCTAATCCAGCATCTTTTTCTGTGGTTAAAAAAGCATGGAGAAAGAGAATAGAGGGAGACTTCGGCCAAATTCTCAACTATAAATTTAAGAGATCTTTGAAGGCACTTTTCTATTGGAGCAAATACAAACACAAGGCTTCAACTCAAAAAAAAGATTGTCTTAATGAAGAGATCTTGGAGCTTCAAGATATAGAAGGCAAGGAAGGGCTTTCTGATGACGAGTGCTTGATACTCAAAATGAAGGTTGGGGAACTCAACTCAAATTTGGCTCGTCTTAACATGTGGTGGAGGCAGCGTGCAAAGGTGAAATGAGCTACGAAAGGTGATACAAATTCTAAATTTTTTCATGTTTTTGCCAGTGCAAGGAAAAATGTAAATTTTATAAATAAAATTAAATATGAAGATAGGTTGGAGATGGAGGAGCAGCACTTGATTAAAGACATTTTTTTTTCAATTCTTCAAAAAAAAAAGGGTGTTCAGGGAGTGCATTTTGGAAGGATGGCCGAAGTCCAATTATCATCTGGAGGAGGCGGATTTCTATAGCTTAAATAGAGATTTCTCTATAGAAGAAGTTGAATTGGTTATCAAGAGTACATGGAGTTTTATTGCCCCAGGGAATGATGGAGTCACGTACTCATTCATGAAGAGCTATTGGAAAATTGTAAAAGAAGATGTTTGGAGAACATTGAATCAGTTTTTTCTTACTAGAAAGATGAATTCTAGTTGGAAAGAAACTCTAATTGTCTTGATCCCTAAAGTTTCCAATCCAATGTACCCATCCAACTTCAGGCCAATTAGTTTATGTAATGTTATATACAAAGTGGCTGCCAAAGTTTTAATAAATAGAATTTCTTCTGTTATTCACAAAGTAATTTCTTATGAACAAGCTGCATTTTTGAAGGGCAAAGCTATGTCAGATCATATTATGGTTGCACATGAGATCTTCCACAAATCCAGGTTTTCAAAGAACTCTAGCGGGATGGTCTCTTTCAAGCTGGATTTGGAGCAAGCCTATGACTCCATGGGCTAGCCAACATTGGAAAAATCTTTGAGGTATTTCGGGTTTCCTCCTTCAATTTCTTCCTTAATCATGGAGTGTGTTACAAATGCTTAATTTTCTGTAATAATTAATGGAAACTCTTTAAATTGGATTGAGGCCAAGTGTGGATTTCGGTAAGGGTGTCCCTTGTCCCCCTACATGTTCATCCTTTGTGCTCAATTGTTGGCTAATGCTCTTAAACAAAGAGGTGATAATTATGGCATTAGCATTTCTCCTAATGGACCTATGATATCGCATTTGTTATATGCGGATGATATATTATTATTCTCAAAAGCAAATGTGAAGGAGGTCAAAAATATCAAATGTATTATTAATGACTTTTGAGGTTGGACCAGGCAAAAAGTCAATGAAAAAAAATCTTGTGTCCTTTTTGGAAAATCTGTGAATAGAAGGATGAAGAAGAAAATCAAGAAGATTATGGGGATTCTTAGTGTTAAAGAATTTCATTATCTTGGGACTAAAATTTCCTTGAGAAGATTAGTTTCACAAGACTTTCAATTCATTATTGAGAATGCCATGAAAATGATTAGTATTTGGGGAAGCAAATTCATCTCATTGGCTTAAAAATTCAATCTAGCAAAAACAGTTTTGTTGTCATATACTATTTTTCATAGCACTCATTCCTTGATCCCAAAAGGCACCCTTGAATAGATGGAGAAGTTGTGTAGAAGCTTTATTTGAAATAAATCTTATGAAAGTTAGGGTATGCATTTTGTTAATTGGAAAATTTTGTGCTCTCCAACCAAATGGGGAGGAAGAGGACTTCATTCTTGCTATGACAATGTTGGGACGTTGAGAGCAAAAATTGCTTGGAGATATATTCAAGAGAAGGAATCCTTGTTGCATAAAGCTTTATTTCCCAAATATGGATGTTGTTTTGAAAACCAGTTTTCAAAAAAAAGTGGATCTATAGCTTGGGCTATTATAAAAAATGGAGGAGTGTTTTTAAGGCTGATAGTTAGATGGAATGCTGTGAATGGAAGTTCCTTTAACATACTTATTGACAACTGGATTTTGGATAAAAATCTGAATAAATGGCCTACTTATCTCAATCTCCAGGATCTAGATGGAGCCTTGGTTGATAAATTTGTTGCTGACAGAAGATGGGATGAAGAAGAGTTGAACAAAGCATTTGGACCAGATCTTGTTAGTTTGATTATTCAAAGTAATCTCACGGCTGGATTTTATGAAGATAGATTGGAACTTTTATATAGAAGATTAGGGAAGTAAATATCTGCATTTGCTTATGAAGCTTCAATTCAAGATTTTCAGTACGAAAGCTATTGGGATTGGATAAATAAGGCGAAGCTGTCACCTAGAGTTGGAGTATTTTGGTGGAGAATTTTTAACAAAGCAATCCCGACATTCTAGTTTTTATGTTTGTTGACCTCATTTTTGTATGAGGTCACTAAGACCCATCCAGAACCCAGATTTAATCCTAGACCCTAGGATCCACTCTAGACCTTAGGATCCTTCTAGATCCAAGACCTTAGAGCCTATTCTAGAGCCTAGGATTCCCTTAAATCCTGAATCTTAGAATTCTTCTATACCTTAGGATCACTCCAACTTCAAATCAATCTCCACCCTTGATCAACCTCAATTTTAAATCAATTCCTGTATTTAATCCACTCCAATTTTAATTTGATCCCTACCTGTGATCAATTTAAATCTCAAACTCCATCCAATTCAAATTCAAATTAATTCAAATTTCAAACATATTCAAACTTTGACTCAATTCACTTGAGAATCCAAATTTTAACCTAGGCTTTGATCCAAGCTTCAATCTAGCTTTGGCCTCATCCATTCATTAACAATCACCACATGATTGTAAATGATTTGGATACTTCAATACTAATCATTCCAACTTAAAATCTATTCCAAATCCAGAAATCCAGACTCAAATCCTAAGTCTCAAGGCCTTGTCCTAAAGACCCTTTTTAGAGATTTTTCAAACATTTCAAAACCCACTCAAATGGTCTCTGATTCAAGGTCTATCACTTGTAAAGTGATAAGACATGTCTCTAGAGGTTACTCTCCAACATTCAGCTCATTTTGAGGTCTCTAACCCCAGAATCTGAATTAAAATCCAAAGGCTGTAAAACCTTCAAATATTTACAGCCTATGCCATTGAACCTAACCCCTTTGAGATCTTGACTTTGGAACCCTTATCCAAGCTTCCAATCACTTCCAGACTCTTGATTTTAACCCATTGAGCAGTAAACTGCATTTTTCAGAATCATTTTTGACTCTAGTTGACCAATGGGCCAAAATTGACTAAAATACCCTTATGAGATTTCAAATGGCTATTTCAATTCAAATCAATTCCAAACTCTTTGAAACCATTTCCAATGAATTTCAAATATCAAACTCAACTTGTTGAACTCAAGCCTAGACCTTGGGTCAACCTGGTTGACCAAGTCAACCAAGTTTGACCCATGGACCCATACACCCCTCCCCTTTCAAAATTTTGAATCTACTCCATTCCAAGTCCTTTGAATGTATGGGATGAACCCTTGGGTACCCAAGAGACCCCTCTTGGTCACCCAAGCCTTGGGCTTACTTGGGTTAGCCTTATGGCTTGACCCAAGTGACCCAAGAGAGACCTCCCTTGAGCCATCTTTTGATCTTAATCAAATTGAATCCAAATCAAGGTGCCATTGGGTTCCCATTGACCCAATACACCTTCCTTGACCAGCCCAATCCTTGGGCTCATTTAGGTCAAGAGTTAGGCTAGCCCAAAGTGCCTAATAGCTCTTGGGATTGGGCCAACTCTCAACCTAAATCCAATTGAACCTGGCCAACACCTCCCATAGGTGGCCCTAGGTCCAATACACCTCCTCCAGCCAGCCCATGCCTTGGGCTAGCTTGGGTCAATAGTTAGGCTAACCCAAAGTAGCCAAAAACACTTGGACCCGAGCCAACCTTTGACACAGATCAGATTGGACCCAATTGCCACTTGCATTGGGTGCACCAGACCCAGACCCACTTCCCACTTCAAGCCCAGGGTCTGGCCTGACCTGGGTTGAGCCCAAATCGACCCGAACCGAGCAGATTTGGATCAACCCGAGCCAACCTTTGACACAGATCAAATTGGACCCAATTGCCACTTGCATTGGGTGCACCAGACCCAGACCTACCTCCCATATCTAGTCCCGGGTCTGGCTTGACCTGGATCGAGCTCAATTCGATTCAAACCAAGCAGGTTTGAGCCAAACCGAGCCACCGGATCGATCCCGGCTTCCCCAGACCAATTTGACTCCACTCCCAGCTCCAGTGTGTCCCCATCGGCCTTCCCTGGTCAACCCGACCCAGACCGTGGCCGGCGGCGGTCGGAACCAATGGAGAGCAAGTTCCGGTGGTCCCCCCAGGCCGATCCTGACCGAAAGCCTTCCAAAGGCTGTGGTTCGCCGGCTTGAGGCTCACGAGCTCTCTGGAACGGTGCCCCTTTCCACTTGGCATCAATCCGAGAGCTCCTCCGATTCAATCCTGGCCGTCCGAGCTCGCGGGAGGAGGCTGAATAGGCTGGTGCTCCCCAGAGCTCAAGGATCGATCCCAGCACTTCGAAACGATTTCCCAGAGTTCCCTCAACCTCCCATTGTCTCCCCTAGAGCTCCCAGACCTCTCCTTTCATTACTTCGAGCGAACTCCGGTGAAAGGCTTCGACGTCCCGCTCAAAGTCCTATCTCCGGCCGTCCTCCAGTCGTGGTCCCTGAAGGAAGCCTGCTCGCCTTCGTCTCCTGAAGCTTCCAGATAGAGAAGCTCATTCGTTGAGACTTTCTCTGCGGTAACTCCTTCATCCCGAGCTCCCTAGCTAGGTAGTCCGGTCAAGTGTGAAGGAAACCTTCACCCCAACGGATTTCCACCGTTGGATTGAAGGTTTCCACCCTCCTGATCCTCCTTGTGAAATTTTGTCGAAGTTCGCCGGCGGGATCAATCGGATCACGCCGAAGAAGGTTCACGGCCTCGGATAAGAGCGGAGGTTGAAGACGAAATCTCAGCCGTTGATTCCGATCAACGGCTCGGATTAAATCCCGTGGTTCCGGAGCGCCTTGAATCCTAGCCGTTCGATCCCGCATCCGACGGCTACGATTAATCCGACCGTTACCCAGTCAGCGCCAATGATTGCCCAGCCAATCGGGACGCGCCGCGTGTAAAGCGCGGCTGACTGTGTAATGGCTGGATTAATAATTCCAGAAAATCAAGGGAACTTCAAAAATCCATATCTCCCTGCACACTTGACCAAATTAGGTGTTCTTAGGCTCATTGGAAAGGTCTCAGGGAGACCTTCAAAAGCCCTATGGTTCCAGGCCCTAATTGCATGTGTGTTAAGCTTAATTTCATTAATGGTATTATTTCAATTTATGCAATTACTGTTTGTAGTTAAGTCTCCGGGGCATGGAACTTTGGGAGATTGAATTTGGGCATGTCTTTGACATGTCCAAATTTTGTCTCCCCTGTTTTAAAGGTCTAAGGGCACTTTCCCCCAATTTTGAGTTTAAGGGTCATGGGTTGACCCTTAAATTCAAAATGGGATTTAAGCCTATCCAATGAGAATTAGGATCTGGTTTTTTTGTGTGTTGATTATGCTTAGGATACGGAGTTTAGGGCCACTGACTTTGCCCCAATCCAACCTTAGGATAGCTCCCTAGGATTTTTTGAAGGTGACTTAGAGCTCACCTTAGGTGGCTTAGTTAGCCACCTTAGAGTATTCCAATTGAGCCCAAATTTTGTGTGTTTAGGCCTTGGGATCAGGTGACCCCATGGTCCAAATTTCATCAGATTTGGAGTTCATTTGGTTCACCAATTAGGAGCCATAGCTTGCCCTTGCTAGAATTGCCTCTTAGCCTTAACTAAATCCTAATAAATCCCTTTTAAATCCAAAATTTAAGTGTAATACTTCCAATTAATCAGTGTTGGACCCTTAACCCATGAGAATTAAAAGCCCCTTGATTGGACATCAGATTAAGCCTTAATTTAATTTTAAGTAAAATTCAATGTTTAATTAATATTTATTAATTAATAATCATTAAAAATCCCAAGAATTAATTTAATGCTTGATAATCTCCCCTTAGATCATCTCTGATCTTTGGGAGAGATTTCAAGGAGTTTGAGATCCATTTAGGCCCAAATTACTAGAATAGTCTTTAATTGAAATAATTGAAAATTATCATAAATATCCAAACTTCTAAAATTCACCATTAATTATAGAAAATTACAAATCAATCAAACTCAGTGGATAATGACTCTAATTAAAACCTAGTATTTTCCAAAATTTCAAACCCCCAAAATCTGGTCAAAGTCAAAAGTCAACATTTTGGTCAACTCTAGGTCAAAACCGGGTCAAAACTTCTAAAAATCATAACTTTTGATAGAAAACTCCAAATTGAATGTGCCACATGTCTAACAACTCATAATTAGGCCTAATATTTTGATAAAATACAAACATTCTAGAATTTGAGCTTAATAAAAAATTCAACTTTTGACCCTTTAATTAAATTATTAAAATATTCTAAAAATTCATAAGGCTCAAACCATTCTAAAACTCAGAAAATATTGGTTTAATGCTTAAAACATTTAACAAATCCTTTAAAACACAACAACCACCCTAAAGTTGAAGTTTATTGGCTGGACTACTCCGGGCTGCGGGGCTAAGTGTCCTAAGGAGGCTGGTTCCTCGAGCCTGGTGGCACAACGCCACGAATGAATTCTAAAGGGTGTCAAACCTTAAAATGGATTAATTTTTAATTATTTAACATTTTAAAAATCTCTAATTTAATTACATTAATTTGGTTTATCGGCTGGACTACTCCGGGCTGCGGGGCTAAGTGTCCTAAGGAGGCTGGTTCCTCGAGCCTGGTGGCACAACGCCACGAATCAATTAATGACAAACTTAAATTAATCAAGCTTTTAAAATCAGTAACTCACTCATTTTAATATTAATCCACTCTTTTAATTCCAACCAATTTAAATAACTTAATCAAACCCGATTGCTACTGGGTAACCCAGGCCTACGAGGCTATTAGCTTAGCCCCAAGGAAGGTGAAATAAACTTCACGGCCTCGGTGTGAAACAAAGGTAGTAATCAATTAACTTTTAAAATATATCCAATTAAAACTCTTAATTCATTAATACTTAAATTTTAATCTAAATCCCCCTATTAAGCCTTAACAAACCCAAACTTTTAGATAACTTTAATTAATCACCCAACTTAGGATATACCCCTGCCACACGACCTTTCTCACACACTTTAGATGATGTGCTAGGACAACCAACTCTAGATCTAGGTTAGGCCGGTGTTTACTTTACTGCTGTGTGCCGGACTTTTCGTAGTTTTCACTGCATGTTGTGGATGAAATTGCTCTGTTGTGTCTGCTTACTCTTTCTGCACTCTGTGGATGGATTGATGTGTTTGGCGACTAGATTACCCTTAGGTTAGGTACGATCTGGATGTTGACACAGCTTTCTACAGGTGGCCACGCTCATGCAGGGCAATAAAAAAAGGGGGCAAATCAAAAAAATGCATAAATATTATAAACTCTTTGCACAGGTGCTTCAGCTGCTAAAGCCCCCCAAATCATAAAAAGAGCGTGGCCAGTGTGTTTACTTTTTTTTTGCTCATATACAACTGCTTGGGAATAACTGCTTTATATATATTAATTGCTTAGGATAACCCTGCAGGTGAGTCTAGATCTTTTATTTTGATATAAATGTAATTTGTGCAAGTGTCAAGTGTTGTGAAAGTTTATTTTGAATTGGGATACATAGATCCAAAGCTTGGATTCCAAAGAGGAAAGGATACCCCTTTAGGGAACACTCCTTTTCCATTTGGAAATCCAAATTTGGATCATACCTCTTCCTTACCCAAAGAGGAAAGAGTGGCCTTCCCCCTTAGAGGGAAGTGCCCTCTTGTCCATTTGGGTAATCCACTACGAAGATTTCAAGAAGATTGAAGAAAAGGAGTCCAAAGAAGAATGAAATTGAAGATTTGAAGATTTGAAGATTGAGAGTATCCCACTCAAAATAACTTGCGTCGTTACTAGGTTTAGAATCCGGGTTGTTGTCAGTGGTGCCCGGCCACTTTACTTTCTGCAATATTCTGGTTTGTAATAAGCAAGGCAATTCTGCCTATGGACATTTATTAATTAATTTATATTTGATGTGATGATTTGATTGCCTCTAGGATTACTTGTTTTTACTAGTTTTTTGGCGATTGCATGCCGCTCTTTGTTTTCGCCTGGATACGTGAGGCTCGTGAGGGTGTGAAACTTTTCTACTCATAATTTTAAAAGTCTAAAATTTTAGTGAGTCTAAACAACATAGAAAGATAACGAATCTAGGGAATTAGCCGGGGATCGCCCCCGGGGTCGCATGCATATTTTTGCATTCTTCTTTCCTTGCTTTAGACCCTTCCCCTCCTGCGGGTAGAGTCCGGATAGTCTGACCTATGAGGACGAGGTGCCGGACCTGGGGAAGTCCAGTCTTCTAAAAAATTATTTTCTAAGCGTGTTTTTAAAATTTCAAGCATACTTGATTGGGAGTTGTTAACTAGCATGCATTGCATTAGATACAAATTAAAGAGTCTAAATTTTAAATTCATAGTCCTTAGCATTTTATCACCCGACATAAGTTAAAGGGGCCAAATAGGAAAATCTCTAGATGTCGGCCCCAACTCTTCAAAAACTTTAATTACAACGTCCCTACCATTCTTTCATAAAAAGACCGGATTCATGTATTTTAAATCGATTAGGTGGTTAGCTGGCTCCCCAATCCAGGCCGGGGTAAGTCCAGACCTTGCACTGCATTAGTTAGGATCGGACGACTGTGGTCCAGTGTCCAAAATAGATTTAGGATCCGGGGCAGATCTTTGATTATAAGACCCCAAATTTCGGGAATATAGTCCCAAATTTCTAATAAAATACTTAACTCTAATTAAAGCTTCATTTCAATCCTAAAACATAAAGCCTAACACTTAGATTAAGTTGGGACACTTCCGGATGGTTCTGGAATCTCAAAGTGTCCCCTACCTCTCATCCTTTGACTCCGTTAATAACTGCTCAATTTTGATCCATTCCCTTTTGATTTTCCAATAATTCTATTCATACTTTGATATCACTCCTAGAAATTCTAACAAAATTTTGCTATTATTTTAATCGAGAGTTTTCGTAGGGGACTTTGTCTCCCTACGATGTAATTAACTACGAGGGCTTGCGCTCGTAGGAGATTTGGAACCCCACACACCTGATTTTAAAATTGATTTTAAAACTTCACTAGATTTCTTTGGGAAAAGTTAATGAATGATCGTCGTCGTTGCATTAGGAGAATTATCGTAGAATGGTGTCATTTCCCTTTGGGGAGATACATCCTCCTTCGATAAGGCTTTGGATGTGAATGCGACGATCATACTTCTTGGATATTGTAATTGGGTATTCAGTTGAACTCTACTTTGTTCCCTCGGGGCCATATGAAGTTCTCTTTAGAACCCGATCATAATATTCAAGATGTGTTTACATAATTCTAAGCCTGAACACCGTTATGAAAGTTTATCTTCATCCCCCGGGGTGATATATTCTTTCTAACGAGTTGATTCGACCTTAGAATTAGAACTCAACCTTAATCTTAAAATTCCCAAAGAAAGCTAATCTTTTTGAAACGTGTTTTTTTTTTAAAATTCCACCAACAAAAAAAATGGCACGCCCGGTGGGACGAATCTCTCTCTCCATCTTTAATAATGGCAAAATTTTGTTTCATCGATAGTTCTAACTATCATTTCTTCCGTTGGTCCCTCTGCTCATTTCTTTCTTGGGTGAGTGTGGCCAACATCTAAAGTAGTAACAAAATATTAAAAGAGAGGTTCCACCTCCAAATTTGGTTTTATTTAGATTTTTTGTTATGATTTTGACCTTCTGCCCCAGCATAGCCTGTGAGGCGACAGTGTCAAATCAGATCTCTGGATATCCTATTTAATTTTATGGATTTATGGTCGATAAATTTTTCGTTCAACATATAAATCTTTAAAATTGAAAAGAATTCAAAATTTTTGATTTCATGCCAAACTTTTTAGTTTTAACCCCCTCATTTCCCCTTTGACTTCTAAGGGTGGGGAGGGTTAAACTATTCCTTTTTACTTGGGCTTTCTTACAATTCCATAAGCCTTCGGGCAAGGGGAAACTCTGTCCGTTGTGTTTTGGAACCTGTAAGAAAACCCCTTTTCAAATTCTCAAAATTTCCTCAAAAAATTTTTTCTCCTCCAAGTTGTCATGTGTTACCCCATACGATTTCCTCGTGGGCCAACATATGTCATACTTTCAAAAAATAATAATAATAAAATACTTTTTACCACTCTTTTCAAAAAGATCTAATTTCAATCATCTTCTTTAACTTTCAGAAAATTTCAAATGGCTGGCCAACTGATTTTCTCCTTTGACCGAGAGTTGTATTCAACTGTTAATGACCAAGGGAGCACTGTTATTTTTGGAATGGGATTTAGTACTCTTGAGCTCTCTATGGATGGACACCAGATTGTGAGCCTAGATGCCAGTAAGGAAACTCCCCCAGTAGTTGAGTTAATTGTGGGATCTGCACCCACCTTGCCAGTAGTCAGTGATGATCAGAAACAATCTGAACCAGTTGTTGAGCCTCCCACTGAAATTAAGTCTGTTTTTGAAGAAGGGTCTAGTTCTGGACTTAAATTCACCACTAAGAATCAGAAGAAGAATTATCTGAGGAGACTTAGAAAGAAAATCTCTAAGGCTAAGAGAGTTCTACCTTTTAAGACCTTAGCTCAAGTAGAACCTGAGGCTGTTGAAGAGCTACCTATTCCTGCTTCCTCTCCCCTTCTAAAGGGGAGTCGCTTTTACCCCCTGGCTTCAGCTCAAGGGGAGGAGGGGATAACTAGGATAGCTCGTTCTCCGCCATGCCCGGTCGACTACTCGACTAAGAAAACTCAGAAAGAAAGACATCTCCAAAAGACAAGGACTTTGAGAAATATAATTCATACCTGCGCCGCACAGACCGGGCAGACTAAAGAGGAATATGTGAAACAATTGAAGGGAGTGATCTCACATCGCTTCCAAAAAGAAGTGTTGAAAGAAGAAGTATCTGAAGCAAAGAATTTAACCCCACAATTCGTTAGAAAGAATAAGAAGTATGTTAGACAGCCTGCTACTTCAGTACTGGTTGATGGATATCACTGGGTGCCACGCCCTCCGTCCTCTCAAACAGAGGGTATTGTGTTGACTGGGTCCGAGAGAGGCCGCCACTCTACTGGTAGACCCCCGGTACCCCCACATAAACCTGTAAGATTGGCCTCTGTGATTGTTAAACCAAAGGGGGTTGAAGTTCAAAAGTCTGTGGACCTTAAAGGAAAAAGACCTAAATCTCCTGAAAGGAGATATGTGCCAAAAAGAACTAAATTGGAGAATCTACCACCACCTCCTAGAACTTCTAAGTTCATTCTGCAGCTCCAACGAGTTTCAGTCGACCCTACTCCGAGTGCAGTTGAATTGATGGATGTTCAGGCTAGTACTCCAGTTGTTACAGTTGACAGCCCTACCACAGCCAGTCTGACCCCGGATCCAATAGTTACCATTCCTGTTACCCCTGTTGATGATCCCCAAAGTCCGAGTGTCATTCCTAGGCCCCTTAGTCAGGTGTCTGAGGACCTTACCTTACCAGATGTGGGAACTATCACCTTACAAGCTCCTACTTCTCCTGAGGAATATGTCCCTCTCCCTGTAGAGGATGCCACTCTTCTGACTACCAGCTCTGGGATAGTCGAAGAGGAGAGAATTGACCAGGATTTAGAAATGGAAGATGAACCGGATTCAAAATCTCAACCAGATCCTAATCCAAAACTTACAGAAATCATCGCCCTTATGGATTCTGAAGAGTTGTTTGATATGGCCGAGTATAAAGGATACTTACCCCTTGACCCTAAGTCAATTGGGGATAGACCGGTCGAGGAGGTAGTTCAGGAAATAAGAAACATTTTGTTGAACAAAGAAGGAATGGCTTCTTTTGACCCTGATACGGATGATCTCCTCGGAGATGAAGATGATTATGTTGGGGGCATTCATGTGGTCGAAACTAGAGGATCTAATAAAGAAGCTGAGCCCAGCAAGCGCCGATTTGTTAAGGATGATGATCCGCATGCTGTTGAGTCAGAGTCAGATGAGTCTGTGAAAGATGGAGATGAAGAACACATAAAAAACTTGGAGACTCAGCTTGCTAGCATGATGTCACAAGTTAGAGAAATGCAAGAGAAGTTAGACAAATCACAGCAAGAGTCTTTTATGATCCACCAGTCAGCTCGAGAGCTCACAGAAAAGGCCAAAAGGGCAGAATTCAATTCCAGACCTCTCGAGTCACCACCTGTGACTCTCCCTTGTCCAGTAGAGACACCTCCAGTTCACCCTGCAGTCTCCTCCATTCCTTCAATCCCACCTCAGAAGGATATCAAGCAGTTAATTGAGGATCAGGTAAGGGAGGCCTTAGCCCATGCTCAAGGAACTGTGTCTATTTCAAAGGGTAGACCCTACCCCGAGGAATATGACTTAGTTCCTTACCCAAAGGGCTTTGTGCCACCAACTTTTAAAGTTTTCACTGGAATCGAAAATCCGAGACAGCATCTGGCCCACTTCCGAGCAAGCTGTTGCAATGCAGGAGGGTCGGATGCTCTACTATTTCGCCAATTTGTAAGTAGTCTATCCGGCATTGCTTTTGAATGGTACGCCGATCTGCCCAACGGTTCAGTAAGAAACTTTAGCGACCTAGAAAACCTCTTTCTTAAGAGATTTTCTGGAGCGCAACAACGCACCACCGTGGGCGATCTCGTGGTTGAAAAGCAAAAGCCGGGAGAGTCTCTAGTTGAGTACATCTTGAGGTGGAGAAACCTCTCGATGAAGTGTGAACCCCAGTTGCAAGAACAACATGCTGTGGAGATCCTTTTGAAGAATATCCACGGTCCTGTTGCTTTTCTCCTGAAGGGTTTCACTATTAAAACTTTTGAGAAACTTCTTAATAAGGCCAGCAATTTGCAGGAAGAGGCTCCTAGGATGCCATTCTTACGAGAGCAGTCTGAAGAAAGGAAGGGTCCAAAATTGGTGAAAACATTTGAAAAGAAAGCTGTGTTCTCAGCAGTAGATAAAGGAAAGAGGCCAGTGATTAGTCAGCCTAGCACTCCACTTCCACCACAGCCGCCTCAGAAGCAGCCCTTTCAGATAGTTCCTCAACATACTAGAGATCCCTCCTTCATCCCTTTTAGAGAGAGATTGGAAAAGCCTTATCCATTTAAAAGGGAGTCAGTTAAGAAGATCTTCAGAAGTCTGTTAAAGAAACCAGATTTTCAGTTGCCAGAGGCTAGGAGGCCTGAGGATGAGAGCAAGAAAGATGATCCCAAGTATTGCCCGTACCACAGGATGCTTAGTCACCCTCTTGAGGACTGCGTTGTGTTTAAAGACTGGCTTGAGAGGAACTACACCCAAGGTAACATTATAATACCTAAAGAATACTTGGTTGATCCAGAAAAGGCTTCAATTAAGACCATTTCAGGTAATCCTCTTAACTCTTCTTGTTTTGTTGAAGATGGTTGGGACATTGCTTTGTCCCGGGCACTTAAAAAGTCGATTAACAAGTCTTTTCGTCTTTCTCAACAGCTGACTACGATAGCCCAGGCCCCGGTGTGGAAGGTTGACCTGGATGCTTCGCAGAAGGATGTTGAGCCACTTCCCTCTCCAGTAGTCTTAGGAACTACTGAGAAAAATGTAAAAGAAGAAAAATTTGATTTTGTAGAGAGGAAGTGTGTAGATGAGAGATGTATTAGAATGGCGGATGGTGGTGTTAAAACCCTTTCCCCTCTTTTGTTATCTGACTTTTACTTTGCCCCATCAAAGGCGAAGGGTCAAAAGATGAATAAAAAACATCCTTCTACTTCTATCTTGATGATTAACCATGAATCTCAAATGCAAATTGATGACTCTCCTGTTTTGAATCAAACTCCTAATGAAATAAATATTGAGGTTAATCAAACCAACCTCACTGATTCGACTATTCAAGAAGAGGTCGAATGTGAAGCTTTATCAGAAAGTGATTTCCCTCAGATCAATTTCCAAGGAAATCCTATCTTGATAGAACTTTCAGATTCTGACTCGCTTTCAGGAAATGATGATCCAACACCTATGGTGTGTGTAGACACTGCCCTAGTTTGCCCGCCCGAAGACGTCGAGCAGGTGCAACTCCGTGGCGGTAAAGTCTTACCCCCTAGGTTGCCCCCTCAGGACAAAGGCAAGCAATCCTCATTCGAAAATCTAAGTCCGGATTCCCCTCAACAACCAGAATTCCCTCTAATTCCTCCGGGTTTCGAGTCTGTCGTTCCTAAGGTTGATTACAATGTTCTAGCCCACCTTAGGAAGTTGCCAGCAAAATTAAGTATTTATGACGCCCTCCTTCTTTCCAAAGAAATGAGGGAGTCTCTAATTAAAGCACTTCTCGATCTCGAGATTTGCTTAACACAGTTGGCTGCAACTTCAGAAGGTGAGGCTCTCTACTTCAAAGAGGTTCCTGGGGTTACCTTTTCAGACGAAGATTTACTCTTGGGAACTGCTGACCACAATCGTCCCCTCTACATTACTGTAGATGTGGGAAATTTCAAATTATCAAGAGTCCTTGTTGATCCGGGTGCATTGGTCAACGTGATGAACATAAAGACCCTTGCTTATCTCAGAGTTGATACTAGCAAGCTTTCAACCGACAGGTTGGTGCTTCGTGGGTTCAATGAGAAGGGCGAGAGAGCTTTAGGTTCGATCACTCTACTCCTGGAAATAGGAGGTTTAAAAACTGAAGCTAAATTTCATATAATTGATTCGACTACGTCCTTTAACGCACTTCTAGGTAGACCTTGGATTCACGAATATAGAATGGTTCCATCTACCCTGCACCAATGCATTAAGTATCAACGAGACGACATTGAATATGTGATTAAGGGTGATTTGCAACCATTCTCGATTCAAGAAATTGGGATCAACGAAGATGCTGCATATTTCGTACCAAAAGGGTCCTCGTCCCGTTCTAAATTAGAGATCAAAGTTGAGGAGAAAATGGTTGGACAAAAATTCAACCAAAAGAAAGAAAAAGATAAGGATATCAATCAAGAAATGATTCAATCGAGTAGTGAAGACGACTCTGATATCGTTGTCCTTAGACCTCCAAGCACATTACCTCAAAGAGGTGGGAGGATGGCTTTAAGGGCACGAGGTCGAGGCCGTGCTTCATTAGACAGAAGAACAGCACCTGTGTATATTGATTTGGAATCAGATTCCGATGGTGAACTAGAAAGTCAAGGTGCTGCCCTCTCCCTCGATTATCAAAATATAAATACTCCTCCAAAATTTGATCTCACCTTAGACCAGGACAGTGACCCTGAGGTAGATATTTCAAAAGTTAAAAGTGACGAGCCCGAATTAACAATGTATGAAAAGCTCACTAGAAGGATTGAGGCCCTTTCTCTGACCCCACTGTCGGCGGGTAGGGTTGTAGGGTTGGAAGTCAAAGTGGCCCCCAACTTGGATGGTGAAGTTAAGAAAGTCCAGAAATTCTTTCCTGGTTCCTCCTCCGCAAGGGACGAAGGTGATGTAACCCTTGAGGAGGCAGATTTTAATGAATTAATGGAATTACCTTTCGGCTACTTCCCTGTTTGTGTAAAAAATACTTTTTCTAAAGGTTCTATACCATACCGATGGACTAAGGGTCAAGCTAGATACCACGAGAACATTTGGCGAACAAAAATAAATAAAAATCCAACAAGTTGTATTGGCTTTGGAACAGTTAGTTCATTCGATGATGATGAGTATTGCCTAATGATAACTTACCACCTCGATTCTCCAAATGTCCCTACAGATCCTCCTTGTCCTCTAGATGGACTCTGTTTGGAGACTTTAGACGATCCCGATGATCTTCAAGTTCGGGATGCACCCCCTGAATTTGAAGAGGAAATTAAGTCGACAGTCGATGAGTTGAGAGAAATTAACCTGGGAAACGATGATGACCCCCGTCCGACTTTCATAAGTACTTTGTTAAGCGAGGGTGAAACCCAAGACTTAATCCAGTTGTTATTCGAGTTCAGGGATTGCTTTGCCTGGACATACGATGAAATGCCAGGTTTGGCATCAATCCGAGAGCTCCTCCGATTCAATCCTGGCCGTCCGAGCTCGCGGGAGGAGGCTGAATAGGCTGGTGCTCCCTAGAGCTCAAGGATCGATCCCAGCACTTCGAAACGATTTCCCAGAGTTCCCTCAACCTCCCAGTGTCTCCCCTAGAGCTCCCAGACCTCTCCTTTCATTACTTCGAGCGAACTCCGGTGAAAGGCTTCGACGTCCCGCTCAAAGTCCTATCTCCGGCCGTCCTCCAATCGCGGTCCCTGAAGGAAGCCTGCTCGCCTTCGTCTCCTGAAGCTTCCAGATAGAGAAGCTCATTCGTTGAGACTTTCTCTGCGGTAACTCCTTCATCCCGAGCTCCCTAGCTAGGTAGTCCGGTCAAGTGTGAAGGAAACCTTCACCCCAACGGATTTCCACCGTTGGATTGAAGGTTTCCACCCTCCTAATCCTCCCTGTGAAATTTTGTCGAAGTTCGCCGGCGGGATCAATCGGATCACGCCGGAGAAGGTTCACGGCCTCGGATAAGAGCGGAGGTTGAAGACGAAATCTCAGCCGTTGATTCCGATCAACGGCTCGGATTAAATCCCGTGGTTCCGGAGCGCCTTGAATCCTAGCCGTCCGATCCCGCATCCGACGGCTACGATTAATCCGACCGTTACCCAGTCAGCGCCAATGATTGCCCAGCCAATCGGGACGCGCCGCGTGTAAAGCGCGGCTGACTGTGTAATGGCTGGATTAATAATTCCAGAAAATCAAGGGAACTTCAAAAATCCATATCTCCCTGCACACTTGACCAAATTAGGTGTTCTTAGGCTCATTGGAAAGGTCTCAGGGAGACCTTCAAAAGCCCTATGGTTCCAGGCCCTAATTGCATGTGTGTTAAGCTTAATTTCATTAATGGTATTATTTCAATTTATGCAATTACTGTTTGTAGTTAAGTCTCCGGGGCATGGAACTTTGGGAGATTGAATTTGGGCATGTCTTTGACATGTCCAAATTTTGTCTCCCCTGTTTTAAAGGTCTAAGGGCACTTTCCCCCAATTTTGAGTTTAAGGGTCATGGGTTGACCCTTAAATTCAAAATGGGATTTAAGCCTATCCAATGAGAATTAGGATCTGGTTTTTTTGTGTGTTGATTATGCTTAGGATACGGAGTTTAGGGCCACTGACTTTGCCCCAATCCAACCTTAGGATAGCTCCCTAGGATTTTTTGAAGGTGACTTAGAGCTCACCTTAGGTGGCTTAGTTAGCCACCTTAGAGTATTCCAATTGAGCCCAAATTTGGTGTGTTTAGGCCTTGGGATCAGGTGACCCCATGGTCAAAATTTCATCAGATTTGGAGTTCATTTGGTTCACCAATTAGGAGCCATAGCTTGCCCTTGCTAGAATTACCTCTTAGCCTTAACTAAATCCTAATAAATCCCTTTTAAATCCAAAATTTAAGTGTAATACTTCCAATTAATCAGTGTTGGACCCTTAACCCATGAGAATTAAAAGCCCCTTGATTGGACATCAGATTAAGCCTTAATTTAATTTTAAGTAAAATTCAATGTTTAATTAATATTAATTAATTAATAATCATTAAAAATCCCAAGAATTAATTTAATGCTTGATAATCTCCCCTTAGATCATCTCTGATCTTTGGGAGAGATTTCAAGGAGTTTGAGATCCATTTAGTCCCAAATTACTAGAATAGTCTTTAATTGAAATAATTGAAAATTGTCATAAATATCCAAACTTCTAAAATTCACCATTAATTATAGAAAATTACAAATCAATCAAACTCAGTGGATAATGAATCTAATTAAAACCTAGTATTTTCCAAAATTTCAAACCCCCAAAATCTGGTCAAAGTCAAAAGTCAACATTTTGGTCAACTCTAGGTCAAAACCGGGTCAAAACTTCTAAAAATCATAACTTTTGATAGAAAACTCCAAATTGAATGTGCCACATGTCTAACAACTCATAATTAGGCCTAATATTTTGATAAAATACAAACATTCTAGAATTTGAGCTTAATAAAAAATTCAACTTTTGACCCTTTAATTAAATTATTAAAATATTCTAAAAATTCATAAGGCTCAAACCATTCTAAAACTCAGAAAATATTGGTTTAATGCTTAAAACATTTAACAAATCCTTTAAAACACAACAACCACCCTAAAGTTGAAGTTTATTGGCTGGACTACTCCGGGCTGCGGGGCTAAGTGTCCTAAGGAGGCTGGTTCCTCGAGCCTGGTGGCACAACGCCACGAATGAATTCTAAAGGGTGTCAAACCTTAAAATGGATTAATTTTTAATTATTTAACATTTTAAAAATCTCTAATTTAATTACATTAATTTGGTTTATCAGCTGGACTACTCCGGGCTGCGGGGCTAAGTGTCCTAAGGAGGCTGGTTCCTCGAGCCTGGTGGCACAACGCCACGAATCAATTAATGACAAACTTAAATTAATCAAGCTTTTAAAATCAGTAACTCACTCATTTTAATATTAATCCACTCTTTTAATTCCAACCAATTTAAATAACTTAATCAAACCCGATTGCTACTGGGTAACCCAGGCCTACGAGGCTATTAGCTTAGCCCCAAGGAAGGTGAAATAAACTTCACGGCCTCGGTGTGAAACAAAGGTAGTAATCAATTAACTTTTAAAATATATCCAATTAAAACTCTTAATTCATTAATACTTAAATTTTAATCTAAATCCCCCTAATAAGCCTTAACAAACCCAAACTTGTAGATAACTTTAATTAATCACCCAACTTAGGATATACCCCTGCCACACGACCTTTCTCACACACTTTAGATGATGTGCTAGGACAACCAACTCTAGATCTAGGTTAGGCCGGTGTTTACTTTACTGCTGTGTGCCGGACTTTTCGTAGTTTTCACTGCATGTTGTGGATGAAATTGCTCTGTTGTGTCTGCTTACTCTTTCTGCACTCTGTGGATGGATTGATGTGTTTGGCGACTAGATTACCCTTAGGTTAGGTACGATCTGGATGTTGACACAGTTTTCTGCAGGTGGCCACGCTCATGCAGGGCAATAAAAAAAGGGGGCAAATCAAAAAAATGCATAAATATTATAAACTCTTTGCACAGGTGCTTCAGCTGCTAAAGCCCCCCAAATCATAAAAAGAGCGTGGCCAGTGTGTTTACTTTTTTTTTTTCTCATATACAACTGCTTGGGAATAACTGCTTTATATATATTAATTGCTTAGGATAACCCTGCAGGTGAGTCTAGATCTTTTATTTTGATATAAATGTAATTTGTGCAAGTGTCAAGTGTTGTGAAAGTTTATTTTGAATTGGGATACATAGATCCAAAGCTTGGATTCCAAAGAGGAAAGGATACCCCTTTAGGGAACACTCCTTTTCCATTTGGAAATCCAAATTTGGATCATACCTCTTCCTTACCCAAAGAGGAAAGAGTGGCCTTCCCCCTTAGAGGGAAGTGCCCTCTTGTCCATTTGGGTAATCCACTACGAAGATTTCAAGAAGATTGAAGAAAAGGAGTCCAAAGAAGAATGAAATTGAAGATTTGAAGATGTGAAGATTGAGAGTATCCCACTCAAAATAACTTGCGTCGTTACTAGGTTTAGAATCTGGGTTGTTGTCAGTGGTGCCCGGCCACTTTACTTTCTGCAATATTCTGGTTTGTAATAAGCAAGGCAATTCTGCCTATGGACATTTATTAATTAATTTATATTTGATGTGATGATTTGATTGCCTCTAGGATTACTTGTTTTTACTAGTTTTTTGGCGATTGCATGCCGCTCTTTGTTTTCGCCTGGATACGTGAGGCTCGTGAGGGTGTGAAACTTTTCTACTCATAATTTTAAAAGTCTAAAATTTTAGTGAGTCTAAACAACATAGAAAGATAACAAATCTAGGGAATTAGCCGGGGATCGCCCCCGGGGTCGCATGCATATTTTTGCATTCTTCTTTCCTTGCTTTAGACCCTTCCCCGCCTGCGGGTAGAGTCCGGATAGTCTGACCTATGAGGACGAGGTGCCGGACCTGGGGAAGTCCAGTCTTCTAAAAAATTATTTTCTAAGCGTGTTTTTAAAATTTCAAGCATACTTGATTGGGAGTTGTTAACTAGCATGCATTGCATTAGATACAAATTAAAGAGTCTAAATTTTAAATTCATAGTCCTTAGCATTTTATCACCCGACATAAGTTAAAGGGGCCAAATAGGAAAATCTCTAGATGTCGGCCCCAACTCTTCAAAAACTTTAATTACAACGTCCCTACCATTCTTTCATAAAAAGACCGGATTCATGTATTTTAAATCGATTAGGTGGTTAGCTGGCTCCCCAATCCAGGCCGGGGTAAGTCCAGACCTTGCACTGCATTAGTTAGGATCGGACGACTGTGGTCCAGTGTCCAAAATAGATTTAGGATCCGGGGCAGATCTTTGATTATAAGACCCCAAATTTCGGGAATATAGTCCCAAATTTCTAATAAAATACTTAACTCTAATTAAAGCTTCATTTCAATCCTAAAACATAAAGCCTAACACTTAGATTAAGTTGGGACACTTCCGGATGGTTCTGGAATCTCAAAGTGTCCCCTACCTCTCATCCTTTGACTCCGTTAATAACTGCTCAATTTTGATCCATTCCCTTTTGATTTTCCAATAATTCTATTCATACTTTGATATCACTCCTAGAAATTCTAACAAAATTTTGCTATTATTTTAATCGAGAGTTTTCGTAGGGGACTTTGTCTCCCTACGATGTAATTAACTACAAGGGCTTGCGCTCGTAGGAGATTTGGAACCCCACACACCTGATTTTAAAATTGATTTTAAAACTTCACTAGATTTCTTTGGGAAAAGTTAATTAATGATCGTCGTCGTTGCATTAGGAGAATTATCGTAGAATGGTGTCATTTCCCTTTGGGGAGATACATCCTCCTTCGATAAGGCTTTGGATGTGAATGCGACGATCATACTTCTTGGATATTGTAATTGGGTATTCAGTTGAACTCTACTTTGTTCCCTTGGGGCCATATGAAGTTCTCTTTAGAACCCGATCATAATATTCAAGATGTGTTTACATAATTCTAAGCCTGAACACCGTTATGAAAGTTTATCTTCATCCCCCGGGGTGATATATTCTTTCTAACGAGTTGATTCGACCTTAGAATTAGAACTCAACCTTAATCTTAAAATTCCCAAAGAAAACTAATCTTTTTGAAACGTGTTTTTTTTTTTAAAATTCCACCAACAATGTTATAGAAGATTGCAAATGTAAAATGGATGTCTTAGAGGCTGTAATATGGTTAAAGACATTGAACACATTGCTGTTAAATGAAGAAAACTGGGTGAGGTATTCCAGCATCTAAATCGATGGGGATTTGGTATTCCTACCTGCAGCTCTTTCTCAGACTGTATTTTATGGATTTCTGATCAAAATAGTTGGTTGATCAACTTATTTTGCAATACTGTTTACTTCACTTGGAAAGCTAGGAACAATCTTGTTCACACAGGAAAGGAGGCGGGTTCCTTATTCATTGCAATGGAATCTATTTCAGTGGCTTCAATGTCTATCTCAAATGCAGTAGCTATCTCGGGTAAATGGGGTGTCAATCAGCTTGGTAAGCTGTTGGATGTTCATTGGCATCCCCGTCCACCCAGTTGGATCAAGGTTAATGTGGATTCTTCTTTACTTCAATCTTATAAAGAAGGTACTGGAGGAGTATATAGAGATTCCAAAGCCAGGTTTTTGTTAGCATTTGGATATTTCATTACACATTGGGACGTTTCAAGGCTTGAAATGCTTGATATTCAATCCATCCAAGATGTTTTTAAAGAATGTATGATGAATTATGATGGCATTATTATTGAAGGAGATAATGCAAATGTCATCAAGGACTTGCAAGATGGTTCTATTCACATGAATGATGATTTAAGAGGTATGTTCAAAGACTATAGAAACATTATTTATAATTGTAAAGATAGGAAGTGTAATAAGTTAGCAGATCTTTGTGCTAACTATGCTATTGTTAGTTCTTTTATTTAGGATGATTTAGTTCTTAATAAGGTTCCTCCTTCCTTAATCTCTTTGTTAAAGGAGGAATCTAATGGTTACAAAGTTCTTGCTTTTAGTTTTTTATAATATTTAAATGCACTTGGTTGTATTTCCTTCAAAAAAAAAAAAAAAGTTAAGAGAGGTCTCTTAAAGAGTTCTTATTATATGGCCTATGTGTCTCAAGTTCCCTAAGGGTTTTGGGGAAGTGGTTTTATTGCAATCTAGGAGACTAAGCTTATGTTTTGTTGATAATAAACATTATTGGTCTTTATTTGGATTCTCATATTTATTATTGTTGTTTATATTTTTTAGTGTGTACTAATATTTTAGTAAGAAGATCACCAAGCACATGGGAGTGAAACAATAGGGTGGAGTGAAACATTTTGGCCACTAATGATCTTACTATTTTTTCACCAATTACCTTAGCAATAGTTTAGACTTTTATATTTTTTGAGTATGTGTATTATAAATGGTGTATACTAGCGTAGCAAGTGTGTGCGCGCGCGCGCGCACACACACATACACACGGGGGAGTGAAACAAAATGTTTTTTTTTTTTTTTAAGATTGCAGTGGACTATCCATATCGTACTATATAACTAATTCATTTAAAAATTAACTAAAATATTTAAAATAAGAAAAAAAATTAAAATTAAGATGAACTAATCATACCGTATGATTTGAATCATACATGATAATCAATATATGTTTAGAAATTCTCACCATCATTTATAATTAGATAATATTTTAAAAACTAAATTTTTTTATATTCGTATTATGTGATACTAATCATATCGTATGATATTTAAAAATATTTACTAATTAAATCTCTAATTTTAAGTTATTAAATTAAAAAATAATTGTAATTAGTAATCGTATTGTACAAAGTGGGGTTTATACTATACAAACTAAGCAGGGATAGGATGATAATTAATCGCAATGCTTCATCTAGGATGAACTGTTATTTTATTAAAACAATCATACTGTATGACTTTGTGTTTGTACTATAGAATAAGCAAAAACCTTTAAACTTATCGTATAAGGAAATAACCATCTTATAGTATTAAAGGGAGACTTTACCTACTAGTCTGTATAACCCTCAAATTATACTGTACGAACTACGAGAGCTAAATTAAATTTAATGGTTTTTTCTAAGACCTTGATATTTAAACAGCTCTTATTTTGTTTCTAATAGTCATTGGCAGTCAAGGGGAGTGATTCTTTGTGAGAGTTTAAAGAGAGAGTTTTAGGAAAGGGGAGATAGAGAAGTATGTTAAGAGAGAGAAAGAGAGAGAATTGCCTTGTATGATTAAGGGTGTGTGAGAATGGGACTCAATACAAAGTTGCTCTGGCCAACATCCATTCTCTTCATCCATGTATCAAATTCTTGCTTAAGGGAATCTACAGTAAGAACCTCTTAGAGTCAAAGGGCAACTAGCAGCTCCATTGCTAAGCATCGTACCAGGTCAGGCCAACAACATATCAAATCTTATTAAGTAAGATATAGGTGGTAGTTCAATTTTTATTGTTGTGGATCCACCTTAATGAGTGTTGAGGAGCTTGAGTTAGTTTATGTAAAAAATATATAAAAAGTTTTTGTGTTTTCTTTTATGGGAGTGACCACGTGATAGTGAGTTATGCTTGGTGGAGTGGTTAGTCGTCTTTGTAGTGAGCAAAATAATACTTAGTAATAGAAAAGAGTGTGAAAGCAAATATGTATGGAGGGTTTTACTCTAGGAAGAGTCCATCTATAGGATCTATTTGAGAGTTTACAACCAGAGTGATATTTAATTCATCTTCTATTTTTGTACTTTTTTCATAAGAAAGAAATGAAAAGTTGTTTATTCCAACTTATTTTTATGGTTGGCTAAAACTCCTTGTTCAGGTTTGATGATGTGAATAATCTGTGTATATCCTAATGTAGACTCTTGTATTTAAATGTGAATGGTTGTTCTCAATATCACTCATACTTAATTTAAAATATACAATGGCTATGTTTGAAGTTAAAAACTAGTGTGATTGATCGCCTTAATAGACGAATGCTTGAATAATTAGGATATTTTAAATGGAATGCTTTCTTACCTTTTTGTGTGCAATGCTTTCATACCTAGAATAGTAGGACATTGGTTATATAGAGATATAATCATTATAGAGAGCTCATAAACCCTTCTTTACACCCTTAAAAGCTCAAAATAGATCTAAGGGTACATTTGCTCTGATCCACGACTACTACAGATGATTTACTATTGAAAAAATAGGTTCATTTATGATCATTAGGCCAAGACAACTTTTGTTTTATGTATCTTCACTATTTTTGTATTTCTTAATAATTATAGCATCTCCCCTATATTTTATTGCATAGGACAAATTTTGTAGCTAGAGTAGATACTACTAGAGTTAGCATTTTCATACTTTTTTTTTGTGGGATCGACATTCTCATACACTTTATTACTTGATTGGCATGTAAAATTATATTAATTTGGATAAAATAAAATATGAAGTCAAAATAACAAGCAAACTTTTAAGCATTACGTAGAACGCTCCACCAAGTACCCATCATAGTTCTTTTCTTTATTTTTGAATATTGAAGTATAAATTGCACTTTGAGCATTTGTAAAAGGTGACAACTATTTGATGGCATTCTTGATTAGATGTTTCCCATTCATTTAATTTGGTTCATGCATTGTGAGTCATGACTTTCACCCTTTAGCATAGTAATTCAAGTTCTATTCAAAACATGGATTCAATGCTGTATGTGAGTGAAAAAGAGGTGTACCCCATAATTATTGACAGGGTAATTCTAACTGCCAAAAAATACTAAAGGGAGGAGTTTTTCCAAATTTTCCATGGCACTTTTGACCTTCTTATTAAGGACATTAAGTAAAAACTTGTTGGAATCTTTGGCTTATCTATTTTTTAAGGATATTGAATGGAAGAAAACTTGAGGTGAATGCCTTGGAAAATACAAAATTCTTTTAGGCTTCGATCAGTGAGTTATGGTCTGTTATTTGTGATGATTGTAAATGAAACCCCAATTAGAAAATATTGTTTATCCAAATAAAATTCCATACAATATAAAATGTTATGTGGGAGAGTGCTTTGGCCTGAAACCATTTTATATAAAGATCATAACTAGGATAAATTTTTTTATGTTGTATCGATGGTGTAAACGAGCCTTCCAAGTTCATCCCCCATATGACAAATGGTCTGGGGATTATAATCAAGTGCAATTTATGAGAAGGTTATATATGCATTTGAGTGAACTTTTGGGATTATATGTTTTTTTAAAATACTTCAATATATTTTCTTAGGGTTGGCCATAACTACCTTGCCTAAGGATCTTATGCGTGAGCATACGTCTATTGGAGTAGCATATGCATTCGGCCGAGTAAATTTCCATCAATATAGATTCCTTTTTTCCTTTATGCATGCATTTGAGGTTAAGTAATGATGTGGATCTTCAAAAAAGGTGGTCAGTTAGTAGCATATTGTTTCCCACTTTGATCTTAAATTATGAAGGGTCACTGACCTCATGGTTGACTGGCCAATTTTTTAGCTTTTTGATGTAAGGGTCCATCCAACTTTATGGACACTATGCTGAAGGATTTATTTCTTCTTGTATCACTTCATCATCTAGGATGATTAGGGTTGCGACCCATATGACTTTTTGATTGTTAATGCTTCCTTGCTTAGTAAGGAGGTCAGTGAGTTGATTCCGATTCTTGGTGATTTGAAGATTTTGAAGTACTTGAGCTTATTGATTGTTATTATTTCTACTTTGAATAAGTATTTTGAGAGTAGTTATCATTGATCTATTTTACCATTAGTTTGGAGTTTGAGTATATTATAGGTGAGTGATGTCTATCTTAAGAGAAAATTAAGGGTCTAGAAGTAAAGCTTCATACTTGGCCTAGTTATTGGTGACTTTTAATTCAAATTTTATGGCTTGAGTAATGTTGACTCCAAGGTGTCTTTTAAAAATAATGCCTACACCTACTCCTTGCTTGCCTAAAAAACCAT
The DNA here is from genome assembly GCA_022539455.1 of Dendrobium nobile. NCBI lineage: Eukaryota > Viridiplantae > Streptophyta > Magnoliopsida > Asparagales > Orchidaceae > Dendrobium > Dendrobium nobile. The sequence continues at coordinate 19,948,494 of CM039721.1, read as the reverse complement.
CTTTGTACAATATCTAATGAGGTTAAGTTGCCATTTTTTAGTTAGTACCATGTTTGATATAATTTATAAGAAATTTAATGACTGCCTAAGCCTTGATTTGTATCCTTGGAAAGTAGGTGATAGTAAATTTACTTAGTTACACAAATCATTTAAGTAAATAGCTTGAGTGATCAAGCTTAGTGAGAACTACCTTGAGAGGATGATCAATTTCGAATTGAATTGAATGGTCTTAAAAGTAAGGTTGTTATCTCCTGGCTAAATTAATAAGTGCTCATGCAAGCTTTTCCATGATGGGGTATCATTACCCCTTGCCTAGAGTGTACGACTCACATAGTAGATAGTCCATTTCATCTTCCCTTATTCTCTAACAATAATTGAACTAATGATGTCTTCACCAATAGCAATATATAATAATAAGGTTTTCCTAACTAAGAGTTTTGAAGAAGAGTTGGCAAAGTGAAGGGAATTTCAGCTATTTGAAGGGAACCTCATATTCTTCATTTTAAGAAAATTTCTTTGCATTCTAGAGAATTTTGAAGAAGGGGGTACATCTCTCTCCCATATGAGAGATGAAATGGTTGAGTTTAGCAATCATGTTAGTAAGTTATTAGACATCCTTGACAGTTTTAGGCATCTTTATGTCAAGTTTAGTTTATAACTTATCAGGATTGATTTTGATTCAATAAAACCTAAGAATTTTCTTACACCCACCCAAAAGGTGCTCTAAATATTATACTTTATAGGGAGATATATATGTAGTAGATCCTTGGTATGTTGATTGAGTGATTGTCACTTGACTAGAAGGTCAACCCCATAAACTTAAAGATTTTCTTTCATTTTGTTCTTTAAAGACCTTGTCTATCATTCTTTAATAAGTTTTTTAGACTTTTTTTTGGTTTGAAAGGCATGACTTTATAGTAGTACAAACATTTCATTGCAATGAATATAAATTTTTAACAATCTTTAGGGTACATTTCCATGTCTATTGAGAAATAAAAATAATATTGAAAATACTAATAAAAAGGGTGTTTTGGATAAATGACACTAAATATCCTAAGTTTTTCTAAGAAGAATCCTTTACATTAGTTATAAATTAGAACATATCCATCTTTAGATCTCTATCAAGTTTGTAAGGATATAAAGAAAGGTTTTTGTTCTTTCTAGAATTATTCAATCTCTATTGACCCTAAAATACTAAACATCCTCTATCTAGTCATGCAAGCATTCCAATTAAGTTATCTGAATTATTCCAACCTTCCTCCATTGAGATAATTTATCACACTAAATGTTAGTTTTACACATGGCCACTGCATAAATTAAATAAATAGTGGGAGATATTGAAAATATCAACTTTATACTTTAATACATAAGACTCTACATTAGAAATTACAAAAGGTTTTCACATCAACATTCCAAAACTATAAGTTTAGCTAGTTATTGAATTTAATTTGAAAAACACAAATTTATTACATTTTACTAGCAAAGAAGAGGAAGGAAATATCACCTAGAATGAAGAATCTAAAATAGAACCAATAGATGAACCCTTCCCTAAGTGAATCACCCCTTAGAACTTCGCTCTCAACACTTCTTTCCACTTTATTTGATTATTTTCTCTCAACAATATTGACCAACTACTCTAAATGATGTATCTCACTATTTTCCTGGTCTCTATCAAACTCTCCTATAGACATATCTAAAAAACACACATACAAAAAGTAAAAAATCTATTTATACTTATTTCATAAACAAACTCACGTGCCATAATGCTCAACAAGATGGTACCACTACGTTACAATATAAACTATTGCCTTGGCACTACAATATGTACTCATTTATAGTGCTAGTAAGACCCAACATTACTGTTTATTGAATTACTGCAACTTTTGGTTGAGTTAGTGTGACGCTTCTTTTCCTTAAGTGTTTCACTATGATGTTGAAAAACATGGGCACTACGGTGCTCACTTATACCATCCAGCACTGCGATGCTTCTGATGTTGTCAATCTGACATTAAATTTTTTATATTTTTTTCTCAAGAATCTAGCACTGTAATGTTGATTATTAGCCATGCAATTCTAATCTTTGATCCACTAGGGCATTGATTTCAATGAAATTTTCCAAAGACGCCGACACTATAATGTTCAAAATTAACACCAGAGCATTGAAGATTCTAAAATGCGATGCTGGTTCTAAACTTTGTAAATTTTGTTATATTGATTGAGACACTCCTACACAACATGAACTATAACATACATCTTTATTTGAAATAAAAAAAATAAAAATACTACCTAATTTTTACTTAATAAATTCCCACTAGCTTAAACTCTAGTTATCCTCGAGCAATTGTGTTTACACCTTTGATTAGCTTTATTGTACTAAATAAATTTTTAGTAGTTTAAAATTAATTAAAATTTAAGTCAATAATCTATAATTTGGATGTGAATTGGAATAAACAAAGTAACAAAATTTTAAATTAACAAATCATGAATAATCATCCTAATAAATCATCCTTATTAATATCAAATTTGAACTGATTTACTACAAGTGTGAGTGAAATGTCAACTACTAATTTTATATAAAATAAAGTGTCATTTAGAAATTATTTATATTTTAGTTTATTTAGAAATTGATTTGCAAACCCTTAGATTTATTAACTTGCTTTCACTCTTCTTTCTAAATGAAGTATTAGGATCCTCTTTAAATTCAGCTACATTCGATATCAATTTTTGATGTATGAAGTATTGAATTTTTTTCTTGTTACTTCTTTTGACTTTCTTATTTGTCATTTATTTCTTTTCAAACATTTTTGAGTACTAAAAAATTGATTTTGAATATTTTTTTCCTGCCCCATTCGTGCAAGTTATCCTAAATTTATATTATATAAGGATTGTTATAAGTTCACTAATTCCATATTTTCTTATATAATGATCTTCATAAATAAAGTTAAGCAATACTAAACTTACTTATTTCATCGCGCCATCAATAGTCAGTGCTTAAGTGTGTAGCTCTTAAATTCAAGCTAAAGTATTAACTTAGATAATTTTATGATTTTATTGTTATGATTTTCAAATTAAAAATTATTATTCTTTGTTCATTCAATTTAGCATCTATAATTTTTTTATAATTCTTAATTTTAAAAAATTTTAATTGCTATTTTCATTTTGGTCAACATAGCTATCAAAGTGTATTATATGGAGGACATTTCAATAGCTAAGCAAACTAGCTAATTTAATTAATAGAAATTTAAACTAAATAACATAAAAAATAATCAAAATAAAGTGATCAAGTAACAAAATGGAGCACTGTTGACAAATTTAATGTGCCACTTGATTTACTTTTATGTTTTTTCTAGCCAATTTGGCATAGCTTAACATGATACTACCTTGAGAGGTAGACTAATGTTTCATGTTTGTATTGAAAAGAGAAATAAAAATTGCTTTTCTAATCAGACACAACATAAGGAATGATCAATTCATCCTAAAGGATAAAAAAAATTCACTATCATTTTAATTATGAAACTAAACCAATGAATAAAGATATAGTTTACATCCACCAGATTTTTCCATACAATAGAAAGGAACAAAGATAGGGTTTATTTTTTACAAGGATCTTCACTCCGTATTAAGGAAAGCCTCTATAGTTAATTACATCTTCAAAAGAGAAAGCTCTTGACTAAAGTGAAGACTAGACTTTTTTAAAATTATAAAGTATTGCAAATCTATTTTCATGACTTATGTTTTGATGATTGACAAACACTATTGATCTTCTTGGACTACTTGTTTCTTCTAACTTTTCAGGAATCGAAGATCGGACGAACAGATGAAGTCAGTTCAGGATTGCGTAGGTCTAGGGTTGTCTCAGTCTGTACTTTGTTTTTCTCTTCTTGAGTCTGTTCGTAATAGTCAAAGAGACTGATGTTAAGTAACCCTACACACACACACACACTTGAAAGAATTAGAATTTCTATTTTTACTCATATCGTCCAGGACAATATTTACATCATCCTGGACGACCAGGCTTAAATCAGAAAGTCTAATTAAGGATTCTTAATTAAGGAAGCCGACATTAACAGATCGTCCTGGACGATACGTGTATCAGCCAGGACGATAAGCTCAAAACAGAAAGAAGTTGCTACCATAGACAATTAAGGTATACTGTATTTTTAAATAATCGGTCAGGATGATCATTGATCGGCCTGGACGATATTCTCAAATTATGCCTTAATTGATCAGGAAATCAAGGGAGTAATTAAGGATGATTGATATGATCATATCATCCTGGACGATCGTAGTATCGGCCAGGACGATCTATTCAAAAACCTTAGTTACTTCAGGACGATAAATATTGGCCAGCTCGAATTCAGGGCGATGCTCTAGACGATTTTCCTCTGATTTGAACTGACCGGCCGGGACGATCGTGAGATCGGCCTAGATGATCAAGCCAATTTTAAATCATCCAGTTTGTATTTAGGGTGATGCTCTGGCCGATCTTCTGAGATTTGTACTGATCGGCCAGGCCGATGTCCATATCGGCCTGGACGATATTGTCGGCAACTTGCAATTAATGAGCTCCTTTGAAGCTCTTCTATTTAAGAGCTCTTGTTTAACATTTTGAACAACTTTTGTGCTGCTGCCTAGACCTGAGAAGGCCTTGAGGAGAGAAAGAGAGAGAGGGAGAGAGAGAGGATCTTGTGAGGAGGAGCTTGTGAGGGGATTCACAAGGGTTGCTTCAAGGATCGCTCTGCTTCTTCTTCGTCTAGAGTTTCTCATCTGTGGAAGGTCGGTAGAGGTAAGGAGTTAGCTTTTGGTTGTGGTTCTCTGCCAGCTTCAGGAGGAAGCAAAAGGAGATAGGCTCTCTGCCTTTCGGGGTGGCAAAAAGGAGGTTCATTGTAAAGGCTTCTCCGCCTAGCTGTGGGGGCTAAAGGAGAGTCACGATTGTAGTGTAATACTCAGAGGGCGCCTCTGGGGAGTGGACGTATTTTGAGTTGACCGAACCACTATAAATTTCTATATTCTTATTTCTTGCTTCCGCACTTTTAATTTCCGCATTTATTTTTCTCATAGTGTGATTTTGGTTTATGTGTTTTTTATTCTTTGTGAAAAGAAATTTTTTAAAAATATCAATTCACCCCCCTCTTGGTTAGCTTGGGCCTGTTCTATAGGGCTTAACATCCCTAACAAACTTTCAAGTGGTATCAGAGCACTTTCTAGTGTCATCTGAGCACTTTCAAGTGGTATCAGAGCGGGATTCATAAAAACTGAGTTTGAAAACTTTTTGAATTTTGATCCATGGCTAACCTTAACAATCGTAACACCATGAAAGGCTATTCAATTACACGACCTCCCTTGTTTGACAACTTACCTTTTGATTTCTAGAAAACTCACATGTTAACGTTTTTATAATCTACTGATTATCGCATGTGGATGCTTATCAAAGAAGGTTATTCTCCACCTTCTCGTGAAATTAATGGTGTTAAAACTGAAGTTGCTTTTACTGAATGGATTTTTGATGAACTAGATTTAGCTCAATTGAAAGCAAAATATTTGAACTATTTTTTCTGTGCTTTAAAATCTGAGGACTACATGCGTGTCTCCACTTGCAAAACTGGTAAAGAAATTTGGGATAAATTATGCATCACCTATAAAGGCACTAATAAGGTTAAAACAATCCCGTTTGAATATTCTCTTGCATGATTACGAACTTTTTCATATGAAACCTCATGAATCTATTTCGGACATATATACTAGGTTTACTCAGATAATTATTTCACTGCATGCATTGGGAAAAGAACTTTCTAACTATGAAAAAGTAAACAAGATTTTGAGATGCTTGCCTTCGTCAAACGATGCTAAAATTATTGTAATCACCAAATCTAAGAATTTGAACACTTATTCTATTGATAACTTACTTGGCTCACTCATTACTTACGAGCGAGGGTTGAATCAAAGAAATCTTGATGCAGGTGAGATGAAGAAGAAGAAAACAATTGCATTCAAGGTGCACAAATCAGATTCTGAATCTTTCAGGTCTAAAAGCGATGAAGTTGCCTTCATCACAAGGCAATTCAAAAGCTTTCTAAGGAAGAAACAAAAGCATCATGGGAGAAAAGGTAGGGATCATAAAAATTCTAAAGGATCTTCTGATGTTGTTTGCTATGAATGCAGAAAACCAGGACATATGAGAACTGATTGCCCTACACTTAAAGATCATTCAAGCAAAGGAAAGGGTGAGGAGAAACCTAAGAAAATGAAGGACAAGATGAGAGTACAAAAAGCATTTTGGGTGGATTCAGCATCGGACTCAACGGAGACAGAACCAGAAGATGAGACATCAAAATTGTGCTTGATGGCAGACGAAAATCCTGATCAAGAAGAGGTATGTGAACTTTCCTACGATCAACTTCTTTAAGTTTCAGAAAAAATTCATGCATCATATAGGAAATTAAAGAAAACACATGCTAGCTTGAAATTATAATTTTTAAATCTACAAAAAGAGCATGAAATTTTGATTAAAGACCATCAAACGATTGATTCAAATCATATGACTCTACTTGATGAATTTGATGCGTTAAATAAACATCATTATGAACTAGTTGAAAAACATGATGCATTAAAAGTTTCACACACATCACTTGAATCTGATTTTAAGAAATCTAAGGAGATGGAGAAAAATTTGAGGATTGAAAATGAAGTCTTAAAAAGCACTAGTTTGAATATTCAAAATGAATTAGAAGCATGTAAGAAAACTAGGATGACACCCACTTTTGATCAATTTCCCAAACTTAGGAAGAGGCATTATAACTCAAATCACTTAAGAAATCTCTTTCCTGGAGTTAGATGTTTTTCATGTGGCATGCTAGGACAAATCTCACACACTTGCACAGTTCACCATAGTACATATTGGGTGTGGAGACCTAAGGTGCATGATCCACAGCATATCACACATGCATTGCATTCTACTCTTCATAAGATGGAACCCAAACCTACTTGGGTTCCTAAATCTAAAAATTGGTAATTTTGCAAGAGGGCTCTCACAAAAGGCCTTCGTGAGAGTATGTGGTACCTAGACAGTGGAGCTCTTGACATATGACTGGTAATGTCAATCAGTTTGTGGTACTATAGTCCAGGACTGGAGGCAAGGTTACTCTTGGAGACAACACCACTAAGAAGGTGGTAGGCACAGGTATAATTGGTAATTCCAAGAACCTTATGATTGAAAATATTTTGCTTGTAGATGGATTGAAGCACAACTTGCTCAGCATCAGTCAATTCTGTGACAAAGGCTTCATCGTGCAATTCTTTGCAAATTCATGCATTGTAAGTTTAAGTAACAACACTATTTTACAGGGAAAGAGGATCAACAATGTCTACATGCTTGATTTAAATAACATTGAATGTGCTGCTTCATTTTGCTTAAAAATTGTGATTGATGATTCTTGGCTATGGCACCGGAGACTTTGTCATGCAAGTATGAAAACCCTTAGGAAAGTGAGCCAAAAGGGCCTAGTTAGAGATGTCCCCAAACTTAAGTTTTCAAAAGACCACCTTTGTGATGCCTGTCAACTAAGAAAGCAAGTCCACTCCACCTTTCACCCCATTAAAGACATTAGCACCTCTAGACCTTTAGAAGTCCTTCACATGGATTTGTTTGGACGCATTAGCACTGCTAGTCTGGGAGGGAAAGTCTATGGTTTTGTGATTGTTGATGACTACTCGAGGTTCACTTGGACTAGATTTCTTTCACATAAAAATGAGTCTTTTGAGGAGTTTAAAACATTTTCTACTTGGATTTAGAAAAAGATAGGTTTTGAGATTTTGACCATCCATAGTGATTATGGGGGAGAGTTTGAGAATGAAAGATTTGGAGATTTTTGTGAGGACAAGGGGATTAGCCACAATTTTTCAACTCCTAGGACCCCATAGCAGAATGGGGTAGCTGAAAGGAAGAGCCGGACCTTGGTGGAAGCCGCTAGAGCCATGCTTGCTGAGTATTCACTTCCAAAATACTTTTGGGCTGAAGCGGTTAACAAAGTTTGTTATGTGTTGAATAGGGTGAATGTGAGAGCCAAATTAGAAAAGACACCCTATGAGATCCTTAAGGGTAGGACACCCAATCTTTCCCACCTTCATGTCTTTGGTTGTAAGGTTTTTATTCACAACAATGGGATGTCTCACTTGGAAAAATTTGATCCTAAATCTGATGAAGGAGTATTCTTGGGATATTCTAGTGTTGGAAAGTCTTTTAGGGTGTTTAACAAGAGAACTTTGATGGTGGAAGAAACAAGCCATGTAGTATTTGATGAGTCTGATCCTAAGAAACATGGAGTAGAAGATGATGATGTTAGAGAGATTACAAGTGGAGTAGAAAATTTGGGGAAGGGGATAGAACACCAAAGTAATGATGGAGTAGGAGAAGTCACCTAAGGAGTAGAAAATTTTGATTTGGATGAAAGGGTTGGACCTTCACACACTTTGCCTAAAGATTGGAGATACTCTACAAGTCATCCCAAGGATTTGATCTTAGGAGTCCTTTCTAGTGGAGTTAAGACTAGACATGGACTTAGGAAGGAGGTGAACCACTCTACCTTTATCTCAATGACTAAACCCACCACCATTAACCAAGCCCTTACTGATGAGTTTTGGATTTTAGCAATGCAAGAAGAATTGAATCAATTTGTTAGGAATGATGTTTGGGAGCTTGTAGAAAGACCTAAGGGACAAAGTGTTGTTGGGAAAAAGTGGGTCTTTAAGAACAAGGTGAATGATTCAGGAGTGGTGGTTAGGAATAAAGCAAGATTGGTGGCTAAGGGGTAAAATCAAATAGAAGGGATAGACTTTGAAGAGACTTTTGCCCCTGTAGCTAGATTGGAAGCCATTAGAGTGCTATTAGCCTTTGCCTGTTTTAAAGGTTTTAAGCCTTTTCAAATGGATGTCAAGAGTGCCTTTTTAAATGGGGAAATAAAAGAAGATGTGTTTGTAGAACAACCCCCAGGTTTTGAGAGTTCTCAATTTCCAAATCATGTTTTTAAATTAAAAAAGGCTTTGTATGGTTTAAAGCAGGCACCAAGAGCTTGGTATGAGAGGCTTAGCACATTCTTACTAGAGAGGGAGTTTGTCAAGGGGAGCGTAGACACCACCCTTTTTCTTAGGAGAGTTGGAGATGATTTACTCATTGTTCAGATTTATGTGGATGATATACTCTTTGGATCTTTTAATAAGAAATTGTGTGATGATTTTTCTAAAACAATGAGTAGAAAGTTTGAGATGAGTTTGATGGGAGAGTTGTCCTACTTTTTGGGGTTTAGCATAAAATAATTGGAGGATGGAACTTTTTTAAATCAAACAAAATACATAAAGGACATTTTGAAGAAATATGAAATGGACAAAGCTAAGCCAATTAATACTCCCATGACTTCTAGTGCTCCATTGGATAAGGACCCAAGTGGTAAGTCTGTTGATCAGAAGAAGTATAGAGGCATGATTGGATCTTTACTTTACTTGATTGCTAGCCGACCTGATATCATGTTTAGTATTTTCCTTTGTGCTAGATTTCAAGCTGACCCTAAGGAGTCCCACATGACTACTGTTAAGAGAATTTTTAGACACCTTTTGGGGACACAAGGCTTAGGGATTTGGTACCCTAGACATAGCACTTCTTTTGAGATTATTGGATTTTCTGACTCTGATTTTACAGGATGCAAGGTGGATAGAAAAAGCACATTAGAAACTTGTCAATTCATTGGACAATCTTTGGTCTCTTGGTTTAGTAGGAAGCAAAATTCTGTTGCACTTTCCACCGCTGAAGCTGAATACATTGCTCTTGGAAGTTGTGTGTCCCAAGTCCTTTGGTTGAAATAACAGGTATTGGATTTAGGATTACTTGTAGGCACCATCTCAATCTTTTGTGACAACACTAGTGCCATATGTATCTCCAAGAATCCTATCCAACATTCAAGGACTAAGCAAATTGACATTAGGCATCACTTCATTAGAGATCATGTGACTAAGGGAGACATTGAGTTACACCATGTGACAACTGAAAACTAATTGGCTGACATCTTTACTATACCACTGGCCTTCGACACTTTCAGTTCTTTAAGGACCATATTGGGTGTGATTGACATAAATGCATGAAACTTGATCTTTTAGTTACTTTCTTTTGCTTTTTTTTTTTCTCTTAGTTTTTGGTGTGTTTTATTTTTCTTTTGTTTCTTTTTACTTAGTCTTCAAAATCATCACTGAAATGGTATTATATTCCTTATCCTTGCTTTTGAAAATTTGTAGTCAATATGGTTTTCATCTCCTAATCTCTTAGATGATAAAAATATTTTGTGATTGTGTCTCTTTCTCTAACCTATTTTAGTGGCATAGTTTTCTTTTCTAATAAAAAATCTATCTCAAATTAAAGATTGTTTATGAAATTGAGATCTTTTCTTAAGCTTGCTTAAGCAAATCTATCTTATATTTATAATGTTTAAAGTCTTTTTGTCACTTCAAAATCCCTCGTTATCCTTGTCTTTGATTATTGATTCTGTTTGTGATAATTCTTCCTTATATTAGAGAGAGAGCTCCTATCCTCTAATATCTAAGAAGATATACTCACAACTAAGATTTTTTTTAAGAGGTTATAAAAGAGAATGTAGCTTGTAAAAATAAAAATAATTGGCCAATGATGCCAACAAAAGAAGCGCAAAGATGCCAAAATTGAAAAATATACACAAAAGTATATCGAAAATAAAAAGATGCGCAAAGCGCCACTCAAATTGATAAGAGACATAAAATGAGCCCACTCAAAAGCAAGCTATTCTCACTTTTTAAATCTTTTAGAACTTATAAGTTTTGGTTCTCAAAGGCTTGATTTCGAATGTTTTGCGATCGTGACAAATTTAATTTGGTTCATTATTTTATAAAGATAGTTTTTTTCTTAAGCCAAGTGATGGATGGATTCTTTTTCTCATATCCAATTAATTCTTTGAGTTAGGTCATTGATTTCAAAAGATGATTCTACCCTAAAAAAACGTCTGAGCTAAGGGTAACCATGATCGAATATTCTACTATTATATGGATTGTTGAGATTATTAACTCATTAACCCACAAGTTTTTCAATCAATCACATGGAATACTACATCATTTTCATGCCTTGGTTAAAAAAAAATGGTGATTTGCTATCGTTCTTTTGTGTTCCCTCCTACTTTTTGATATGTCAAAAGGGGGAGAAGTTTATGAAGCTCCTTTTTTTTACTTGTCGATCCCGTACTTTTACTACTACTTATTTGCATAGTGTTTTTCCATCATCAAAAAGGGGGAGATTATTGCAAATCTATTTTCATGACTTCTGTTTTGATGATTGACAAACACTATTAATCTTCTTGGACTACTTATTTCTTCTAACTTTTCAGGAATCGAAGATCGGACGAACAGACGAAGTCAGTTCAAGATTACATAAGTCTAGGGTTGTGTCAGTCTGTACTTTGTTTTTCTCTTCTTGAGTCTATTTGTAATAGTCAAAGAGACTGATGCTAAGTAACCCTACACATACACACACACTTGAGAGAATTAGAATTTCTGTTTTTACTCATATCGGCCAGGACAATATTTATATTATCCTGGACGATCAGGCTTAAATCAAAAAGTCTAATTAAAGATTCTTAATTAAGGCAGCCGACATTAACAGATCGTCCTGAACGATACGTGTATCGGCCAGGACAATAAGCTCAAAACAGAAAGAAGTTGCCGTCATAGACAATTAAGGTATACTGTATTTTTAAATAATCGGCCAGGATGATCATTGATCGGCCTGGACGATATTCTCAAATTATGCCTTAATTGATCAGGAAATCAATGGAGTAATTAAGGATGATTGATACGATCATATCGTCCTGGATGATCGCAGTATCGGCCAGGACAATCTATTCAAAAACCTTAGTTACTTCAGGACGATAAATATAGGCCAGCTCGAATTCAGAGCGATGCTCTGGACGATTTTCCTCTGATTTGAACTGATCGGCCGGGATGATTATGAGATCGGCCTGGACGATCAAGCCAATTTTAAATCATCCAGTTTGTATTTAGGGCAATGCTCTGGCCGATCTTCTGAGATTTATACTGATCGGCCAGGCCGATATCCATATCGGCCTGGACGATATTGTCGGCAACTTGCAATTAATGAGCTCCTTTGAATCTCTTCTATTTAAGAGCTCTTGTTCAGTGTTTTGAACAACCTTTGTGCTGCTGCCTTGACCTGAGAAGGCCTTGAGGAGAGAAAGAGAGAGAGGTAGAGAGAGAGGATCTTGTGAGGGTGAGCTTGTGAGGGGATTCACAAGGGTTGCTTCAAGGATTGCTCTGCTTCTTCTTCATCTAGAGTTTCTCGTCCATGGAAGGGTCGGTAGAGGTAAGGAGTCAGCGTTTGGTTGTGGTTCTCTGCCAGCTTCAGAAGGAAGCAAAAGGAGATAGGTTCTCTGCCTTTTCGCAGTGGCAAAAAGAAGGTTCGTTGTAAAGGCTTCTCTGCCTAGCTGTGGGGGCTAAAGGAGAGTCACGATTGTAGTGCAACACTCGGAGAGCGCCTCCGGGGAGTGGACGTAGGTCGAGTTGACCGAACCACTATAAATTTCTGTGTTCTTGTTTCTTGCTCCGCACTTTTAATTTTTGAATTTATTTTTCTCGTGGTGAGATTTTGATTTATGTGTTTTTTGTTCTTTGTGAAAAGAAATTTTTTAAAAATACCAATTCACCCCCCCTCTTGGTTAGCTTGGGCTAGTTCTATAGGGCTTAACATCCCTAACGAACTTTCAAGTGGTATCAGAGCACTTTCTAGTGTCATCTGAGCACTTTCATAAAGATTTGATCTAGATTCTTAGTTTGAAAAACTTAAAATTGATTTATATTTAAATTTATATTTATAATGCATTAAGATTTGGATAACCCTCCCATGCAAGATATTTAGAGAGATGTGTATACAATTTGGATTTTTCTTGCCTAGAGTGGGTTTCTAGCTAATATCCTAAAAGTAATCAATCACTTTATGAATATAATATAGAAAGGTTATATATCATAGGAATTAAATATTTTTCATTTATGATTTAATCAATATTATTTAATATGTAAATACACTTATCTAGCATAGTACGTGATGTATGATTTATTAACGTATGATTTATGAAATAATGTAAATAAAATTTTTATTCATATATTTTTAATCCAAAGTATAACCCAAGGTCTACTCAAAAGTAAGGTGGTCAAGCTCCATCACAATAAGCTTGAATATTTACTCCTATATAATGTAGATTTAAACATATTTATTTATTATAATCCTTAAATCTTTTAGCTCCTTTATCTTTTATAGAATTCCAAAATGGAATGTTTCACAAAGGTAGAGAATATATTATCTCTTGGAACCTACAAGTGTATTTAAACAATCATTTTTAAATCTTTTACAACTCTTTATATTTTACAACTCCATCTAGTTTTATAATATAATCTTTTACATTAGCATTTATTTTGACATTTAATCCTTGGTAAATTCTATGTTGACAATTTACTAGAAAAAAAATTTGAATTTTAAATAAAGGTAAATAATAAATATATGTAAACAACTAAAACAGAGTGCATTTTGAAGTAAAGTGTGTAACTTGAAATCATGCAGTTAGAGAGTTGAGCCGGCTAAAGGAAGAGAGAGAAGCTCTACAAAGTTAGGAAGAATTTGGAAGAGATTTTGAAGAATTCAAGTGCCATTGTTGGAGATGGAAGAGGGTGGTCGGTCATCCAAGGATGACCGAAACACCAAAAATTTGATATCTACCGAGAGTCCAATCATGTTGGATTCAAGAGGTAGATTCTCCTTCAATCATATCTCTTCTTTTTGGATTTTGGAATATCCACTTATCATAAAAGAGGGAGGTTTAAATGCTATGAGAAAACCTTTGCCGATTTCAGACAAAGGTAAGGAAATAATTTTGTTTTTGAATGATAAGCCAAAACCTTTGTCGGCTATCATTGCTGGAGCAAATGAGAAGGAACCATCTCCATCAGGTGGAAGTTTTGTTGATATTTTGAAGAAGGACCCAATTTCTTCTTCAAAATTGGATTCTCCTAATGTGTGGATTAAAAAACCTCACATTAAAATAAAATTCTGTGAAATTCATGAGGATATTGGAGATGAAAATGTTGTCATTCTTGACAAAGAAAAAGAAAAATTTAATGCTCAAGTTTTGAACAATTCCTTGGTTGTTAAAATTCTTAGAAAAACTTATCCTTTTTCTAAGTGTTCATTTGAATTAAGGAAGCAATGGTCAAAATTTTGTGGATTTCATCTTAAATTGCTTGGCTAGATTGGCTCCTTTGTTCTTTTCAGTCTCATGAAGCTAGGGAGGAAGTTCTTAATGGAGGTCCTTGGCTTGTAGGGGGATTTGTGGTAGGCTTAGACAATTGGTCTCCTACCTTCTCTCCTTATTCCTTGAATGGAATTTCTTCTCCAATTTTGGTTCATCTTCCTCATTTTCCACTTCACTGTTGGGATGAATCCAATATCACTAGAATTGTTTATAGAATTGGAACTCAATTATTATTGGATGGTAACATGTTTAGATGGGGGAGAAGGGAATTTGCGAGAGCTTGCATTCAAGTTAATTTGGATTCTAAACTCCCCTCAGGAATTTGGGTGGATGGGTTTCATGGTAGAATTTTTTCAAAAGTTTGAGTATGAAAATCTATCATCTTTTTGCTTTAAATGTGGAAAAATTGGCCATATCGATTCGGTGTGTCCTAACACATCTCAAAATCAAAATCCTCTTATTAAAGAGGTCCATTCCACTCAATCTAAAATTAATTCTTTTGTACCTTGGATGCATGTGAAGTTCAGAAACAAAAGGAGAATTATTCCTAAGAAAAAGATTTTTAAAGATATCTCAACCTTGGATAAATCTAATGAGGATAATATAAAAAAAGTTGCCTTGGAAGTTACTGAAGGATAAAGGAATTCTAGTTCGGAATTTCCTGATGATCCCTTGATAGATCGGGAAGGTGCTGGAAACAAGGAAGAAGGAGACAAGGCTTTTAGACGAGATATTTAAGCTGCCACTGTGCTTCCTATGATTGCTGAAAAAATTCAAATACAAATCCCACAAATTTTGGAGGAGAACGTTCCAGTGGATGAAATGCAGGAAATTTTAAATTATGTAATACGGTTGGCCGATCCTTTGGATGTGGAATGCAATATTGTGAATATTAACATCAATAATTTGAATTCAAATTCTGAATTCAAAATTCCTGAAGTTGTGGAAACTATTAAGGAAGGAGTTAATGCTATTCCAATCAATTCAACTCAAGTTGCTGAAATTCAGGAAGCTATTGAAGTCAAAAATACAGGATTTCAGGAGGCAATTGCAATTCCTTTAATTGATTTGGCGGCTGGACCTAGCATTAATGCTGAACCAATTTTTAATTCAGTTTCTATACCTGTATTAAAAAACAATTTTTGCATATTAAGAGATACTTCTCCTCTATCGGATATCTCTTTGAATTTAAAATAATCTGCTCTTAAAAAAGACAATAGTCTTTTTAAGAAGAGTAAGTCCCCCGGATATAAGACCACATTGATCAAAGAACTTCAAGCATTAGGACTGGTGAAAGACATTCCCAAAAGGAAGATGGCGGAAATCAAAGTGAAGAATGGCATGAGAGGTTCTTCTTCTCTACTATCTCAATACAATGCATGAAAATTATCCCAATGATAACGACATAGTGGAGACATACTTGGAGATGGAGAAAATTATCAAAATGTTTGATTTAATGCTATCATGGAAATCTAACTTTGGAGATTTGAACAAGCTTATGGACTATCTATCAAAGATATTCTTAAGTGATGGTTAAATTTTATTGTTAAAATGTAATTTTCTTTTTAGCTTTTATTACTTTGCTTTTCATCTAATTTGTTATTTTAAACTTTAACTGATTTTGGAATCATTACTAAGTCTTATTCTCTAACTGGATGGGAACTCTGGGATACTAATCAACCCTCGGGTTGTTTATTATTTTGGTATCCCCTGCATCTCAACAGTTCCAAAATAGGAATTAGTGGGTTTCATATCATTTATAATAAGTTTAAATTAACAAATTTTAGTTCAATAAAGTCCTTTTTTCTTGTTAAAAAAAGGAACCATTAGCTTCTTTTACCTAGTTTGTATTAGGTTATCTTTTCCTTTTTAATTAATGCAATTATGCATTTCTTCAAAAAAAAAGTAAAGTGTGTAACATTTATGTCATCCATAGTACAAAATGTAAATGCATCAAATAAGAATACCCTCTAGAAAGATACTCTAATAAAATAGAAATAAATTAACGACCTAACCTAGGCTAGTGTTGGTTGTCCTAACAAATTATCTAAAGTGTAGAGGTTGTGTATTTTGGATATGTCATATGATTCATTTTTATTTTATTTGCAATTATGAACCAGTGCTTTATGGAGTGTCATTTACAAAATCCACAGTATGTAAGCAAAGAAATAACCTATTCCCATATCAATTCAATTCAGGTAAATTTACTCATCAAAAAAGCCTACAAAATTAGAGTAAGTCAAGGATATGGCATAATATTACTTAACTAACTTTCAGATCAATTGGATGAACATACTGATTACTCCTTATCCACTCATTAAATTGACATGATGTTATTTTAAATTAATGCTCTGCTCATGATGAATACATATAGCTGTTATATATAATTGTTGCTTAAGTGTGTGATTTATGGCTAATTTTTATATAATTATTCTTTGAACTTCCTTATTTTTATGAGTTCTTCTACTAGATTCCACTAGTGATAACATTCTTTATTGTCATGACCATGATCATTATGAAAGGCACAATACCTCAAGGACTAGGCTCTTTCTTTGTGCCTCCCTTACAGGAGGTTATCCTCATGGAAATCACATGGTATAAAGATATTATGGAGGATTTGGTCAACTAATTGCATATTTTTAGAATTGTCATGACTGTTGGTGAGTTCTAAAAGTTTTCCCAAGTCTTAGACTATTGTATTCCAAATGTGTATTAGAAATTAGCTTCATTTATCCCTGGGTCAAAGATGATTAGATGAATACTGGTTCTAGGTCATTCACGTCAAGCATTTCATTTTGGAATTGGAGTATAAAGCTCCTCAATGACTCGTCAGGTTCATATATCATATTTAAAAGAACTTATGAACTCTTCAGGGTGAAATTACTAGATGGACAAGAGGGGGGGGGGGGGGGGGGGGTGAATTGTGAAAGTTTTATAGCAATAAATAAAACCTAAACATGAGTTCTAATTTTTTTGGTGTTTTTAAAATTTTAACATGAAAATTTAAAACAACTTCTAAGGCAACGCGCAACAATAAAATCTTTTTCTTTCACAATTTTTTCCAAGAAAATATTATGTAATAAAAATGCACGCAAGAATAAAAACAATAAGAAAAAAGCACAGCGAGATTTTTATAGTGGTTCGGTCGAACCATGACCTACGTCTACTCCCCGGAGTCCTCCGCTCCGGGAATTTCACTACCAGCAATAGCTAATCTAGTCCTCAAGGTGCTAAAGGTGTCGAATGCTAGAGGTTTTGTGAATATGTCAGCCAATTGATCTCCTGTAGCAATGTGATGCAATTCTATATCTCCCTTAGTAACATCATCTCTAATGAAATGATGTCTAATGTCTATGTGTTTTATTCGAGAGTGCTGAATTAGATTCTTAGAGATGTAAATTGCGCTTGTGTTGTCACACATAATTGAAATGGTTCCTACAGGTAGGCCAAGGTCAAGAATTTGTTGTTTTAACTATAGTACTTGTGCAACACAACTTCCTACTGCAATATATTCTGCCTCGGCTGTGGAAAGTGCTACTAAGTTTTTCTTCCTACTGGACCAAGAAACTAATGATTGTCCGATGAATTGGCAAGTACCAGAGGTGCTTTTTCTATCTATCCTACATCCTACAAAATCAAAATCTGAGTACCCTAATATTTCAAAGGAAGTGTTGTGCCTAAGATACCAAATTCTTAAGTTTGGGGTGCCTAATAGATATCTAAGAATTCTCTTAACAGCAGTTAAGTGAGACTCTTTAGGATCAACTTAAAAACTGGCACAGAGGCACACACTAAACATTATGTCTGGTCTACTGCTAGTCAGGTAAAGAAGGGACCCAATCATTCCTCTATATTTTTTCTGATCTACTGATTTTTCACTAGGATCTTTGTCTAATTGAATTGTTAAACTCATATGAGTGTTCATGGGTTTAGCACAATCCATTTCGTATTTTTTCAAAATATTCTTAATATACTTTATTTGGCTAAGAAAAGTTCCGTTATCCATTTGTTTTATACTAAAGCCAAGAAAGTAGTTAAGTTCTCCCATCATGCTCATTTCAAACTCATTACTCATTATTTTTGAAAATTCATCACATAACATTTTATCTGAAGATCCAAATAGAATGTCTTCCACGTAAATCTGAATAATGAGAATTTCTTCTTTGACCTTTTGTAAAAAGAGTGTAGTATCTACACTACCCTTTTCAAATCCTCTATCCAATAGGAATGAGCTAAGTCTTTCATACCATGCTCTAGGTGCTTGCTTTAATCCATAAAGTGCCTTCTTTAATTTGAATACGTGATTTGGAAATTGTGAAGTTTCAAATCCGGGGGGTTGCTCAACATAGACATCTTCCTTAATCACCCCGTTCAGAAATGCACTCTTTACATCCATTTGATATAACTTAAAGTTCTTGAAGCAAGCGAAAGCTAAGAGCACTCTTATTGCTTCTAGTCTAGCAACAGTGGCAAATGTTTCTTCAAAGTCTATTCCCTCAATTTGGTTATACCCCTTAGCTACTAGTCTGGCTTTATTCCTTATTATTGTTCCTTAATCTTTCACCTTATTCTTGAAAACCCATTTTTTCCCAACCACACTTTGTTCTTTAGGTCTCTTGACTAACTCCAAAACATCATTCCTGGTGAATTGGTTCAGCTCTTCTTGCATTGCTAGAATCCAGAATTCATCTCCTAAGGCTTGATCTATACTTTTAGGTTCCATCATAGAGATGAATGCTGAATGACTAACCTCCTTCCTAAGTCCATGCCTAGTTCTTACACCTTCTGAAGGGTCTCATAAAATCAGATCTTTAGGATGACTAGAAGAATATCTCCATTCTCTAGGCAGATCTTCCTGAGATTCTACCCTTTCTCCTAAGGTCAAAGTCTCTACTCCTTGAATTGCCTCTACTTCATCATCTTCAATTTTATATTCAGAGGGCTTATCTGATTCATCAAATACTACATGGATGGACTCTTCTACTACTAGGGTTCACTTATTAAAGATTCTATAGGCCTTACCTACAGATGAATAACCTAAGAAGACACCTTCATCAGACTTGTGATCAAATTTTCCTAGGGGATGTTTACCATTATTCAAGATGAAACACTTGCACCCAAAGACATGTAAGTGTGAAAGGTTTGGTGTCCTACCCTTAAGGAGTTCATAAGGAGTCTTGTTCAGCTTAGATCTAATGTTAACCCTATTTAAAACATAGTACGCTGTGTTGACTGCTTCTGCCCAAAAGTATCTAGGAAGGGTGTACTCTGTTAACATTTCCCTAGCAGCTTCTACCAAGGTTCTATTCTTCTTTTATGCTATACCATTTTGCTGAGATGTTCTAGGGGCTGAGAAATTGTGTTATATTCCTAGCCCTTGACAGAATGATTCAAATCTATCATTTTGAAATTCTCCACCATGATCGCTATGAATTGTTGAGATTACATAACCTAATTTCTGTTGAATCCATGTGGAGAAAACCTTAAATTCCTCAAAAGACTCATTTTTATGTGCTAAGAATCTTACCCAAGTGAATCTAGTGAAGTCATCTACAATCACAAATCCATAATTTTTCCCACCTAGGCTGGCTGTACTAACGGGTCAAAATAAGTCCATGTGTAGGATTTCTAGTGGCCTAGCGGTGATCACATCTCTAATTGAATGAAAAGATGATTTGACTTGTTTTCCTAGTTGGCAAGCATCACATAAATGATCCTTTGTAAAATCTAACTTAGGTACGCCTCTAACTAAGTTTTCTGAGTGATGTTTCTAAGAGTTTTCATACTAGCATGGCATAGTCTCCTATGCCATAGCCACGAGTCATCAACTATTGTTTTCAAACAAAATGAATTTGAACTATCAATGCAATCAAGGTCTAACATGTAAACATTATTCATTCATTTTCCTTCTAAAACTAGTTTATCATTTAAACTAATCAGCCATTTATCAAAAAGAAATTAAATATCAAAACCTTTGTCACACAATTGACTAATGCTAATTAAGTTATGCTTCAAGCCATCAACTAATAAAATATTTTTAATTAAAAAATTCTTAGCATTACCAACAATACCTGAGCCTATCACTTTCCTAGTAGTGTTATCTCCCAATGTTACTTTGCCTCCAGTTTTGCTCTCCAGTAGGATGAACTTCTTCATATCTCCAGTCATGTGTCGCGAGCATCCACTATCCAGGTACCACATGCTCTCACTAGGTCTTTTGTGAGAGCATCCCTATAATTTCATTCAAAGATTAGATTTGGGAACCCAAGTGAGTTTGGGTTCCTCCTTATGCTTGCATGAATGAGATGTATGCATGTTATGCTGTGATGGATGCAGTTTAGGTTTCCATACTAAGTGTGTCTTACGGTAAATTGTGCATGTGCGGGCTATGTGACCTAGCATGCCACAAGAGAAGCACCTAACACCAGAAAATGGATTCACTAACCTATTTGGGTGGTGATGCCTTTTCCTAAGGTTGTGTGATGCTTGCTGTGTTGGTGATTTTCTAGGTTAGCCTAATGTGAGTGATGCAATTTTATTTTTTAGTTCTTTGATTCTTTCACTAAAAGTTTTATTTTGAACTGTCAATCCATCAACTTCCACTATTAGCAAGTGCTCACTATGATCTACTTCTAATGCAAGTTTGTCTAGTCTATCAAAAGCTTCTTCTAGTTCAACATGAGTGGTTTTCAAGGTTTCATGCACTTCAGTTAGTTCAATTTGCTTCTTATTTAATGCATCATACTCATCAAGAAGTAGCATATGATATCTATCTAAATAAGAATTTTCTTTAAACAACTTAGCATGCTCGGTTTGTAAAGAACTAAATTCAATATTAATCTTAACATGCATCTTTTTCAACTTCCTATACGAGCCATGGATATTCTCAGAAATAAGCAATAATTCTTCATACGAAAGTTGACCTACCTCATCTTGATCCAATTGATCAAGGTTATCATTAGCCATAAGACACAAATTTATAACCTCCTCCTCAGCTTCTTCTTCTGACGATTCTGAGGCAGAGTCGGCCCAAAAAGCTTTTTGTTTCTTCATCTTTCCTTTGTTATATTTGGCTTTGTCATCACCTTTCTCCTTAGCTAGTTGGCTCTTTAGATTGGGGCAATCGGCTCGAAGGTGACCTGGCTTCCTGCACTCAAAACTGATTGTATCAGATGAAGCTTTATTAGACTTCGAGCTTTTACCTTTATTCTAGCTGTTCTGATGGCGCTTCTGTTTTCTCTTCAGGAAGTTCTTGAACTGTCGGATCATCAGTGCTATTTCATCCTCTTCCTCCCCTACAGAGCTTTCACTTTCTGAGTTGCTTGCTTTTAATGCCACCGTTCGCTCCTTCTTCTTTTCACATGCATCACTTTACCTTTGACTCACTCCTTGCTCGTATACAATGAGTGACCCAAGGAGATTATCAATAGAATACGCATTGAGGTTTTTAAATTCAGTGATAGCATTTATCTTTTCATCATAGGAACTAGGTAAGCATCTAAGAATTTTATTAACTTTCTCAGAATTTGAGATCTCTCTACCGAATGCATGCAAGGATGTCACAATTTGGGTGAACCTAGTGTACATGTCATATATAGTTTCACTAGGTTTCATACGAAAGAGTTCATAATCGTGTAATAAAATGTTATGCCTAGACTATTTTACTTCACTTGTTCCTTCGTATGTAATGCACAGTCTATCCCAAATCTCCTTACCAGTGGCACAGGTAGAAACTCTCATATAATCTTCAAACTTTAATACACAGAAAAAGCAATTTAAGCACTTAGCATTCAATTGGACTAATTCCCTATCCTCATTGCTCAATTCATTAAAAGTTACAGGAGTTTTCAATCCATTGACAGTTTTAAATGGTGCAACATATCTATCATTCACTAGCATCCACATGCGGTAATCAATAGACTGTAAAAAAGTAGACATTCTAATTTTCCAGAAATCAATCAGAATGTTATCAAAGAGTGGTGGACGGGTTATTGAATAACCCTCCACGATGTTATGATTACCAAAATCTGACATAATCATTTTTTCAATGTTCTCTAAAACACTATTTTTGAAAACAGGCTTTGATACCAATTGAAATTACTAGATGGACAAGAGGGGGGGGGGGGGGGGGGTGAATTGTGAAAGTTTTATAGCAATAAATAAAACCTAAACATGAGTTCTAATATTTTTGGTGTTTTTAAAATTTTAACATGAAAATTGAAAATAACTTCTAAGGCAACGCGCAACAATAAAATCTTTTTCTTTCACAATTTTTTCCAAGCAAATATTATGTAAAAAAATGCACGCAAGAATAAAAATAATAAGGAAAATACACACCAAGATTTTTATAGTGGTTCGGTCAGACCATGATCTAAGTCCACTACCAGAGTCCTCTGCTCCGAGAATTTCACTACCAACAATAGCTCTCCTTTTGCCCCCCCCCCCCCCTCGGCAAGGAGGAGAAGCCCTTACAATACTCCCTTTCACCAACCCGGCGTGACGGAGTGCCAAGCGCTATTTTCTCCCTCCTAGAGAAGGCAGAGTACCTTCGAGGTCAACAGACCTAGATGAGTCTCCCCCTTAAAAAGCCTCCCACAAGTTCTCCCAGGGCTACAGGAGGAGCAAGTTGCAGCAAGATCGGAGCAATCGTGTGATCTCCCTTACACCTCTTCTCTCTCACCAAGCTCACCTTCTCCTTCCTCTCTCAACCCCTAAAACTTCTCAAGAGCTCTCTTTAGGATTTTCTCTCTACTCACGTTTTCCCCTTCTATCTCTCTCTCTCTCTCTCTCAAAATATGACAAGTTTTACACATAAAAATGCGCTCCAAAATCCTTGATATTTCAAAAGTAGCTGTTACAATCATACAGTATGATTATTGGTCGTACAGTACGATATGTACAAACTAGCTTCATCCTGGTATGAAGGTGTATGAATAGTTGAAAAACAAATCGTATAGTATGATAATATATCGTCCGATATGATTCACAACACACTACTCGTACAGGATGATAGCCGGGATGATCAATTATCATCTCTGTTCATCGTATGGTATGATCTGCATCGTACTGTATGAATAATGAAAATCAAGGCATCCTCGAGGAAGAATTCTGGGACGATCAAATATCGTCTCTGTTCATCGTAGGTACGATATTAATCATACAGTACAATGAGACAAAAAACACAAGATCTTCCAAGACGATCTCCGGGACGATCAGAATTCATCTCTGTTCATCATATTGTACGAAGGGGTTCGTACAGTATGATGTTAAAATTGTAATTAAGCCTTTATTTCTTGCACTAATCATGGGTTAAATTAAATATGTATTTAAAATAGATCATACCGTACGAACGTTGTCGTAGAGTACGAACGACGTAAAATATCGTACTTAACTTGTCATGATGGCTAGGGTTCTGGATTTGAAACAGATCGTACCATACGATAGTATTCATACAGTACGATGTGTTCACAGAGCACGTGTATAATAGTAGATCGTACAGTACAAAATAAATTCGTACAGTACGATTTCCAGAGAATGAAAAACTATATTTTTTACTTTTTAAAAAACCCTCTCCCCCTGTGTGTGTGCATGATTGCTCAGGCTTTACCTACAGTTTGTGGCCAGACTCAAGAAAATAAAAAATAAAATAAATAACAAAATACATTGTCCAACTCATACTCCTAATCCAACTAGTCTTGAGTCTTCCCGTTGTCCTGAGTGGCTTATGATCTTCCTGAAATGTTAGTACTCATGGACAATAGCAAACTTTAAATGATATTCAATAAAAATTAGTTTAGACAACATTATTTGGCCTCATCAAAATCTCAACCTCGGGGTCATGGGTTGCAACACAGGGGTTTCTAGGCACTAACAAATTATGCAACGAATATTCACTAGATTTTGGAAAATGATGTGATCACCCCACTTGGTAGGAGAGTGAACCACCATAAAACGAAGTCTTTAAGAGTGGTGAAGAGGTGGTGACACTAGGGAGCATCATCTATGTCAAAGAGGAAAGTCGTGTACTTGAAGGTCACAAAGTGATTAGTTGGACACTCTTTCTTTTGTAAGCTTCTAGGTGAGGTACCTTGAACTTTAGAGGTGCCCTTTATTTTGAAGATTGATCGGAAAAGGTGTTAGTCATCCTTGGTTTAATTCTTTGATTTGTTAGGCTGGAATTTTTGTCTTTTCTTGGAGGTGAGGAGGGCCTGGTATTAAATTTAAAGCATGAACTCTTTTTGATGGCTCATGTGAGAACTAAGGTAAGATGATCCTTTAGGCATTTTGATTATTTTAGACACATTTCAAGTGGTATTGAGATATTTTTTAATAAACATTAGAAACCAATCTTCTATTTCTAACATTTTGAATACTCAAAGTTCCCCTATACGTAATGGCATGGTCAAAATTAGAGCAAATGTCAAACAATCCTTCAATAGGAATTCTCCTCACATTTAGGCGTCCAAATAAATGCTACCAACTTTTAGTTCAAGATCATTAAAGGTACAAAAATTAAAGAAAATCCTATTACAATCATTCTATAATAACGGGTCATGCCTAAGCAATTGTGTACCTCAAATATCATAATAAGACATGGCTAATTGGCAATAGCATAAACTTTTTGGGTGTCCATTGAAATACTTGTACTATTCACCACATGCCCTAAAAATGAAATACTTTTTAGTCATAATAAATATTTATAAAATTTTATATATATTTAATGTTGCTTTAAGGTCTCTAGAGCAATCCACATATTCTTCCTTAGAAGTTCAATAGATCATAATATCATCTATAAATATAATTACAAACTTACCTAAATATTTCATCAATATTCTATTCATCAAATCCAAGATGACTACATGCACATTAGTCATTCCAAAAGGTATGAATAAGAACTCCAAATGCTCAAATTTGGTACTGAATATAGTCTTCACTACATTTTCTACTTTCACATTTAATTCATAATACCAATATTTAATTGTTTATAGAGGACGCTTGTTCTTAATTAGAACCTTATTTAATTCTCTATAATTAGTACACATGCATTAAATAATATTTTTATTCTTTACAAATAAAATAAGTTTTCCCCATAGAGACACACTAGAATAGACAAAATCTTTATCAACTAACTATTAAAAATACACCTTCTATTCTTGAAGCTCTTTAGCTATCATCCTACATGGGGTCTTAAATATCAAAGCAGTACCCAAAAAGACATCAGTGCATAATTCAATTCCTCTATGAGGCTATAAAAGCACAAATTTGTCAAGAAAAATATTAATAATTTCCTATACTATTGAGATGCTTCTTAAAGATTCAAAATCTGTCCTATAATCTTAAACATATGCTAAGAACATAATGCAACCCTTCCTATACAAAATATCCTTTTATATAGTAGATATCAAATAAGAAAAAAATACCCTAAATCCTTAAAATAAGTATATATCACTATCAAAAAATGAGGAAGCTTTCCTTTTAAAAAATCACTATATTAACTCAGCTAATCCAAAACCAAAACAACATAACTCATAGAGCTTGGCAGTAATATAAGACTAGATTTCCTTTTCCTATCAGATAACTCAAAGTATAAAATCACACTATATAACTACCATATTATATATGATAGTTATATACCCAATTATAATACTTGTCTAAACCCAATCCTCTGCATCACTAACTCAAGAGTTTTCCAACTAATTTATCATATGCTTTTTCCATGTCCACCATTATTGTTGAGTCTAGTAAATAGGTTGTTAGACCTAAGTTAATGTCCCAAGGCTACCAAGAGGGGGGGGGGGGGGGGGGGGGGTGAATTGGTATTTTAAAAAAAATTT
The DNA here is from genome assembly GCA_022539455.1 of Dendrobium nobile. NCBI lineage: Eukaryota > Viridiplantae > Streptophyta > Magnoliopsida > Asparagales > Orchidaceae > Dendrobium > Dendrobium nobile. Next base: position 19,922,333 of record CM039721.1, on the reverse strand, counting down.
ACCCTCTTTGAAATTTAAGTTGAACCAAAATGAAAGTTTTTATTAAGTTTTTGTAGAAAACGTTTTTCAACCACAGAGATTTTTAAACCAGAAATAAAATGTGAAAAAATAAAAACAGTAAAGAAAATGACCCCAGATTTATAGTGGTTCGGTCTAAACCAGACCTACATCCACTCCCCAGAGGCACCCTCTGAGTATTGCACTAATACCAATAGTGACTCTCATTTTGCACCCACAGCATTACAAAACACTCTTTTCACCACTACCCGGTGCGGCAGAGAACCGTCGTCCTTTTACACAATCCCCAGTATTGGCAGAGAACCTTCCGTCCTTTCACACTCTCCTAGTGTGGGCAGAGAACCCGTCATCCTTTCACACTCTCCTGGTGTGGGCAGAGAACCCTTCGTCCTTTTACACTCTCCTAGTATGGGCAGAGAACCCTTCCGTCCTTTCACACTCTCCTAGTGTGGGCAGAGAACTCTACAACTGTTCACACTCTCCATGTGTAAGAAGCGAACCTTTCGGCTATTCACACTCTCCAAGTGTCGGTAGTGAGCTGGATCTCCTTGACAGATCTTCTCTCAAGAAATCTAGAAGGAAGAAGGAAAAGAGTGAAGTAATCCCAATTCACAAGTAGAGATTCTTACATTTGAACTTCAAGTGAAGCCTTCACGCTCCAGTGGTAGGAATCCTCCTTTGAATGCACTCTTACACTCTCTCCTTTGCTATTCTCTCAAGAGGCATGAAGATACAATGACAAAAAGATTGGGTGGCAGTCTAATTTGGACTATTTATACAAAAGACAAGAAAAATCGCCCAAAAACTGCAAGTATTCAATTCTGTACGCAATGGATCGTCCCGTATGATCGTGGATCGTCCCGGACGATTTTACTTAAAAGCCTTGAAACGAACCTATTTGCATATGTGTACGAAATATTTTCGTACAAGCTGATCGTCCCGTACAAACTAAGTTCGTCCGGTATGAACGGTTATTACAAAGTCGGTTCTAGAAACAGCAGAAAAACTGTCCTAAGTCGGTTGTATCGTCTGGATGAAAATTGGTTTGTCTGGACAAAATTTTTACAGAGACCAGATCATCCTGGACGATAATTAATTTCGTTTGGACAAAAATTTTACAGAGAGCAACTCATTTTCTGATGATAATTAATTTTGTCTGGACAAAATTCTTACAGAGAGAAGATCATCCTGGACGATATTTAATTTCGTCTAGATGAAAATTTTACAGAGAGAAAATCATTTTCGGACGATAATTATTTTTGTCTGGACGACATTCTTACCGAGAGAAAATCATCCTGGACGATATTTAATTTCGTCCCGGACGAATAGGACTTAGAAAAGTTTTCAAGCCAGTTCTTATTCGTTCCATGTGCTCAATAGGAGATAACTGTCTGATCGTCCCGTACGATCTGATATCGTCGCTTACGATCAGTATAAATTTTATATGATCTCCTTATATGTGTGTGTATGTTTTTATTCACTCAATTACAATCACTCCCTTTCAAATTTAATTCAAAAAAAAGTACAAGCTTCAAATTCACAAAGTATCTCATGTTGAATTTGATTTGAAGACTTCGTAGTCTGGAGTTCAATTTTCCTAAAATGTTAGTACACACAAGAGCAAATACAAATCTTCTAAAATAGTTAGGAGATAACTACACATTTGAACAATAATGTTTGGAATCATCAAAACTATACACGTTGCAAAAATGTAAAGCATGCAAATAGAAACTATCTTAACAATCTCCCCCTTTTTGAGGATGGCAAAACAATTATTGTTTGTATGGTTTCAATTTAAACAAATCTCCTAAACTCTCCTTGAATTGATGAATACATGAAAATAAGGAGGTATTTTGAACCAAAGAACATAATTTTTTTATTTTTCAAAAATTGTAACAAAAAAATTAAAAAAGACCGAGACAAGACTTGACAAGACCACAAGTCAAAAGACATAAAATCAAAATACAAGCATACACAAAATACAAGCATACAAACACAATAATTTCTCCCCCTTTTTGACAACAACAAAAAGTGAAGAAGAAATAGACAAAAAATGTAAGTAATTATATGAAATCCATTTAAAAATTTAATCTAAAGAGTGATTGACATAAGGTTTGCAATCTAAAACTAATAACATTAGTGAAATTATAGAAATTCATAGAATTTAATAAGTGATATAACATTGTAAGTAAGAAGAATTTATCAAAGACATGATTCAATTTAGACATTTTTTATAAAGAAAATTATTACAAGAGAGATGAATAAAAATTCTACATTTCAAAGTTCAATAGAAATATAAATGAACATAAGATTAATTTGAATTAAGAGATTGAAAGAATCTGGAAAGAAGAGAATTACCACATGTGGTGCTTTGCGCATCTTTTTCAAATATTTGGCACATTTTTGTGCATCTTTTTACATTGGGCTTATTTTGTGCCTCTTTTTCACATTTGCGAACCTTTGCGCATTCCTTTTGATTTTTGTACTCTTTGTACAATTTTTCAAGAGTAATTGAAACCAATTCTTTCCAAGATCAATAATCTAAAATTTCAAATTTTTCTAAGTGCATAAATATCACTTGAGCAAAGAAATACAAAATAAGAGCACATCTAAATTGCAATAATAATATTAATTTTTATGTAGTCTAAATGAATAGACATGAAATTAAAAATTCTAATTATAACATGTTATAAACAAATTTTAAATTTAGAAAGACTAGATTTTCTAATGAAATTAATCTTAAATTACAATTTAATTTAAGCACAATTAAGATTAAAAAAAACTAATGAAATTCATAAAAACTAAACACATTTCAAAAATAATCGAAATTTAAATCAACTACAACATATATTGATATTGATGAAAAAGTTTATAAGATCATTTCATAATATCAATACAAAAGAAAATACACCGAAGTTTAAAACAAAGACAAACAAACACAACTAAAACAAATACTAGAACAAACATTAAGACAACATAAAAAAAATCATCACTCATTCTCCACTCTTCTGGAGGATGAGGAGGAATGCCACCAAATAGGTGGAAGTAGGAGGTCATCAACATAACATTGGTATTGATTTCATGAACTTCATTTCTGATACTACCAATGTCCTGTTGCTGCTGCAGAAGTTGAGCATTAATTTGATCAAATCTTTGATCAACATGAGTCTCAAGTCTATCAAATTTCTCAATCAAATTCTGATAATCTGATTGAGGTGCAGAAGTTTGCTCTCCTTCTTCTTCTTCTTCAGAATCACTAGCATGTGCTTTTCCTTTTTCCTCCTTGAAAATTACTCTGAAAGAAGCATCATTGTAGTAGACCGGCTCTTCATATTCATCATCAGGATGCACTAAATTGTATTTCTTTTCCAAAATATATGTAACTAAGTGTCCTAATGAGATATTCCTTTTTCTTTTCTATTCTGCATGCCCAATTTCTGAAAGCCCATAAAGATGGTCTAGAATAAGTTGGGCTTCATCGATAGGCTTACGATCCATAATCAAAAAAGTCACAATAGAAAGGAGTGGGGTAATATTGATCCTATCACCAGCTTTAGGAATGATTGAAGATCGAAGAATGTGCTGGATGATTCGAGCATTTTTGGTCATTCCTGAAACTCTAGCAATATGATATCTTAGGCCACTTTCTCTAATCACCCTATTGACTTTATACCATTTGAAGGTGTTTTCATTCATAAGGGTGTGGGCTCTATAACCTTCAGTTCTTAAGTTTAGAAAGGCACCTATGTCGTGCTTGGTGATTTCAACTTTTTGTTTGAAAACAAAAGAACTTATAGTGGAGTGGTCGGAATTAAAACTCATATTGGCTAGGAAATAGAGAAAGGTTTGTTTGTTGTAGAGGTGGACGAGAGAAAGAATGAATCCAAACTGGGTGGAAGCAAAAAGGTGCATTACCTTGAAATTTATCTCGCTTTGAATCAGAATGCGAGAAGGTGTAATTTTGGCAGATGCAAAACGAGGAAAGGATTCCTCATTTTCCTTTGAAAGGAAGTTTTCAGAAGAATTCCTGTGGGATTTTTTCGCCAACACCTTTTGTCTCTTGCTTGAGGAAGCCATTGTCGATTTGAAGTTGAAAGGGATTGAAAGTGAAGTTTGGAGTTGTGATTGTTGAGTTCGAAAGCCTTCTTATTTAAAGAAAATGATACATTCATCCTGGACGAAAACGGTTCATCCTGGACGAAAATTATCGTTCGTCTGGATGAAAAAAGTTCGTACAGACGATCCAATTCGTCCAAAATGAAACGGCTTTTCGTAATCAACATAATTTATGAGGCATCCTTTCGTACAGACTTTTGACATGACCGATCGTACAGACGAAAAAATTTTGTACAGACGATCAAGAGTAATTCGTTTTAATGTCAGTTGGAAATCGTCCCCGCCTATGAATCGACGTCTGTTCGTCTAGACAAACAAAAAGTTCGTACGGACAAACTTCACAATTAAAACTGAATTATCCATTCAACTGCCGCATTCAATCGTCCTGACGTTTGAGAGAGAAAAACTTTCGTCTTGGACGATCAACAGCTCGTACAGACGATCTACATTAAAAACCGCTCTCAAGACATTTTATATCACGCAAACTGAATTTTACTCACATCGTCCAGTATGAAAATTTTCGCCCCGGACAATTTCCACACATTTTTGGATTTTCTGAATTTTTATCAGACTAAAATAAACTAAACATACAAATCACAAAAAACAAAGACAAATCCACAGACTCTAAAATGAAATCACTCAAAAACAGACAAAAATCACAAAAAACAAAATAAAGAAAAATAAACTACGAAAATATAAATATCAATATTGCAAAAAAATTTTTATTTAAGCATTCAAATCAATTACACCAAGCCTTATTCTTAATATACTGAAGGTATCAAAGGCTAAAGGTTTTGTAAAAATGTCTGCAAGTTGATTTTCAGTTGAAACATGAGTAAGTTCTATTTCTCTCTTGGATACATGATCCCTTATGAAATGATACCTTATGTCAACGTGTTTGGTTCTAGAATGTTGAATAGGATTTTTGGAAATGCAAATAGCACTAGTATTGTCACAATAAATTGGAATAGTGCCTATAATTAATCCTAAATCAATCAACTATTATTTTAACCAAAGTACTTGTGCCACCCAACTTCCTAATGCAATGTATTCTACTTCTGCAGTAGATAGGGAAACTGAATTTTATTTTCTACTGGACCAAAAAACTAATGAATTTCCAATGAATTGACATGTTCTAGAAGTGCTTTTCCTATCCACTCTACAGCCTGCAAAGTCAGAATCTGAATAACCAACAATTTCAAATGAACAGCTAAATTTAGGATACCAAATTCCTAAGTTTTGAGTTCCTAGTAAATATCTTAAAATCCTTTTCACTGCTGTCAAATATGATTCTTTTGGATATGATTGAAATCTAGCACATAAGCAAACACTGAACATAATATCTGGTCGGCTAGCAGTCAAGTAAATAAAAGATCCAATAATCCCTCTATATTTCTTTTGATCAACATATTTTCCCTTAAGGTGCTTATCCAACTGAACTGAGGAACTCATTGGTGTACTAACAGGTTTAGCATTGTTCATTTCATAATTTTTTAGGATGTCCTTAATATATTTAGTTTGACTAAGAAATGTACCTTCCTCAAGTTGCTTAATGCTAAATCCTAGAAAGTAATTTAAATCTTTCATTAGACTCATTTCAAATTCACTACTCATTGTTTTAGAAAATTTATCACAAAGATTTTTATTTGAAGATCCAAAAATGATATCATCCACATAAATTTGAACAATGAGTATATCCTTTCCAAATTTCTTTAAAAAGAGAGTTGTATCCACACTTCCTTTTTCAAAAGTTCTTTCAAGTAGGAAGGTGCTCAACCTCTCATACCAAGCCCTAGGTGCCTGTTTCAATCCATATAATGCCTTTTTTAACTTGAAAATATGATTTGGGTATTTAGAATTTTCAAAACCTTAGGTTATTCTACAAAAACATCTTCTTCAATTATCATATTTAAAAAGGCACTTTTGACAACCATTTGAAACAATTTAAAACCTTTAAAACAGGCAAAGGCAAGTAAAACCCTAATTGCTTCAAGTCTAGCTACAAGGGCAAAAGTCTCCTCAAAATCAATTCCTTCAATTTGATTATACCCCTTAGCAACTAATCTAGCCTTATTTTTGAACACCCACTTGGTTCCAACAACACTTTGATCTTTTGGCCTTGTAGTTAATTCCCAAACTTTATTTCTTACAAATTGATTCAACTCTTCTTGCATGGCCAATATCCAAAATTCATCAGAAAGTGCTTGATCAATATTAGTGGGTTCTATTGTTGAAATAAAGGCTAAATGATTGACTTCCTTGTTTAATCCACGCCTAGTTCTAACACCCTCACTAGGTTCACCTATAATCAATTCTCTTGGGTGATTTTTAGAAAATCTCAAATCTCTAGGCAAAGGGTTTTCTCTTTCCAAATTCTCTTCCATATTTTCTTCCAAATTTAATCTATCAATCTTTTGGGAGTTTTCTTTAATCTCGTCTTCAATAACATTTGTCTCTTCCAAATTTCCAGATTCATCAAATACAACATGTGTGGTTTCTTCAATGACTAATGTTCTTTTGTTGAATACCCTATAAGATTTTCCAACACTTGAATATCCAACAAAAATTCCTTCATCTGATTTTGGATCAAATTTTCCTAAGTCAAAATTTCCATTGTTATGAATGAACACCTTGCAACCAAAAACATACAAATGAGACAAGTTAGGTGTTCTACCTTTTAGCAACACATAGGGTGTTTTATTTAAATTTGATCTTATATTCACCCTATTCAGAACATAACATGTAGTACTAACCGCCTCAGCCCAAAAATATCTAGAAGTGAGTATTCTGCCAACATTACTCGGGCGGCTTCTATTAATATTTTGTTTTTCCTTTCAACTATCCCGTTTTATTGAGGGGTTCTAGGTGCAGAAAAATTGTGATAAATCCCTTTTTCTTTACAAAAATTTTCAAATCTTTCATTTTCAAATTCTCCTCCATGATCACTTTGTAAAGAAATTATTTCACATCCTTGTTTTCTTTGAATCCAAGTTGAAAATTTTTTGAATTCCTCAAATGATTCACTTTTATGAAAAAGAAATCTAACTCAAGTGAATCTTGAGAAATCATCCACTATAACAAATCTGTATACCTTCCCTCCTAGACTTACAGTTCCTACTGGTCCAAAAAGATCCATGTAAAGAATTTCCAATGGTTTACTAGTCCTAAGATCCTTATTGGACTTAAAAGAGGACTTCACTTATTTTCCTAATTGACATGCATCACAAAGGTGGTCCTTAGTAAAGTCTAGTTTTGGTATACCTATCACTAAGTTCTTTTGGGTAATTCTCCTAAGGTTTTTCATACTAGAATGACAAAGTCTCCTATGCCAAAGCCATGAGTCATCATAAATAGTTTTCAAACAAAAAGCAGTAGGAGTTTGAATAGAATTCAAAACTAGCATGTAAACATTGTTTACCCTTTTTCCATTTAAAACTTCTTTCCCATTTAGGCTTAATATGTAGCTAGCAGGTAAAAATTTTACGTTATAGCCCTTATCACATAGTTGACTTATACATAACAGATTATGTTTTAAGCCTTCAACCAATAACACATTGTCTATGAAAAAGTTTTTCAAATTTCCAATCATACCTGATCCAACCACTTTCTTTGTGGTATTATCTCCAAGTGTTACCTTGCCTCCATTCCTGGCTTCCAACGTTATGAATTGAGCAGTATCTCCAGTCATATGCTTTGAACATCCGCTGTCCAGGTACCATATGCTCCCATGAGGTCTTGTGTGAGAGCAATCCTGCAAAACTATCAAATATTAGACCTGGGAACCCAAACAAGTTTGGGTTCACCTTTTAGCAATTTATAATCAGATACATGTATGATATGGCTAGGTTTATGCATCTTAGATCTCCACACCAAATTAGATTTCATCTTTAAAGTACAGATGTGAGCTATATGTACCAAAAATCCACAATTATTACATTTAACATTAGGAAAAATATTCCTAAGTTTTCTTCCATTTGATTGTATTCTAAGAGATTTCATGAATTTAGGATAATATTTAGGATTTGTAAAATCTTCAAGTTTAGGGGGTTTCCTATTATCCTCGAGAGCTCTTATTATCAGTTTATAAAATGAATTCATATCTTCCAAGATTCAATTTGTATAATTGATTCGATATGTTTTTCTCTCAAATTCATCCTTAAAATTTTTAAATTCTTTTTCAAGATCAGCATAGGATGATTTTAAATTCTCAAAATTCCAATTCAAGTCATCATATTCATCAAGTAGTTTCATGTGGTTGTCATCTATTAAAGCATGATCTTTCCTAAGGATTTCGTGTTCCCTTTTAAGCTCTTCCAGTTCTAAATATAAACTAGCATGCATCTTTTTCATTTTCCTATATGCATCATGCATGTGTTCAGAAACTTCAAACAATTCATCATAGGTTAAGTCACATACCTCTTCTTGATCTGATTGTTCAACAATATCTGCCATCAAGCAAAGGTTGGTGACTTCTTCTTCTTTTTTAGTCTCAGATTAGTCTGAAGCTGAGTCTGCCCAGAAAGCTCTTTGAAACTTCTTCTTGCCCTTCTGTACAATTGGTTTCTCCTCTACCTTCTCCTTGCTAGGAGTGGCTTTGAGTTTTGGGCATTCAGTTTTGATATGACCTGGTTTCCTGCATTCATAACAAATCACTTCATTAGAAATCTTGCCATTTCTGTTAAACTTACCTCTATTCCATTGCTGGCGTCTCTTCTGCTTCCTCTTTAAAAAGCTTCTGAATTGTCTAGTCATCAATGCAATATCATCTTCATCCTCAGGTTGTGAGTGTTCACTCTCTAACTCTTCCACCTTTAGTGCAATATTCTTCTCCTTTCGTGGTTCACCTGCATCAATCTTTCTTTGACTTACTCCTTGCTCATAAGCAATGAATGAACCAAGAAGATTGTCAATAGAATAAATATTTAGATCTTTAGACTCTGTAATTGCAGTAATTTTAGCATCATAAGCAGTAGGTAAACATCAAAGAATCTTATTAACCATTTCAGCATTAGTTAATTCCCTACCAAGTGCATGCAAAGAAGTGACAATTTGTGTGAATCTTGTGTACATATCAGAAATAGATTCATTAGGTTTCATGCGAAACAATTCATAGTCATGTAACAAGATATTGAGTCTTGATTGCTTAACCACATTTGGCCCTTCATAAGTTATACAAAGTCTATCCCATATGTCCTTTCCACTTTTGCAAGTGGAAACCCGTATGTAGTCTTCAGATTTTAAAGCACAAAAGAAGCTATTTAAACATTTGGCATTTAGTTGTGCTAAGTTACATTCTTCTATTATCCAGTCTGCAAAAGGTGATTCTACCCTAACTCCATCAACTAATCTAGTTGATTTTGTATAACCTTCCTGGACTAGGATCCACATATGATAATCAAGTGATTATAAAAAAGTAGACATGCGTGTTTTCAAAAAATCAAAAGGAATATTGTCAAACAGTGGAGGTCTAGTAATAGAGTAACCCTCAGGTGTGTTTCGATTTCTGAATGTAGCCATCTACGTTAATCAAAATGTATTTTAAACTTATGATTTTGAAATGAAGCTCTGATACCACTTGTTGAGTCTAGTAAATAGGTTGTTAGACCTAAGTTAATGTCTCTAGGCTACCAAGAGGGGGGGGTGAATTGGCATTTTAAAAAAATTTACCCTCTTTGAAATTTAAGTTGAACCGAAATGAAAATTTTTATTAAGTTTTTGTAGAAAACATTTTTCAACCACAGAGTTTTTTAAACCAGAAATAAAATGCGGAAAAATAAAAACAGTAAAGAAAATGACACCAAATTTATAGTCGTTCGGTCTAAACCAGACCTACATCCACTCCCCAGAGGCACCCTTTGAGTATAGCACTAATACCAATAGTGACTCTCCTTTTGCACCCACAACAAGGCGGAGAAGCCTTTACAAAACACTCTTTTCACCACTACCCGGTGTGGCAGAGAACCGTCGTCCTTTTACACAATCCCCAGTGTTGGCAGAGAACCTTCGGTCCTTTCACACTCTCCTAGTGTGGGCAGAGAACCCTTCATCCTTTTACACTCTCGTGGTGTGGGAAAAGAACCCTTCATCCTTTCACACTCTCCTAGTGTGGGCAGAGAACCCTTTCGACCTTTTACACTCTCCTAGTATGGATAGAGAACCCTACAACTGTTCACACTCTCCAAGTGTAGGAAGCGAACCTTTCGGCTATTCACACTCTCTAAGTGTCGGCAGTGAACTGGATCTCCTTGACAGATCTTCTCCCAAGAAATCTAGAAGGAAGAAGGAAAAGAGTGAAGTAATCCCAATTCACAAGAAGAGATTCTTACAGTTGAACTTCAAGTGAAGCCTTCACGCTCTAGTGGTAGGAATCCTCCTTTGAATGCACTCTTACACTCTCTCCTTTGCTATTCTCTCAAGAGGCACGAAGATCAAATGAAAAAAAGATTGGGTGGCAGTCTACTTTGGACTATTTATACAAAAGACAAGAAAAACCGCCCAAAAATAGCAAGTATTCAATTCTGTACGCAGTGGATCGTCCCGTACGATCGTGGATCGTCCCAGACGATTTTACTTAAAAGCGTTGAAACGAACCTATTTGCATATGTGTACGAAATATTTTTGTACAAGCTGATCGTCCCGTACGAACTAAGTTCATCCCGTACGAACGATTATTACAAGGTCGATTCTAGAAACAGCAGAAAAACCATCCTAAGTCGGTTGTATCGTCTGGACGAAAATTGGTTTGTTTGGACGAAATTTTTACAAAGACCAGATCATCCTGGATGATAATTAATTTTGTCTGGATGAAATTTTTACAAAGAGCAACTCATTTTCTGACGATAATTAATTTCGTCTGGTCGAAATTCTTACAGAGAGAAGATCGTCCCGGACGATATTTAATTTCGTCTGGACGAAAATTTTACAGAGAGCAAATTGTTTTTTAACGATAATTATTTTCGTCTGGACGACATTCTTACATAGAGAAAATCATCCCGGACGATATTTAATTTCATCCCGGACGAATAGGACTTAGAAAATTTTTCAAGCCAGTTCCTATTCGTTCCATGTGCTCAATAGAAGATAACTGTCGGATCGTCCCGTACGATCTGATATCGTCCCGTACGATCAGTATAAATTTTATATGATCTCCTTATGTGTGTGTGTATGTTTTTATTCACTCAATTACAATCACTCCCTTTCAAATTTAATTCAAAGAAAAGTACAAGCTTCAAATTCACAAAGTATCTCATGTTGAATTTGATTTGTAGTCTTCGTAGTTTGGAGTTCGATTTTCCTGAAATGTTAGTACACACAAGATTAAATACAAATCTACTAAAATTGTTAGGAGATAACTACACATTTGAACAATAATGTTTGGAATCATCAAAACTATACAAGTTGCAAAAATATAAAGCAGGCAAATAGCAACTATCTTAACAATTATCACCAAGAAGCCATTAATAAAAGTAGAGACCTTGAATTTGTTTTCCATCTCCTTTCCAAGGAGGCAGTGGGTAGGTGGACTTGCTGGGCAAAAAGGTAGCTTGCTCTTCAGAGAAAATCTTAGGCTGAATGCCTTTGAATTTTTTCATCAACACCTTCGCAACAACTTTGTAGATTGTTTAATACAAGCTTATGGGCTTTTTCTATGAAGAGTTGTTCGGATTTTCAACTTTTGGGAGTAGAATAATGATCGTATCCTCTCAATTATTTAATATAAAACATTGGATCATTGATAACCACTATTGGTACAATAAATTATCATCAACCGAGTCAAAAGGGATCAAATTTTAGTACTTAGCACTCATGAAACTAAGAAAGCTTACATTCATTAATAAGGTTAGCAAATACACAGAATTGTGAGAGAAATGTAACTATTAATTACAAAAATGCTTAAACTCATGGAAATAATATTAACATATATTATGAAAAATAATAAAAAGAAAAGTCTCAAAAACACTTGAGAATGAATGCATTCTCTTAAATTTTATTATATACAAGTTTAGAGTTATTTTTTTAAAGCTTGCACCAATAAAAACAATAAAGTACATCAGTAGTTTATCTGGTGTTGAAAAGCTGAGTTATGAAAAGATTAATTTTTTTTGGGAAATTTGATTTTAGAATTTTAGTCTCTAAGTTAATTACATCATTATGTATGATATATTCCCCTGGGAGTCAAAAATATCATTCACTAAGGTGTTCAGATAATGAAATAAAGGATTTCATCCTGATTGTAATAGTCAAATATAATTAAGAACTATATATGACCCTGAATGGTCAAAATGACATTCTACTTATATTTAACTATTATGAACTAGATGAAACATCATTAATTTAATATTAGAAATAAATGCAATAAATGATATATCTCACTGAGAGAGAAAGATATCACCCATGTAGATCATCAAAAAAAGACAATAATGATTATTATTGGCTTAAATTTCCAAAAGAAGACTAATTGTGTTTTGAAGATAAATTTTTGAAAAGTATATATGGGTTTTACTTTTCTTACAAGAGTAACCCCTCATAGTTAATTACATTATAGGGAGATTGAATTCCCTAGGAATACTCTTCATTTGAATAATGATAAAAATTTTATTCAAAATTTCTCGAGGATTGAAATCAAAGAAAGAGAGGTTAGATATCCAATAGAGATTGGATCAAAGTTTGAGCACTTATTCTTGAGGTTATGTGAAGAGAAGTAGGAGGCATTTGGGATTATGAATATAGATAAGAAATATGCTAGTCTACCCTATGTATTGGCTTTAAATTTTAATTTGAAGATAATTTGATTTAAGTTATCAATTTATTAGAAGGTTGGAATTATATTCCTAGAAGGTGGGGTCTTAAGTATTTAAGTCTACCTTAAATCCTAAATCTATTTTGGGCACTGAACAATAGCAGCCCAATTCTAACTTATGTAGTGTAAAACATGGACTTACCCTAGTTTGGATTGGGGAGTGTTGACCTCGATTTTCATTCGAGTATTCTCGAGTACCTTCGATCAATTTAATTGAATCTCATCAGGCCCAATTCGAGCTCGAATCTACTCGACTTGAATTGGATTAGACTCAATCAGTTTATTCCAATTGCACCGGCTCGAACCCAAGTTGACTCGAATTGAGTCAAATTCGTACTCAAGTCTAACCCGATCTTAGCCAATTTTGTGTGATTCATCTTAACCTAATCCTTCTAAAATCTATTTGACTTGCTAAATAATTTGAATTTATTTTCCTAAATCTGATAATCTCATCGATGGCTCCGATTTCCCCAAAATTCGAAGTCGACTGGTTCCACAGTTTTCAGTCGCACAAGCCCTCAAATAAGAGTGGTTTCAAACAACTTTAGGGAAGAGCAGAATGTTGCAAGGCCTTTTTCATTGTTTTGAGCGAAGCAGAACATTAGGAGACGTTTAGAAGGCTTGAGGAATCCTTCGGCTCCCTCAGTCTGACCGGCTCCTTCTCTCTCTCAATCATGCCCGAGCTCTCTCTCCCTCTTTGATTCTCTCTAATTTGAAGAGGCCCTAGACGGCAGCCTGCTCCTGCTCCGTCCATCTCTACTGCTCGCGAGCCAAGATGGAGTCGAAGCTAAGACCCGAAGCCCCCACTTTGGGACTCTCTCAATGCCCAGGCGGAACTCCCTAATTATCTCCGTCTCCCTCTCTCACTCTTTGCTTTTCACACGCCAGAAGTCAGACCTCCTCGGCCTCTCCCCGGTTCATGACAGACCAGGAAAATCGAGCCCCCTCCCTTATTCCTCTAGTTCACTTGTCTTAGATGAAGCCTCTTTCGGGTCTAGCTCCCTTCGTCAGCTTCAAGCATAGTCGCCCTGAGGAGAAATAGCAAAGCCAGAGCCTCCTCTACCTTCCACCATTGGCTTCGCCCTTCAAGATCGAACCTGACGATTCCCACATTACTCATCACACCGTTCATACAAACTACAGCTGAGAACATCACCTTTCACAGTAGGTATACTTCCTTCCCTTTTTCTTCTTTCTTTTATTCCTCCTCACCTTTTCATCTACCTCGGTCTCCCATTCTTCTGTTACTTTCCTCTCTTTTACATATAGAAGTGATATGGATGAAATAAAATATAGAATGCTTATTTGTAGTGAATTATTTCTTGCTGTATGAATGAGATCCATGTCTATTCCAATCCACGCGTCCCTCTAAATCCCTAACTATTTTATAAAAAAAAAAAAAAAATCTGAAATAGATGAGTTTGTAGTTAATGAATGAAGCCTTAGATGTGATTTATGTTATTTACAACCTTAACTTTTGCATGAGTTCACTATCAGTTCATGCTATGTGATGCATGATTTGGGGCCTTATGTGTGGATGGGAAGAGATCGTAGCATGCTTTGTTAAGTGCAGGCAAGATGTTTGTATAAATGCTTATGGGAAACGATACAAGTATTTGGTCAGGGAGAGGTATTAAGGAAGTGTATCTTTGTCTTATTTACTGTTATAGTTTAATCTCATTGGGAATCATATAGCCCATTTGTTAATATTATGTTGGAAACATTTCTCAAATTCAGTCAAAAGCAACTACATGATGGCATTGTGTTATCATAAATGGAGGCTTCTCCATCTCAGGTTTTGGCCACATGCACGTAAACTAAGAATCTTGGTTGTTGAATACTTGCAGACATTGTAAGTGAGCGTATATATGAAGCATGTCTAAATTAGTTCGTGCATATTACCAATGGTTTCTTGCCTCAAGTAGGGCGATGTCGAGGTGTATTGAAATAACTTTTCTCATAATAGATTTTCTGAAGTTTGTTTATTTCTTAAGTTAACATGCATGTGAAGTGTTTGGTGGAATGCCGCTAGAGGAAGAATACTTGATTTCGTTAGGAAATTTAGATTGGTATCATGAATGTTTGACTTCATATCTTGATTGGGTAAAAAGATAATATGAAATAATACTTTGTGCTCATGTGAAGCTCCATGTCTTCGATGCTCGTCGCTTGACTCTAGGGATTTTGGTAGGATTATATTTTATTGAGCGGCACTTTCTCTGTTAACAAAACTTGTTGTTGTAGGTAAAGCCTAGCATGGAATGTGTAGCAAGTGGGTAACTCCATTCTATGTCGTTTGCATGTATTAGTGGGGTGTGATATCATGGGTATATTTGGTGTTATGCTATGTGAGGTTTGAATAAAAAGAGAAGGTATGCTTGCATCATTTGGGGTGGAGATTGCATTCTCCTCATGATTCTTTATAAAAGGATTAAAGTCATGGCTTGGTGATTTCTTGCACTTAGATGTCAAAATTTCTAAATTATTCTATGGAGATTTGTTTGGAGTATTATATTCTAAAGAGCAATAGCATTTAAGTTCCTTAAAAAAAATCTGAAACTTGACATTCCCTTAGTTTTCTTTTCTATGCGTATACACATTTATTTTCTTATTGAATTGGCTATTACATGAATCGTGAAAAGTTTTGTGAGGATTACTTTTATGACTTCAATCAAATAGGTGGTAAAACCATGATTTTCATATAAGCTTGTTTTATGTGATTTTGCAAATGTTGCATATCAAATGATTGACGAAATGTCTCCAAGAGGTCTTACTTGGAACGAGAGAGTTTGAAGGTCCAAGTTCTATCTTGCTTTATGCTATTTCAAATTTTGAGATTAAATTATTTGAATACAAGAATGGGTTGACTTGGTATGTTAAGTCTTTGTGCTCACATCCTTGCTTTATTGGCAACATGATGCTTTGAATATTTCTTGAATGATGGAAGGTATAAGTTATTCCTATGCACACATTATTATGTATTTCTTCACCGATTCAAAGAAATTGTTATGTGGATTCATGTTTGGGCTTCCTTGTTTGTTAGTTGATTCACAAAAGCATTGATTTAAGTTTATGTCCCAATGGTGTATAATTATAAAATATGTGAAAAATATTCATGTTTTTGGCATTTGAATGACTAATAGTTGGGATGCTTCTCTTGAGGCCTTAGAAAGAGCAAATTGAATTGAATTCCTTTGGATACAAGTATAAATACATGTGGTCTTTTCATGCATATTTTGAAATTAAATTATGGAGATCCATAGAATTTACATAGAATATTTTATACAAGTATTTTGAATTATTTGAAGACCAGTTCGAAGTCTTTGCAATGTTTAACTTTATGCATCAATGTCTCTTGTGTAGCATCTTTGTAGAAGTCTTAGAAGGCTTTTATAGGCTTTATATGTGTGTTTGTTTTCTTGTAGATTCGAATGCTATGTTGCCTTATGTTTTAAAACTCCCCCCCCCCCCCCCCCCCCCCACCCCCAGTTTAGTAAGGATATTATATTGGGTAACACAAAAACAATCCCCCCCCGACTTATTTATTTTTGTTGATTGACTTGATGAAGGGTTGTTCACTGTATTGTTGAGAGAGATTACGTTACTGGACGATCTGTCAGTTATCTCCTATAGAGCACTTGGAACGAATAGGAACTTGCTTTGAAAAATTTTCTAAGTCCTATTCGTCCAGGACGAAATTTATTATCGTAAC